>JAJDFG010000188.1:0-550000 GCA_021039105.1 Scomber colias | reverse complement strand
ACACATGAAGACAGGAAGGCTTAAAAGGCATAGAAAGCCAAAGCACCAGTTAAAATCTATCAGTAATAGAACAGAAAAGACAGCAATCCTAACACTGGCAAATTAATACCAGTCTCACCAGAGTCTCATTATTAAGGTGTCACACTACAAACAACTCATGATGGCTAAAGTCAAAGAGCTTTCTCAAGACCTTCACAACCTTATTGTTGCCAAACATACTGATGAGGAAGAACTCATAAACCAGCCACGATCAGGCCAATCACCTGACTTCAATCCAATAGAAAATCTATGGAAAGAACTAAAGGTCAGAGTTCATAGAAGAGGCCCACAGAACCTTTGAAGACTTCCTTCCTTCCTTCCTTCCTTCCTCCCTCCCTAACCCCCCCCATATGAGAGCGTTTCCTCCTCTAAAGGTCAGAGTTCATAGAAGAGGCCCACAGAACCTTTGAAGACTGTTTGTGTCTGAGCAATGCATGAGACTAGTTTCTCCCTTCCTTCCTTCACTCCCTCCCACCTCCCTTCCTTCCTCCACTCCCTCCTTCTCTCCTTCCTTCCCACACTCCCTCCTTCCCTCCTTCCTTCCTTCCTTCCTTCCCTCCTTTCCTTCCTTCTTTCTCCCTTCCTTCCTCCACCCTCATTCCTTCCTTCCTTCCCACACTCCCTTCCTTCCTTCCTTCCTTCTTTCCTCCCTCCCTCCTTCCCTCCTTCCTTCCTTCCTTCCCTCCTTTCCTTCCTTGTTTCTTCCTTCCTTCCTCCTCCCTCCCACCCTCCCTCTTTCCTTCCCTCCTTCCCTCCTTTTTTCTCCCTTCCATCCTCCTTCCTTCCTTCCTTCCTTCCTTCAGGATTAGTCTGGTTTAGTTTGAACCTGTATTACAGTTTTTCTCTATTGCTTAAACACATTTCACGATACTGCCCTCACTTTTCACAAAACTCTAAACACAAAACACTTTTCTAAAGCTACGTACACTAAACCTCACACTTTCTTTTCAAAACCAACCCATCACACCAAAACAGTTGCTCATATGCTCAAAAGTAAACTCATCACACCAAAACAGATGCTCATATGCTCAAAAGCAAACTCATCACACCAAAACAGTTGCTCATATGCTCAAAACCAACCCATCACACCAAAACAGTTGCTCATATGCTCAAAACCAACCCATCACACCAAAACAGTTGCTCATATGCTCAAAACCAACCCATCACACCAAAACAGATGCTCATATGCTCAAAAGCAAACTCATCACACCAAAACAGATGCTCATATGCTCAAAAGCAAACTCATCACACCAAAACAGATGCTCATATGCTCAAAAGCAAACTCTGACACCAAAATACCACTCAAGGCCTGCAAAAATGTAAACACTACTGAGCATCATTAACCACATTACCAAAAAAATTGAAAACACAATTTTCACAGTGTGAGACTGTTCTTTTTACAGTTTCACAACTGCCAGGATGCATTTGAGCAACGCTTATTTATTCTCAAATATGTTTTGGGCATTTACTATAGATTTGTGCATTTCATGGGAATAGTTACATAATGCAGAAAATGCAGTAATATCACAACTCAATGCAAAAATGAGTCATGTCATGCCGTGGACAATAACGTGGCCAGTGACTGTTGCTCTCATTTCATCTGTAATGAAAATGCGTTGTCTTGCTTGCCCTCCTTCTCCTCTCCCTCCTTGGCCTGCTCCTCTTTGGACTGCTTCTCGCCCTCTTTGGCCCACTCCTCGGCCCGATCCTCTCCCTCCTAGACCTGCTCCTCTCCCTCCTCGGCCTGCTCCTCTCCCTCCTCGACCTGCTCCTCTCCCTCCTTGGCCCGCTCCTCTCCCTCCTCGGCCCGCTCCTCTGCCTCCTCTGACACAAACTCCTCTCCCTCCTCTGACACGAACTCCTCTTCTTCTGTCTTGATCATCCATTTTTGTTTTTGAACCTTCAGCAAACTGCACTGACTTATATAGGTGTGGTCACATCATTTGCAATAGGTGTTTTCAATTATGAGTCGTTGTGTTTACTGATTGACACCAGGTACAGGCCCGTCGCAACAGGACAGGCAAACCAAGCAATTGCCTGGGGCCCCGAGCTGGCCGGGGGCCCCCAGACAACGACTGGTTTTGAATTGAATGCAACGACAAACTGTGTGCGCGTCCCTTTAATGCTGTGATGGTCAATGCAGGAAAGTGCAGCGACACTGTTATCGGAATCCCCCTCAAGGGGGCCCCCCACACTGTACTGTGTATGGTTTGTTATTCGTGTTATTACATTACGTGTTGGACTAAATACATGGACATATTGAGGAAAATATTCCAGTTTTATGGAAACGGATTTCATATTTCACAAGAATGGATATTTGGCGAGCTGTACAGAAAGTCCTGAGTCATAAGATGATCGTTGTGGATAAAGGGAAGACTTTGAAGGTATGTAGCATTATAGCTGTTAGCTTACTTTAGCTGAGTGGCTAGCCGAGCTAATCGCTAATACTATTACGGCTGTGAGCAACCATATAAGTCGTGAGTGGTCTTGAATGAATCAGGACAATCTAAGCTTTTCAACGATGTACGACATGAATATATATGTTTAAGGGTTGGTGTTTAAAACATTCAGAAGAACTTGTGGCTACCTCCTAACATCCGTCCCGTCCCGTAAGAGGAACAGCGTGCATTAAGAGGATAAACTGCTCTTCATTCATAGGAACATACACTCTGCCTTTTCACTCTAGAATACGGTGTGTAGTGTGTGTCTATGTGTGTGTAGTGTGTGTGTTTAATCCAAGACATGATGTAGTCATGCATTGGAGTGGAGGAATGTTAGCATTGATGTGGCAGCCAGGTACAGAATTACGAGTTCGTTTTTTACATTGATCAGAGTCAACTGACTCACTTGCGTTGCTGCTGCCTCTACCGCTACTCGTTTTTTGTTTTCAAACGACGCATCGACGCACAGTTTTTGCTTTTGATGTTCGCCGGTCTTTGGACATGGAGGACATTGTGGTTGCCTTTGCTGAAGCTAAGGCTCGCAAACAGCAGATGTAGATATTTTGCATATTTTTTAAAGGTTAATCTTATATATGTGTGTACTTTTATCTATGTTGGATTTTATATTTAATACCGAATTTGCAGTTTGTTTATATGTTGATTGCAAATGTTCAAATAAAATAAGTAAACATACATACATACTGTGTGCATTAGCCTATATGCAACATTTGTAAGCAGTATTTGCACTGTTAAGAAATATTTTATTGATATAATGTGTGGTTGAACTTCAACAGTGTGTCTATGCTGTGGTTCCTGTAGGCTTTGGGCGGGCGGGGCGTAGGTTTTTTTTGCTGTGGTCGAGGGGGTGTCGGTGTCGGTGGGCGGTGGTGGTGGGGGGGCCTCCAAGTTCATTTTGCTTGGGGCCCCCAAATTCCTTGAAACGGCCCTGACCAGGTATGTTCATTGTGTTCAAGTTTTGCTGATTGTGGGTAGCATTTTGCATCACATGAGCTTCACAATGCATATTGGAGCAGAGTTATATGCAAAATGTGTTTTAGCACGGCAAAATGTGTTTAGAGTTTTGAGAAAAAGGGGATGGGTTTTGTGAACAGTGTCTACAGGTGAATTGTGTTTGTGGTTGTGGCAAAAGGGGGGTAGTTTTACTAAATGTGTTTAGGCAACTGGTCATTTGGTTTAGAGTACTGGGTTTTGTGTTTTGGCAATAGAGAAAAACTGTATAAGACATACACCCTGACTGTTGGCACCTTGTTTTCTATGTTTGGCCATTTTACGTTACTTTGATGCACTTCACGTTTTGTGCCAGCAGGTGGCAGTAATGAGTGGGAGCGCTGCACTGTGCACTAACTTATCATGAGATCACGGCGACTGGTGGATTCTTCCCGGTGCTGTGAAGAAGAGAGTGAAATAAAAACAACATATGAGAGTGTTTCCTCCGTGTAATCCTTCCTCACCATGTTCCTACCTTCCTTCCGTCCTTCCCACACTCCCTCCCTCCTTCCTTCCTTCTCTCCTTTTTTCTCCCTTCCTTCCTCCTCCCTCCTTCCTTCCTTATTTCATTCGTTCGTTCGTTCCTTCCTTCTTTCTCCCTTTCTCCCTTCCTCCCTAACCCCCCCCCCCCCCCCTATGGTGCTGTGAAGAAGAGAGTGAAATAAAAACAACATATGAGAGCGTTTCCTCTGTGTAATCCTTCCTCACCATGGCTGATGAAACTGAAACTCAACAATTATGATTCATTATTATATCATGTGTCCTCATACACACTGCAGACAAACATTAAACTCTATTTATGCAGGAAAACCTCACTGAAATGAAAAAGCTCTTTTTCAGAGAGTCCTGGCTCAGAGTAGCAGCAACACAGATGATTACAGACAAACAACATAAAACACATAAATATACAGTATGTCTCATAAATACATCACAACAATAGAGTGAAAACACTGCAGTACAGTCATATCAAATATTACATCCTGAAGAAAACAACCAGCAGCTGTCTGGAGAAACATGAGGGAAAGAAAATGATGATATAACACTGCCTGTAGAATAAATACTGATTATAATGAATATAATATAATATAATATAATATAATATAATAAATATAAAATAATATATTAATATAATATAATATAATGAATATAATATAATGAATGGGAAGGAAGGAAGGTAGGTGGGAGGGAGGGAGGAAAGAAGGACAGAAGGAAGGAAGGAAGGATGGAGGGAGGAGGAAGGACAGAAGGTAGGAAGGAAGGAACGAAATAAGGAAGGAAGGCAAGGCAAGGCAAGGCAGTTTTATTTATATAGCGCATTTCATACACAATGGCAATTCAATGTGCTTTACATAAAACAGAAAAACATGCAATTTGAGAAACTTAAAACATACAATTAACCCCCCCCCCACCCCCCATAATAAAAACAAAGTACAGAAAAATAGAAAGACATAAATAAAATGATTGCAGCATAAAATAATAAATTAGCTTTAAAATCATTAAAAGGACAAAGAGTGCAAATGAAAGATTAAAATGTAAAGTGCTTTAGAAGAGCTCAATCATAAGCTCAGGAGAAGAGAAATGTTTTAACCTGGATTTAAAAGTGTTCACAGTTGGGGCTGATTTCAATTCTGCTGGTAGTTTGTTCCAGTTGTGTGCAGCATAACAGCTAAAAGCTGCTTCACCATGTTTAGTTTGAACTCTGGGCTCAACTATCTGACCAGAGTCAGTAGATCTCAGAGCTCTACTGGGTTTATATTCTACTAACATGTCATTCATGTATTCTGGACCTAAACCATTCAGTGATTTGTAGACCAGTAGCAGAACTTTAAAATCTATTCTATAGCTGACTTGGAGCCAGTGTAAAGACTGTAGAACTGGAGTAATGTGCTCTGATCTCTTTGTTCTGGTCAAAACTCGAGCTGCAGCGTTCTGAATGAGCTGCAGCTGTTTAATGCTTTTTTGTGGGAGTCCAGTCAGAAGACCGTTACAGTAGTCGAGTCTACTTGAGATGAAAGCATGAACCAACTTCTCCTGGTCTGTTTGAGACATAAAACCCTTCACTCTGGATATGTTCTTAAGCTGATAGAAGGCTGTTTTGGTGACTGATTTGATGTGACTGCTGAAAGTCAGATCTGAGTCAATCAGCACGCCAAGGTTTCGGACTTGGTCCCTAGTTTTTAGAGAGAGTGACTCGAGATGTTTACTGACAGCAATCCTCTTCTCTTTATTGCCAAAAACAATGACCTCAGTTTTGTCCTGGTTTAATTGAAGGAAATTTTGGTTCATCCAATTAGTTACTTGCTCTAAACAGTGACACAATGACTGTATTGGACTATAGTCATCTGGGGACAGTGCCAGGTATATCTGTGTGTCATCTGCATAACTGTGATAGTCTACATTAGAGTTCTGCAGAATTTGACCCAAGGGCAGCATATATAGACTGAACAGAAGGGGTCCAAGAACTGACCCCTGAGGAACTCCACATGTCATAGCCACTCGATCGGATTCATAACTTCCAATGGTCACAAAATAACTCCGCTCTTCCAAGTAGGACCTGAACCAGTCTAGGACTGTTCCGCTGAGTCCTGCCCAAGTTTCCAACCTGTTCAACAGTATACTGTGGTCCACAGTGTCAAACGCAGCACTGAGATCCAACAGGACCAGAACTGACACCTTGCCTGAGTCAGTGTTCAACCTTATGTCATTTAACACTCTAATAAGAGCTGTTTCTGTACTGTGGTTAGGTCGGAAACCTGATTGAAATTTGTCAAAAAGGCCACTGGAGTTCAAGAAATTACTGAGTTGATTAAAAACCACTTTCTCAACGATCTTGGCTATAAAAGGAAGATTTGAGATAGGTCTGTAGTTGGTTAACATGGAAGCATCCAGCGTTCTCTTTTTTAAGAGTGGCTTAATGGCAGCTACTTTTAGGAGTTTAGGAAACACACCTGATTTAAGTGAGCTATTTATTACTTGTCGCAAATCTGTTTGGACAGAGTTCACAATAGTTTTAAAGAAATCTGATGGCATTGTGTCAAGACAGCATGTTGATGGTTTTAGATGCTGCACTGTTTCCTCAATGGTTTTTTGGTCAACTGTTTTAAATTCTGACATTGCAGTTGAGTTATTCCTGGGAGGTCTGAGGGATTGCATCATTTTATTGTTGTGTTGATTTGTGTTGATATTTAACCTTATGGACTGGATTTTTTCACTGAAAAAGCAAGCAAATTCATTGCATTTTTCTGTGGAAAGGAGTTCTGGAGCTATCTGTTGAGGGGGGTTTGTAAGCTTATCAACTGTAGCAAACAAAGTACGAGTGTTGTTGATGTTCTTATTAATTATTTCAGAAAAATGTTGCTGTCTAGCTTTGAGTAACTCATATTTAAAATTACAAAGACTTTGTTTGTAGAGGTCAAGGTGAATTTGAAGTTTAGTTTTTCTCCACTTACGCTCTGCCTTCCTGCATGCTGTTTTTAAAGCCTTTATCATCATAGTGTTCCTCCATGGTGTTTTCTTTCTGCTCAAGGTTGTCTTAGTTTTAATAGGTGCCACAGCATCCATGACATTTGAGATTTTCCAGTTAAATTTATCCAGGAGTTCATCAACTGACTCTGCACTCACAGTTGGTGACATAGCTATAGCCTCCATAAACTTTGCACTGGTATTCTCATTTATGTACCTTCTCCTAACAGACACAGAGGTTAACTGAACATTTGGAATGATCTGTAAGTCAAAGAACACACAGAAATGATCAGAAAGAGCCAAGTCCTTAACATCAACAGAAGAAATATCAACACCTTTAGAGATAACCAGATCCAGAGTGTGGCCTCGAGTGTGTGTGGGCCCTTTCACATGTTGCAAGAGGCCAAAAGTGTCAAGTAGAGCAGAGAGTTCTTTGGCGTTACTGTCCATGTTATTGTCTACATGAATGTTAAAATCCCCTGTTATGATAAAAAAGTTGTAGTCAGTGCAGATAACTGACAGCAGTTCAGCAAACTCATCAATGAATTTTCCTGAGTATCTTGGAGGTCTATAAATGATTAAAAAAAGAACTTTTGGATCACTTTTTAATAAAAAACAGAGATGTTCAAAAGAGCTAAAATCACCTAATGTAATTTCCTTGCACTGAAATACAGATTTAAAGATGGCAGCAACTCCTCCGCCTTTCTTACCAGTTCGACACTTGTTCATAAAACCAAACTTTGTTGGTGCTGCCTCATTGAGAATAGCACAACAGCTACATTCAGTCAGCCATGTTTCACTAAGAAGTAAAAAATCAAGATCATAGGTCATAATGACGTCATTAACTAGCAGTGATTTGTTTGCTAGCGATCTGATATTGAGTAGAGCTAACCTTGTGGAGATAACAGGAGACACTGGTATATTTTGAGGTTGACATGCTATACTTAGTAAATTAGCAGATTTAATTGAACTCTTGTTATTTCTCACCAGTTTAACCATTCTTCTGTTACCTGTCATCACAGGGATTGAGAAGGCTACCTGAACTCCATAGGGCCCTGACTTTTCCTGGGGGAGAACATAATTGGTATCAGTATTGCAGCCTGGACCCGGCACATATCAGTCAGACTCACAGATGATCTGGGTCAAAGGAGGTGGGGGGGCTCTGTGACTCTTGGATGATGGTTGTTTCCAGCGTGGTGGAATGGGAGGGGCTTGACGATGGGGGAAGTTGAGGGGAGAAAAAATGGGATTTGTGCGTGGTGTGAGTTGGATTCCAACATTGACAAGGTCATTCATCCTGTCGGTGAAATCCAGAAGTGGGGAGTCCTGACTGAGTGGAGAGAATGAAAGGCTGGTGGGTGAAAGTTGGGAGTCTCCAGGTGGGGCTAGGGGAGACTCCACTTGTCGGGTTGTTGGGGCTGGGGGAGACTCCACTTGTCGGGTTGTTGGGGCTGGGGGAGACTCCACTTGTCGGGTTGTCGGGGCTGGGGGAGACTCCTTCTGTTGGGTTGTTGGGGCTGGGGGAGACTCCTCCTGTTGGGTTGTTGGGGCTGGGGGAGACTCCTCCTGTTGGGCTGTTGGGGCTGGGGGAGACTCCTCCTGTCGGGTTGTTGGGGCTGGGGGAGACTCCTCCTGTCGGGTTGTTGGGGCTGGGGGAGACTCCTCCTGTTGGGCTGTTGGGGCTGGGGGAGACTCCTCCTGTTGGGTTGTTGGGGCTGGGGGAGACTCCTCCTGTTGGGCTGTTGGGGCTGGGGGAGACTCCTTGTGTTGGGGCAAGGATGATGACATTAAATCCTCTCTCTGGGTGTGTTGACTTTCATGGTCAGTCCTTATCTCAGGCGGTAACAATTCTTCTCCAGAACGCTGTCTTATCTGTTGTTTTGGATTGTCTCGCCTCTTGTCCTTGGCAGGGGCTGCTGGTGACTGACGCACAAAATCAAAAATGTTGTAGCTTAACAGCTGTACTCCTGACTTGTTAAGGCAAAATCCATCTGCCTTAAAGAGGTGTCTGCGTTCCCAAAAAATGTTGAAATTGTCAATAAAATTCACTGATTGAGCAGCACACGTATCTTTGAGCCATCTGTTGAGCATCATCAGCCTGCTGAATCTCTCGTCTCCTCGCCGAACTGTCGGTAGAGGTCCACTGATAAACACCTCAGTATTCAGACCTCGAACTTTGTTCAGCAGATCATTAAAATCCCGTTTCAATACCTCTGATTGTTGCTTGATAACATCAAGCGCTCCTGTGTGTATGACGAGAGATTTCACTGTCGGATGCTCAGCAGTGATTTCCAGAATTTTCTCTGAGATATCGGACACCATGTCGTTGGTAAAACAGAGTACTTTGGTGTTTTTGTTGAAAAAGTGTTTTATCATATTCACAGCTCCGTCACCCACTATCAGTGTCTGAGGCCCAGTGGTTAGCTCTTTCTGCGGCCTTTTAGTTTTTGATTTAGCCACATACCTTTCTCTGGTGCTGGAAGATGACCTTTCTTTTGGGGAGTCAGGGTCTTGTAAAAGTGGAGCAAATCTGTTCTCTAGTAGAATCCCTGTGTCTTGGGTCGGTTTGCTCTTACTTTTTGTTTTTGCCACAGTCCACGGCTGTTTTCTCCTTGGTACTGGGGTTGAAGAGACCCTCCTTTGCGATAGCAGTGCAGGCCACTCAGTTTCATCACGAGCCTCCGGGTGCTGGGTTCTGCCTGTTAACCGTCTTCCCATATCTAAGGGAAGCGATGATTTATTCTTTGGCCTTGCACCAAGAGAGTTCCAGGGAGGACTACTGGTTGATTTACTGCCGTAACCACCAGCCTCCTGCTTCTTGGTGGTGCTAATTGGCTGTCTGTTAGCCTGCTCCTGTCCACTGATTTGGGTCATCTGTAGAGTGGTTTCATTCCCATATTGTCCATTTACCTCCACGTTGACTTCAAGTCGCTGAATTTTCGTCTCCAGTACCGCTATCTTCTGGAGAAGTTTGTGGTAATCATCCGTGGAAAAGGGAGGCATCTTGCTGCTAATTAGCTTAGCTTAGCTGAGCTCCTCAATCCCAGTCACTATAGTGCAGGCTTGTGCTGCTGATAGGCCACACTCACGAAGTAAAAGAGTTTAAATAATAATGGTAGCCTTGAGATACTTTCATAAATTAAGTTCCCAGTGATATAGAAGTATCCAGGACCCGCTTTCCATAAATTTAGTAGCAAAAGGACAGGATTTCAATGGAAAAAAGAAAAGTAAAGCGGAGAGCAAAGAGCGAAGCGTCTGCACTCAAGCAAAGCAGGAAGTAGGAGCGAAGGAAGGAACGAAATAAGGACGGAAGGAAGGAGGGTAGGATGGAAGGAAGGAGGGTAGGATGGAAGGAAAGGGGGGGGGGCTGAGCTTATCAGTGCCTGCTGTGCTTCGTGTCAGGATTCTCTGGCCTCAGCTCTGAGGTCCAACCCCTCCCATCTGAGACAGCTGTATTAAATTATATATTATATTATATTAATTGGGGGGGGGGGCGCTCAGTCCAAACATCTAATAGCTACTTCACTCGTCTTTTTAAAACATTCTCAGAACTTGGACTTACCTGCCGTCAGCTGCTGCGCGTGCACGGACTCTCGGATGTAGCTCCGGTTTCCGGTCTCGCGCTGCCGCTCCGCGCGGATCACTTTCTTGTAAAATATGAAGTAAAGTTTAAAAGACAAAGTGATGAAAGCGTCTGCTGCTGTCTGCTGCTGCTCAGGTGTGTCTCACCTGCTTACACACAGGAAGAGAAACCCGGCGCGCTGAGTGACGTCACCCACACTTTAAATAGCAAACATGACGTCATGGATGATGTTTATTGTGTCTCTTAATAGTTTCATAATGTGAGTGATGATTCAGTAATATGAACTCTTTCACTTCTGCTGTAACCATGAATTCTTTCAACTTGTGAAAAGTCACAGAAGTAAAGATGAAAAGAAGAATCAGCCTTCACTGATGTTAGATGGACCTGAACTAACAGCTCAAAGTTTAACAAGAAGAATATTACACAAACTTTTCAAAGAAAGAATAAAACACAAGTTTTTCTACAGCTCACAGATTATTTTAATTTGAAGCCACAGAAGCCTTATTGTTGCTTTGTGGCTTTTTATAAAGTGTTTATTGTCTTTGTCCTGCTAGCTTCTTATTGCTAATCTGCTTCATGTTGTTCTTGGTTCTGTCTGCTGTTAGCTTGTTTGTGTGTGTGTGTGTGTGTGTGTGTGTGTGTGTGTGTGGATGTTTGCATTGTTTTAATATTTGCTCTCATGTTCTTCATTTCCTCATATTATTACATATTTAACTGATGTTAATGTTTACCTGTATGTTTGTATATTCTGCTGTTGTTCAATAAAGTAAAAACAGAGAGCTGAGATGTACGGAGTCCTGCTGGTGTCAAAAACAAACAGAAAACCAAAAGCTTCAAGTTCAAACTGGTTTTTATTTTAATAATCAGATCAATGTTACAGAAGCTCGTTGTGTTTGCTTCTGCTTGAATTTTAACCAGCAATGAAAATAATGTTACTCAAACTTCTCAAAGTTATCTATTTACATCTTCACACACAGGAAGAGACTCTCACTCAGACAGAGGACACACAGACACTGAGGAATCAAGCCCGACCCCAAACCCAGCATATAGAGTTTCAGTGAATGTGGTGTTGAAGGTGTGGAGGTGGATCAGTGTGTCAGAGGAGACTCTGTAGAAGGACAGAGTGCCAGCAGGACAGTCCACATACACTGCTGCTCTGTTAGAGACAGAGGAGGAGGAGGGGGAGGAGGAGGAGGAGGAGGAGGAGGAGGAGATGGGTGTTTTAGTCTTATTGTGCCAGACAGAGTAACGACCATCTTCATCAGAGCACCACAGTCTCCAGGACTGATCGTTCTTTCCAAACCTGCAGTTTTCACCGTTTCCTTTCCTGCTGATTCTTCTGTAACTCACTGATATAGTAACTCTTCCTCTCCTCTCGACCTCCCAGTAACAGCGACCAGTCAGACCATTACTACACAGCAGCTGAGGCCAGTAGTCAAATCTGTCTGGATGATCAGGATATGACTGATCCTCCTCCACATGTGTCACCTTCCTGTTGTTGTCAGACAGTTTGAGGTAATAGTTTACTGTGTTGGTGTCCAGTGTGAGTTCACAGAAATCTGATGAAGAGAAGAAGAAACAACACAGCAGCAGTTTATCATCTGACACACCTGATGGATTTATTCTGTGTTTAACTTCTGATCTGTTGTTCATTTCTATAAAGTTTCATGATGACACATTTTGTCAGTAATGTTTTAATGAATAAATACCACAAAGACCAACTTTGTATTTAAAGAGAAACTGACTGTTTAGTTGTCATGAATCAAATTCAATCCACACTTACACTTCTTCAGACCAGGTTTTAACCTGTGCTCTCCACCATGGTCCACCCTGGAGGAAGAAACACAGTCAGAATTATTTTCTATCCAACATGAGTCCTAATTGCTGTTCAACATGAAGCAGTGTTCCTCAGTTTGTCAGAGTGACACAGAAACAGGCTGAAACTCATCTGTCTCAACTGTCTGCTGGATTCTTTCACTGAAGTCTGAGAGGAAAAGACCAGAAGAAGAAGATGTGATGATCAAATATGTCCTCCCACATGACAAATCACTAGATTAAATATTGATCTCTGCATGTTGATTAACAGATTTTTAACTAGATGATGAATCAGAAAACTAAATATAACAGAGAGACACACTGGAGTTTATTCTGTCATCTGTCTCCACTTCAAACTTGAAGCAACATTAGCAGCTGATTATTGTTATTGAGATGCTCTTTTATGGCCAAGCCAGGTAAATAAAGATGTCTGTGTGTATTAACCATTCAAACCTTCCTATCATTCAATAACAGATAAATATAACATTCATTTCATCTAGTAGGAATAATGACTTCACTCATTCAACACTAACTGTACGAAAGGGCCGTCGGATCAAAGCATAGACTGTATAAAGAAACAGACGTAACATCCGTGACGTCACCCATTGGTTTGTGGACTGCTGCTCGGAAGCCAATAGTATCGAATCTAGGCAGCGCCATTTTGATAATTTCAGGTGCAAAAAAATGAACACGGATTCTACTTATATGGGCATGAGGCGGAGTCATGGACGGACGTATGGGCGGGACCAACGGCGGAGCGGGGAGGCTGCAATTGCTTGCGAGGGCTGGATCTCAAGGCCATTGGTCAATCAACCTGTCAATCAGGACGTAGCCACGCCCTAATGCATACCCTGCTTTATCGTCACATATAAAATCAGCGAGGCCAAAATGTCCCAAATGAACATCATACTGCATTGAAGAAGGCTTTAAACTAGCGATTGAGACCATAAACACATTTTGAAAACGTTTACTGAGGTTAGAAATCAAGTGAGAAGTTGGTGAATTCTCCATTGACTTGTATAGAGATGGTCGCCCCCGGTGGCCTTTTGATAGAATGCAGCTCTAAGTTACTTCTCCATTGACTTGTATAGAGCCGGACGTCTTTTTGAACACAAAACGGTCGCCCCCTGGTGGCCTTTTGATAGAATGCAGCTCCAAGTTACTTCCGCATTGGCTTCTTTTCAGTGGACAGGAACTCCCCGCCTGGATCAAAGGCAGATACACGTGACAGTTACGCGCGGCACATCGGGAGGGCGCACACGCGAGCCTGAAGACGGCAGAAAGTGCAGAGTGGAGAGAGAGAGAGAGAGCTGTCGCTGCCAGTCAGAAGCTGCCAGCCAGAGACTAATTGGTTCAATTGATAATTCTGTGCGTGCGTCCGTGAGACCTGTAATTCATATTATTTATGTTTCTAGTTCACTATCATTTGTTTTCATAAGTTGTTAATTATAGCCACATAGCTTGGAGCTGCTTGCTAACATGAAAACATGTGGTTGTTAATTGATTAGCTAGGATGTGTAGCTACATATTTTTCTGTAATAAGTTAGAAGTGTACTGTTTATGCTAAGTAGCTACACTGCATATAACATGCAGAAAGGTGTGTTTATTACAATTATTAAAGGCGCATTATGTCAATATATTTTGTGTATGTAATGTGGGTCAGATAATGTTTCTTTCTTTTTCTGGACAGAACCACTCCCGCAAAGCTATACCCATATTCTGTACTGTTGCTTGAGCTTAATTAAACAGTCAAACTAAAGAAGAGTTGTCAGCATCTGTGTTTTGACGGACACACCTGGGGCGAAGCTAGAGATCAGAATCAGCCAAACAGCAATTTATACAGTCCTTTATTACCCCTCAGTAACAGTAACTTTAAAAAAGCGTTATCCTTTAAACTTTATTATATTATATAGACTATAATCTAATGATATTTAGTCCACTAAAACTACATTTACTGTTAAATGTGACCTGAGAGTGTCCACCTGTCTGTCCTTATGTAACCTTCTGTTTCCAGTTACATGCTGTGACCAGCAGAGTCCAGTAAAGCAGTATCTAGGATGTCTGATATTAAACTGAGCTACTATTTAAAATATCAGTAAACAGGGTCTGGGTCATTTCACTCAGTTAGGAAGCTTCCTGAACAAAAAACACCATTCAGCCTCACCCTTAGTTTTCTACTTCACGCCCACACACAGCTCTCCTCACACACATGTGGCTACAGTCTGCCTCCACCAAAGTGATCTCTGATTGGCTTAGATTACATGACTCATAACATACTGAACATGCCCAACAAACAGGACAGAAACCCACAAGAAAACAAAGGATCATGGTAAATGTAGTCTTTGAATTAATCTATCAGTAGTTTACAGGAAACATATTTTCATTCATTTTTGTACATTCTATATTTTAAAGTTCTCTACACCTACCTGAGAGCTTCCAGTCTCCAGTGTGGATCCTTTAATCCAGCAGACAGTAACTTCTCTCCTGAGTCTCCAGAATGATTGTAGCTCAGGTCCAGCTCTCTCAGATGGGAGGGGTTGTAGCTCAAAGCTGAGGCCAGAGAACCACAGCCTTTCTCTGTGATCAGACATCCTGACAGACTGGAATATAAAAAGGTTGATAACACAATGTTTTTAATCACACATGTACCAGAATCCTACAGATGATGTGCAGAATAATTAACATTAATATTTATTGTCATTGTTCAGTACATCAGGATTATAGCTGCTCTATTCTGACCTGAGAGTTTCCAGTTCACATTTTGTACTCTCCAGTACAGCAGAAAGTTGCTTCACTCCTGAATCCTGTAGGTTGTTGTTACTCAGGTCCAGATCTCTCAGATGGGAGGGGTTGCAGCTCAGAGATGAGGCCAGAGAAGCACAGCCTTCCTCTGTGATCAGACATTGTGACAGGCTGGAAATATAAAAAGGTTGATAACACAATGTTTTTAATCACATATTTACCAGAATCCTACAGATGATGTACGGAATGATTAACATTAATATTTATTGTCATTGTTCAGTACATCAGGATTATAGCTGCTCTATTCTGACCTGAGAGTTTCCAGTTCACAGTTTGTACTCTCCAGTCCAGCAGAAAGCTGCTTCACTCCTGAATCCTGCAGGTTGTTGTTACTCAGGTCCAGATCTCTCAGATGGGAGGGGTTGCAGCTCAGAGCTGTGGCCAGAGAAGCACAGCCTTCCTCTGTGATCCGACATCCTGACAGACTGGAAACATAAAAATGTTGATAATACAATGTTTTTAATCACATATGTACCAGAATCCTACAGATATGCAGAATCATTAACATTAATATTTATTGTCATTGTTCAGTACATCAGGATTATAGCTGCTCTATTCTGACCTGAGAGTTTCCAGTTCACATTTTGTACTCTCCAGTACAGCAGAAAGTTGCTTCACTCCTGAATCCTGCAGGTTGTTGTTACTCAGGTCCAGATCTCTCAGATGGGAGGGGTTGCAGCTCAGAGATGAGGCCAGAGAAGCACAGCCTTCCTCTGTGATCAGACATCCTGACAGACTGGAAATATACAAAGTTTTATAACACAATGTTTTTAATCATATATTTACCAGAATCCTACAGATGATGTACAGAATGATTAACATTAATATTTATTGTCATTGTTCAGTACATCAGGATTATAGCTGCTCTATCCTGACCTGAGAGTCTTCAGTCCACAGTGTGGACTCTCCAGTCCAGCAGAAAGCTGCTTAACTCCTGAATCCTGCAGGTTGTTGTTACTCAGGTCCAAGTCTCTCAGATTAGAGGACTGGGAGCTGAGAACTGAGGACAGAGCTGCACAGCTTCCCTCTGAGAGGTGACAGCCACTCAGCCTGAAGAAAGGGTTAGTAATGAACACAAAATGTTTTATTCAACATATTTGATATTGTTCAAATATCCAGTGTTTCATCCACTTACAGAGCTTTATTTGAAGCTTTGACCACTGGCAGTAGCCTCAGAAGAGCCTCCTCTGAAGCAGAGTATTTCTTCAGGTCAAACACGTCCAGATCTTTTTCTGATGACAGTAAGATGAAGACCAGAGCTGACCACTGAGCAGGAGACAATTTAACTGTGGAGAGACTTCCTGATCTCAGGGACTGTTGGATCTCCTCCACTAGAGAACGACCATTCAGTTCATTCAGACAGTGGAACAGATTGATGCTTCTCTCTGCAGACAGACTCTTCCTGATCTTCTTCTTGATGTACGCAACTGTTTTCTGATTGGTCTGTGAGCTACTTCCTGTCTGTGTCAGCAGACCTCGTAGGAGAGTCTGATTGGTCTGCAGAGAAAGACCCAGGAGGAAGCGGAGGAACAAGTCCAGGTGTCCATTTGGACTCTTTAAGGTCTCGTCCACAGCACTCTGGTAGAAACGTGTTGATTTGCCTCTGAACACTTTAGACCACCAGGATGTTGTTTGTTGTTCTTCTGCCAGCAGATTGACTTCAGACTTGGTGAATGTCAGATGGACATGAAGAGCAGCCAGAAACTCCTGAACACTCAGATGGACAAAGCAGAACACCTTGTCCTGGTACAGCCCTCTCTCCTCTTTAAAGATCTCTGTGAACACTCCTGAGCACACTGAGGCTGCTCTGATATCGATGCCACACTCTGTCAGGTCTGATTCATAGAAGATCAGGTTGCCTTTCTGCAGCTGCTCAAAAGCCAGTTTTCCCAGAGACTCAATCATCTTCCTGCTCTCTGGACTCCAGTGTGGATCTCTCTCAGCTCCTCCATCATACTTGACATTCTTCAGTTTGGCCAGAACCACCAGGAAGTGGATGTACATCTCAGTCAGGGTCTTGGGCAGCTCTCCTCCCTCTCTGCTTTTCAACACATCGTCCAGAACTGTAGCAGTGATCCAGCAGAAGACTGGGATGTGGCACATGATGTGGAGGCTTCGTGATGTCTTGATGTGGGAGATGATGGTGCTGGCCTGCTGCTCATCTCTGAATCTCTTCCTGAAGTACTCCTCCTTCTGTGGGTCAGTGAACCCTCTGACCTCTGTCATAACGACACACTCAGGAGGGATCTGATTGGCTGCTGCAGGTCGTGTGGTTATCCAGAGGCGAGCAGAGGGAAGCAGTTTCCCCCTGATGAGGTTTGTCAGCAGCACATCCACTGAGGTGGACTCTGTAACATCAGTCAGGATGTCAGTGTTATGGAAGTCCAGAGGAAGTCGACACTCATCCAGACCGTCAAAGATGAACACAACCTGGAACTCTTCAAACCTGCAGATTCCTGCTTCTTTGGTTTCAGTAAAGAAGTGATGAACAAGTTCCACCAAGCTGTACTTCTTCTCTTTCAGCACATTCAGCTCTCTGAAAGTGAATGGAAATGTGAAGTGTATGTCCTGGTTGGCTTTGTCTTCAGCCCAGTCCAGAGTGAACTTCTGTGTTAAGACTGTTTTCCCAATGCCAGCCACTCCCTTTGTCATCACTGTTCTGATTGGTTCATCTCTTTCAGGTGGGACTTTAAAGATGTCTTCATGTCTGATTGTTGTTTCGGGTCTGACTGGTTTCCTGGATGCTGTTTCAATCTGTCTGACCTCATGTTCCATGTTCACCTCTCCAGTTTCTTGTGTTAGAATGAAGATCTCGGTGAAGAACTCTTGGAGAAGTTTTGAATTTCCTGCTTTTGTGATTTTCTCAAACAAATTTTGAAATTTCTTCTTCAGGTTGGATTTGACTTTATGCTGACACATGGCAAGAGTATCTGAAAGAATACAAGTGACAAAATACACAAGAGAGTAATGTTACAGTAAGTTCTAATAGTTTCCTGATCATTGTGCAGATTTCTGATTCATAACAAAATGTTAACTTGGATTGAAACATTTTTCATACTGTGATGAATCACTTAACAGTCATACAACCATTAACACTACAACATTTTCCTGAATTTAAGGTTTGGTTTAAGCCTCCTCTCCATTACTCTCACACTGATTTCTGGCATAGCCTGAGCAATGTGCCTCCCAAATCATTGGAACACAACATCTGGTCCCATGTGTCACCTAAGACAAAATTACAGTGTCCAGAGTCTTCAACATATCAGAACATACCTCATCCACCTCTGGCACCTTACCACTGTGAACTCCTCTGAGTACTTTAATAACCTGTACCTGTAACCAAGAGCTGGATGAGACTTCCCTCAAACGTTTCAGCCCAGTCTCCTCTGTAGAGAGGTGTCAGTCAGGGTCAGGAGATTGTGAAATCATTGCTGCCTTTGTCAAGTAATATCTTCCTCATTCAGGTCAACTTCTCCATGATCTCTCAGAACCATCCCACAACAGTTTTCCTTCTTTTATTACAGAAGCTTAAGTCCTTCTAGCCTCCCGGTACCCTTCAGCCTCTTTCATCCTCTGGACGTAATAGAGGATTCATCAAATCTGAAAGGACTAACCCCTCAGGTAGGAACCAACAGCCTTCTGGCCAGAAGTCAGGACAGCTGCTCCTGCAATGGAGGCTTTGAAAATGTCCAATGTCATATGTGCCAAATCCCCCAAAACTGTGGGAAACAGCAGTGCTCAACATAGGTTCATGAGTAATCCCACACCCATGCCTGTCAGCCTGGGAAAAACCTGGGACTTCCGAAAGGGAGCTGCCCATGAAACAAGATTTCATACAACACACAATCAGGTGTCTGTAGACCCAACCTTTAAATGCAATAATCTGTCACTCCACCTGGATTTACAGGAATGTATGCTTCTAGACCGTTCATATACATGGGACATGTAAAACAGAAGGGAGGTACGACAAACAGCCAACATATGATAAAGAGTTTTTTAAATTCATTGCAGGGTCACACTGCCAACCTGGACGAACTATGGACCTGAACCTCTATGGTCACTGTGTTTCATTGCAGGCGACACACACAAACATCTCAGGATACACTACTGTCCTATTTATCACATGTACTTCAAGCCTGCCTGACAACTTCTGTGTGACTGGTGTATGTCACATGATGCCTCGCTGTGCTGCCCTTTAATTTCACTACATTTAACAAAAACATTTCATATTTGTGCAGAAAAACTTTCTTTATATTTGAAAAGATCATTCAGTGCCTGGATCTCCCTGCCATGTGAGATTTATCAGTTTAATCATGACTTACGTTTAGAGATGGTGTGTGAGCATTGCTTATTCATCTTCCCCCGAACCTTTTTGGTCACCTGCAGAGTGTTTTCACTGTAGGTCTGGACCATCAGATCTACTGTGTCGCACCGGTCAGACTTCTCCAGTTGACTCTTTGGGATTGTTGGGAGGTCTTCCAGGACCTCAGGCTGCTCCAGGAACCACTTAAATGTTTTAAAGTCATCTTCTCCCAAATTCTGTAAAGTTCTCAAGAGATCCTCTTTAGGGATAGAGTCCACTGTTTTTCCTCCCTGTCAGAAACAAAGAAAAACTTTTAAACCTTAAACAAACATACAGTTCATCACATCCCATCTCATCACTCTGCTGCTCACTCTTCCATTAAAAGTTTCCAAAAATTATGTTGAACATCTGTGTAGGAATTTGTCGACTTTTATTGACGGCAGCGTTACAGTGACTTGAATTAATCAGCGAACCTTCAGAGCAGTGAGTAGAACACGACTGTTGTTGGAAATGGACATTAACCTGACTTCATCACACAACAGATCAACATGAAGGATGTGCTGAGTTCAACAGAAGCACTTTAGAAAACAGAGATCTTCTTAAAAATAAATGAAATGCAGGACACTTTACAGTAATCCCAACTGTTGACTTCTCATCTGTGAAACACCACCGCTGTTATTTTATACCAGGAAACACTTCAAACACTAAGGTTGGGCTTTGATAGCAGCTTGTCAAATCAACAACTCAGTAAGGAGCTGGTTTAGTTATTCACAATAGTTAATAATTATTAAAGATAATTATGAATTAAAGCTGCAAGTAGTGATGAACGGGCCCTGGCACCTCCACGCATGTTGGGCCGTGGTGCAGTTGAAGGGCTCACATCATGAGCACGTAGACGTCTTCAGACCTGAGCTTTAATGGGACATTGGTACAAGGGGTGAAATAACACTTCCTGTGTCCAGTGGGTGGCGCTATGATTAAAAGACAATATTGAAGCATAGATGTGTTCAGGACGTGAGACATTTGGTGCAGGTTGGAAAATGTCTGTTAAAGTTACAGCAACTTCCTGTTTCACGGCAAATCATCAGTTTGTTGTGGCGCAACGATCAGAGCGCTCGATTGAGGCTTTAGATTTTAATAACTTTTCATCACAAAGGTTTTGTGTGTATGCAAGTGGATGAGCAGAGGGAGAGGCTGAAAACACTACAGGAGAAAAGATTGACTTTTATTTCCACAGAGATGTGATGTATGAATGTCCGTATTCAGCCTGAATCTTAAGAAAAAGAGGTTTGTTTCTCTCAGAGCTCGACAAAAACTAAAACCATCAAACAGCTGTGACGTTCTTACCTGTTCATCCATCTGCAGACGTTAAGCCTCTGTGTCTCTGTGCTTCTGAACGTCTGCTGTCACTCTCACCTTCAATATTCAATCATCTGATGACAGCAGAGAACAAGTCTGTGGGATAAAATGATCTTCAGTAAATCATATCTGACAGCTGTTTCAGTGTAAAGCAGAAGTTCAACTGGATTTAAAACCATTTAAACTGACTGCATATCAATAATAATGATAATTATTATAATTTGATCTCTTTAAAACACTTTCTGTTAATCTCAATATTGGTTATATAAACATTTATCAAACACATTGTAATGTAGTTATAAACAGATTGAAGGAAATGTGTCTTTATTAATGTCTTTGTTAACAACTATAACTCTTAATGAAGCATTCATAACTGGTTTATAAACAGTTAAACGTTTTCTCCTTTCAAAGGGTTAAGGTTAAACTTCCTGTTTGGTGCATAAACAGTTAATAAATGATCAGTATATAAATATTTCTGATGTTCTCTATTTTAAAAACATTTCTAAAGATAAATTTAGTCCGTCTATGTATCTGATGACCTGCTACGTCTCTGTGAGGCAGATCGAATCTTTTCCCTCCACATCTTTACATCTTCCAGCTCACTGTGTTCACTTCAGTAAACAGTGTATTTATATATTTACACTGATGGTCTACAGTCAGTGTTCATACAGTCCAAAGCAACCAGACTGTCAAAATATGCTTCTATTGTTCTATTGTATTAATAAAGCCTTCCACCCTCATCTCCGGTTTTCGCCGCTCTTTGGTGTTTTGGTGTTGGTCACTGTGTAATATATCTGATCGAATACTGGCGTGTAAGAGTCCGACTTTAAGCTGCGTTCACACCAAAAGCATCTGACTCGCTGCTGAAGGGATGTCGCTGCACAATGTCGCCTGAAAAGTTCAATTTTTCCAACTTCATTTGCATCACCTGATATGAAATTACATGTTATCGTGCCATTTACATTGATTTTCTACGTAGACTTGCTGCTCAATTCGTGTCAGGCGCTTTTGGTGTGAACACCTCTGCAGAAATCCAGGAGTTAGGTCAACAATCTTTGATAAAGTCCCACAGGAGTAAAGACAGCTGTTACATCGTACTTATCCAAAATGAATAATCAGCCAATTATGACTTCTTGAAGTTGTGGTTATTTGAAGGATGTTAAACAACAACAGAATATATATAATTATTTATAATGGTCTGAATAAACAAAGACATAATGACAATAATAGCACTGCTGCTGAAAACAGTCGACTTCACATTATTACAAGTAATGCTCCAAATGTCCACTAGAGGTCTCTCTACTGCAGCCAAAGGATAGACAGCACATTGAATACAGGCATCAGTTATAGTATGAAAACTAGGACCAAATAAGTAAGTTTACACTATTGGCTAGTCAAATCAAATAATTTATGACTAAGTGCTGCTAATGAACTAATGATCAAGCTAACAACAGAGCATTACACCTACTGCAAATAATATGAGAGCAGGGACATTTGAACAGTCACCGTGTTTGTGTTATTGCTTTGAGTCTCTATGTGATGTGTTCAGATCAGAGCTGAAGCCACCAACAGTTTGTTTTTACAGCTGAGCAATATTTACTCATTATTCATTTTATATTGACTTAACATCTTATAACTGTTTTTTTGTCATAATCTTAACATTTATTATTCAGCCTTCATTTTTTCTAGTTTTAGTTTTCGTTCCCAAAACATAATGATGTGTCCTCCAAAGCTGTTATTTATTAAAATCCTCAAAACTGTTTTAATGTGCAACTTTGTTGCTTTGTTATATCTTGAACCAATAAAAAGGATGTTGGGATGTCAGTTAGCACCAAGAGAAAACGATGACCTGTGAGTTAAATGTTCACATTTATCTTTAAATATTTAAACTGTGGCAGAAGTTTAACAGTTAAACTCAAACATAGTTCACATGTTCTGTTAGTTTGGGCCCCTGAAGGCTGAGGGGCCCTAAGCAGCCTCTAAGGTCCCTTACAGCTGGCTCTGGTCCATCTAGAGACATGAACTGTGTTAAATGTACTTCAGTTAAACAGAGTCAGTCTCAGTGTTGTAAGATGGAAGTTTGAACACAGTTAAAAAATGAACTTTAGTCAAGTTGATCAAAGCTGTTCAACCAGTTCTGACACTGCTGCATTTTTCACTGATGATGAGATTAAAATCAAACTGCTGTTGGTTTTACCTGCTAATCACTAACAGTCATACATGTAAATCTTTATAATTTAAATGTAGTTTAACCTCTTTACAATATCTGGAGAATGTTTATACCAGCAAACATCAAACAGGTATTTTAAACAGCCAATCAGCATGAAGAAACATTTAAGCTGCAGTCAAACAGTGATACAACACAATGTGATCAAAGTGATGGTGTTCATCAGACATTTACAGATTTCTCTGGTAGGATTCTCACCTGCTGAACTCACTTCAGGTCAACTTACAGACACTTTCCACCTTCATGTGTAGAGGAAACACTGGGAGAGAAGAAGCTGCTCATTCTCCCTCGTCAGTCCTGCTATCTGTGAGCATTTGATCTGAGGACGCTGTCACATCCTCATAACTTCACAGTCCTAGTCTAAACAACATCAGAGTGACGTGAAAACCAGTCTAACCAGTCAGTGTCACAGAAATCACACATCACATGTAGTTCTGCTATCTGCCCACTAGATGGTGGTAACAAACCATGTGATCATCTATAAAGTAACCAGGTTCCTCCTGTTTATACTGACTAGTAGTATAAACTGACTAGTAGTATAAACTGAGTCTGAACAGGAGGAATAAGGCTCAGCAATAATAAGAGTTGGTAAGATGATGAATTCATAAATCTGTTAAACTAGTTTTAAAAGCAGCATCAGGTTTGTTAAAATGTACATTTAGTATTTTTGTTGGTTTTATAGATAAATTCAGACTGAACTCCGCAGCAAGACAGCATGGACGTTACGCCCAGTTCAATATAATCAATGTATCAAAAAAAGATCAATAAGCTTCAAATGGCTTCACTGCATTGGCTAGATAGAATAGAATAGAATTCAAAATCCTTCTCCTCACCTTCAAAGCTCTCAATGGTCAGGCTCCATCATATCTTAAAGAACTGATAGTACCTTATGTACCTACTAGAACACTGCGGCGGGCAGACACCCTCTCTACATTTAAGAGTAGGCTTAAAACTTTCCTTCATGATAAAGCTTATACTTAGGGCTCTTAGAGCTCTTAGCTTATGCTGCTATAGGCTTAGACTGCCATGATGCACTGAGCTGCTCTCTCCTCCTCCCTCTCTCTCTCTATCCATCCATCCATCTATATCCATTAACATTCATGTACTATTAATGCATTCAATAACCTAAACTTCTTCCCCAGAGTTGTCTGTGCTTTCTCGTCTCATAGGTAATCTGGGCCTGGAGACGTCCGGATGACAGACTCCAGTCCCGGACCTTCTAGCTTCATTGTTGATTTTCATTGTGCTTCTCTCCTCTATCCTTCCTTTCTCTCCTCTCAACCCCAACCAGTGGAGGCAGATGTTCCCCCACTGAGTCTGGTTCTGAAGGTTCTTCCTGTTAAAAGGGATTTTTTTTCTTGCCACTGTTGCTCATGTGGGAATGTTGGGTCTCTTTAAATGAAACCTGAAGAGTTCGGTTTAGAACCTGCTCTGTGAAGTGCCATGAGATAACGCTGTTGTGATTTGGCGTTATACAAATAAAGATTGATTGATTGATTGATAATAATGAGGCACCAACCTGGAAAACAGGGAAAAGGTAGCCAATTGGTTTAGTCTTCTTAAATATACCAAGCTGTCTGGAATTTGGATCTAGCATAACAATTTGATGTGCTATGTGCATCACACCTGTGAGCAGTGAGTCCATCTCTTTCCTACACTCACTGAAATTCAACCTGCTGATGAATTCAGGGTAGCCAGGTTCTAGGCTCTGTGCTAGGGAAAAACAGACAATTCTATACAAGGGTTCTCCATTGTTGACTCTGGAACGACGGGTTAGATTGGCTTGGTGACGGTGCAGGTCACCTTGTAGTGTAGCTTGGGCAGTACACTAACCTAACAAAATGTGGTGACAAATGAAAAACTACATTTTGTTGGTTGAAACAATGTTTGTCCACATTATGTTTAAGCGATCTGAATGACTCAATGTTTTCTAGTTTTATTCTGTTCAGGATAAAATAGTTTGTAAAACTTTACATAGAGTAAATCTTTCAATCAAAACCTCTATTAGTGACATTCTTTAGGAGAAAGCTTTTACAGCAATTGTTTGACATTTTGGGACACATACGCTTATTCGCTTTCTTGTAGAGAATTTGGTGATATTGTTATGTTAAACCACAACTGATTAAACAAATGAGGTCAGCATGCATAGTTAGTAGACTTTAGATATGCTGATTTTGAGACATTTGGACAGAGCTGAACTAGTGGTTTCTGGTCTTTATGCTGCTGGCTATAGTTTTATATTTAATACTACAAGAGTGCTGTCAATCGTCTCATCTAACTTTTCACAAGAAAATAAAAAGCTATTTACCAAAATGTAAACCACTAAAATTTTTCTTTTAAACAAACTATATTGACCTTTTGAAAAAATTAACTCACTGTTTGATGAGATTGTAACAACAACAACACATAAATAGAATAAAAATAAAACATGCCAAAGGGCATTTTTTGGTTACATACAGTAAGACAATGTTACTTTCATACAGGCAGGTAATTTAAAGACGCTTTCATGTCAGCATGTGCACAGGATAGAGATATTTACCAGAGACACAGGTATTGATTTTGGCGTTCATTCTGTTGTAACATGTAAAGGCTGAATCGACCAGCAAACCAATTTTCCAAAGAGTCAATGGATTGTTTCAGGCAGTTTTTATGGCAGTTGAAGCTGCCAACAGACAAGTCTGAAGCTGCTTCAGTAAAATCAGTAAGATCTTTGCCTCCACTGCATAAACGGCACAGAACACAGATCTGATATTTACTGAAATGCCAACATTGGCCTAATCGCATAACTGATATATCGATGCAAACCTGTCGTGTATCACTGTGACTGAGACTCAACAAGGAGGATGATGCTTCATAAAATCTTTATTATAGATTCAGAAATACAAGCTAAGATAAAGCGTATCAGTGATCACATGAAGAAGAAAGAAAATGCAAAAAAGTAGGAAGGAAACTTAAGTTTGTATAGACTCAGTTTGGTTTCCTCTGCAGCTACATGATGGGGTAGCAGGGGTACAGGGCGATGCCACACTGGTTGTTCTTGTTGCGTGACATTTTGATGTAGCCCACTTCTCCATAACCAGTCCCCCAGCTGGATGAAAAGCAGGAAAAGAATATGAGTAAAGGGAAAAATCAAAGTTTACATCAATAAACACAGCAAAGTCATCAAGAAAAGGGTCATAATGCATAACGATGTTCTATAGCAGAACATGAGAGAAATTTGTTTAATGCATTAAACTTCATTTAAACCAGTCTACTACAAAACAATCTCCCCTATATATGAAATATGGAGCAACTGAATCAATGATCTACTGAGAAGAGACGGATGATTCAGGTGTGTTACGTTGTCATCACTTAACCTCTAAATAAAAGGGCCCGTTTACACATCTGCACCAAAGATGCTTTTATTTGCCACTTATAGTTACTAGTTTACTTTTCAGATTAGGATTTTAAATAAAATAATATACGTCTGTCTTTATCTAATGCTGTAATCCAAAAGCTTTTCCAATGTCTTGACAGTTCGATTAAAAATTAAGTTCAAGACAAAATCATCTAGAAAAAGGACATACTGCACAATGGTGTTCTCTAGTAGAACATGAGAGAAATTTGTTTAATGCGTGTCACCATTAAACTTCATTTAAACCAGTCTACTACAAAACAATCTCCCCTATATATGAAAATCACTTATATACTGAGAAGAGATCATCACTTAACCTCTCAATCCAAACACACTGTGGGGATTCTGGGAACTTGTTATGTTTTTAATGTAATAATTGATGGGAAATGAAATTCCTTCTTCTCTTCTATGCAGAAATCATTTTGTGGCTTAGCCCAACTTTGCAGTCTGTGTTAATCATTGCTTTAAATACAAGTAGTTGAAGAATTTAGAATCAATGTCACCACAGCGTTCATGTCAGCAAAACACTCAAAATCTGAACAAAAATAACTCTTGTCCTGACCTCAGTGTTTCACTTTCTCTTTGTCCTCCAACAAAGCCACAGTGCTAAAGATCATATGGGGCGAGGAACATACAGGACCCAGCTATCGTGTCCATGTAGGCCCCAGAAGGGTTACATTTGGGCTGCAAATATGGGTCCCAGGTGGGTTTGTCCACAGTTTCCATGGTGGCTACACCTGTGTTTGTCCATATGGGTTTCAAGTGGGTTGTGACTGGGTTTCAGGTGGGCCAAAGTGGGTGAGACCCATATGTTTGCCCATATGGGGTATAAGTGGGATCAGAATGGACCTTAAATAGGGCCCACTGAGCCAGCCCACATGGGCTTCACATGTGGGGCCCATGTTTCTGAAACAATATGGGGCTCATACAGTTTGCCCTGTTCATGCCCATGCCCACGTACATCCCTTATGGGGCTCATACAGTCAGCCAAAGTGGGCTTCACAATACTGAAACCATGTGGGACCTGCAAAATTTGCCCAGTTCAAGAAACATGTGGGGCCCACATGGGCATGCTAGCTGGGAAGCTATATGGACTGAGTTTATATCGTGTGTACTGTGTATATTTCTACCTGTTCTTCACCAGCCAGTAGTCTTTTCCGTTCTCCGTGCCGTAGCCCACAACTACGACCGCATGGGTCGTGTTATGTGTGCACATCGGGTTATCGTACACTCCTGAAATGACATCGTCATCACATTTATGTATTTTATTCTTTTTAGAAGAAAGCTTTATCCTTATATTACATTTAGCCATATCATATATAAATACTATATTAATGAGATTACAGGTGCCACTCCATTTTTGCTTTAAAAACAGATATACAATATAATATATATAGTATATAATAGCATAACATGGAGGGTATTGCATATGAATAAAATAAATAGAAAAATAAAATAAAAGCAGCGGTCAAGAGTATTGCAGTTAAACATGTAAAGACATGTTTATGCCGAGATTTACTGAATTTTTACTCAATTTTGTATGAATTTAGCTATATTCTGATGTTTTATCTAAACTTGTATTGATATCATTACTGGGATCAATATACTGTAGCCAATAAATCCCTATCCAGCTGTATCCTTAACAATTACACCGGTCCTTCTCATGAGAGTTTTAACAATTTGAGCATTTCATCTAGTGTAGGTAAATATTATTAAGATGTAATGTCATTTTTTTCCTCTGTAGAAAAGATTATAATATGTAATTGTAACCTGTTAGTTAAAAAGTTAAACTCTGACTTTTAGCTCCCACTCCTCTAAAAACAAAATAATAACATGTAGATCTGTAACTCCTCAGCTTGATGTAAATAAAGATGAGAGCCTGTGCAGCTGATGATGATGTGTGAACATACCACCCTTGTAGAACCTAAATTTGTATGATTTTGAGTCAATCGAAACTGCAATGGGTCCGATGGTGAAGACTGCCAGTTTCATCTTATACTCGTCCCCTCGAGGCAGGCAGGTGTAACCAATCAATTTTGCAACATTGTTGTTGCAGTTGTGGAGGCAGTGTCCATCCTGAAATAAAACAAAATGTTTTTATAGTAGAGAATTTAAAATGGATGCTATTAAAGAAAGCTGTTTAAACCCCTCAACAGGACCCCTGTTTAATTTCTGATTTGGAGGCTTGCTGTTCTATCAGACTCCCAAATCCCAAAACTTTATTTAGAGAGCAAGAGTAACTGTAGATGTAGTCTAATTATGTATTTATTTTTTTAACTTCTGGAACATTTTTTGAACTTAAATAATTGGTCAGTGTGCCAGAAATAAAACAGAAAACTGAGGCGAAGAGTGAGAGTTCTGCTAAAACGTAATGCTCATTTTTAGCAGGAACAAGTAGGAATCCAGTACAAACTCAATTATATAGTTAGAGAAGTAAAACACTGTAAAAGGAGGATCATTTCACTGTATGGTGCTCTAATAGTTGCCTTTTTTGAAAGAAATGTGTCTAAAGAACATTTTTGTTCTTTTTAAGGTTAAGATGTTGTTATGAGTTTACAACCAAGGGAAACCCGCCTTCATTGCAACAAGGGTTTTAATTTCTTTCAGTCCGATGACAGACCTCTGCTGAAGAGGTCATAAACACCATGGAAGCATCAAGTACCAAAATGCATTTGTCAGTTACAGATCCATAGTTATTTGTTGTCCAGTAACAATGCTCAAAGTGATCCAATTAGTTTCACATAGTTCCTCACTTGTCCTAAAATCAAGCTTAATGGGTTAAACTGATTGATACATTGTTGACCAGCAACATTGAACCAATTACTTACTTTTCCTTTGTATGGGTATGAAGCCTCAGACTCGATACCGTTGTCCTTGATGTAATTGAAGGCTTTTGTATAGTAGCCACCGTTGCAGCCGTGGTTGTCGTATTTCCATGAACAGTCCACCAGGTTTTGGGGGCTGAGGTCAACCAGCTTCCCTGTTTTCTTGGCTAACTGACCCTCCAGGGCGCCGACAGCAGCGAAGGCCCAGCAGGAACCACAAGAACCCTGGATTTAAATGACTGTTGTTACTGTAATATCATGGACACAATACATCACACTCCCAGTATGAATCTGCTGCTGCATTTAGCTGAAGATATTGTAAATGCTTTATGCATCACTTTATAGATTCCCACATTTAGAAACTCAAGATAAGTTTGTATAGAGAGGTTAAAGGGCTCCAATAACTCTTTAGGTGGATGTGGTGTTGGTGACGACTTCTTCTATGGACAAACTGAGTTGAGAAAAGTGGAACAGGATGAATTGTGTGTGTGCATGTGTGTGCATGTGTGTGTGTGTGGGGGGGTACCTGACTCTTGACACGGGTCACACAGCCATGCTTTCTCCAGTCAAAGGTGTCTGATACATTGGCATTTGGAAAAGTAAGTGGTGTCCTCTTGAGGTCAGTGGGAGGAGTGAGCTCGCCAGTGAACTGATGGATCTCCTCTTCTGTCTACAAGGAAGTTGTTAACAAAGGATTCATTCTCCTAATGGATTTTTTGATACTATTATTTAAAGACATTTAAATAATCTGCAAGTTCTCATTTCACTTGAGCTCTCTATAAACATCTATAAACGTAACCATAGTTTATGATAAAAAATAATTATAGATTTGTTTATTTTTATGCTGAATTTTGAGGGTTTTTCTGTCTTTTAACATGTTGCAAATTTGTGTTTTCACTTTAACATGTGATCACTTGGATGTCTGTAATCCACAAATGAATCATATCGCATCATAAGATGTTAAGCTTTTGAGCTGAAACTAGTCATAATGTTTTCTGCCTGCATCTGGCTGACCTTTCAGCATCATTAATAACATTAATGATTAATGAATACACGTGGTGGTAATATAACAATACAATTAATAAAACTTGATTTAATCTCTGTATAAAACAGCAGAGTTTCTCACCATGTCTCCCATGAAGTTCATGCCCAGTTCATAGGAGTGAAGCCCCATGGAGGCCTCCAGGTTGTGCATGGTGATGAGCATCAGGTTCTTCTCCCACAATCCCCTGCGGTGTGTATTCTCCATCTCAACACACACACACACACACACACACACACACACACACACACACACACACACACACACACACACACACACACACACAAACGCATACAGATTGAGTGCATAGGGTCAAATACTGTGTAAGTAAAAAGTAAGCAGTCAGATTGTTTTGGGGGGAAAAATTACAAACATTAAAATTGACAATTTAGCAAGTAGCATTTTTTATCATATACCTCATCCTGGTATGTCTTCTCGTTGGTTTTCTTCCACAGGTCCCAGTGGTCGTCCAGCTGTTTGCTGTCAAACATGGCTGCTGCCCCAACACACAGGGAGACAAGGAGCAGGCTCCCCAACATCAGGCCTGTAAACATACACAGAGAAACATGGACCACATGGCTTTTCACCAAAATTCAAGTCTAAATCCACGTAAGAAGTTGGATATCTAACCAAGTACATATTCATCATCTTAAATGTCTAACACTTCAACATATAACACAAAAAGCATCAGATTGTATTAAAACTGTAAATTAATTTAAGAAGAAGGTTAAACTTGCCTTGATCAGTCAGACGCATCATTGTTTCTTTGTTGAATCCACTGCCACTGTGGTATCCTGGTTCGTATTTATCAAGAAATTGTCACGTAGTCTTTCACAATTCTCCCTCTTTGGAAACAGAAAGCTTTTGGTAATCACATAATATACACAATCAGTTTGGTAATCACAAAAAGAAAATTGTACTACTAAAACTACTGTCACTACTAAAACTACTGTCACTACTACTGTCACTACTATTAAAACTACTGTCACTACTACTGTCACTACTGTTACTACTACTAAAACTACTGTCACTACTACTAAAACTACTGTCACTACTAAAACTACTGTCACTACTACTAAAACTACTGTTATTACTACTAAAACTACTGTCACTACTAAAACTACTGTCACTACTACTAAAACTACTGTTACTACTAAAACTACTGTCACTACTACTAAAACTACTGTCACTACTAAAACTACTGTCACTACTACTAAAACTACTGTTACTACTACTAAAACTACTGTCACTACTACTAAAACTACTGTTACTACTAAAACTACTGTCACTACTAAAACTACTGTCACTACTACTAAAACTACTGTTACTACTAAAACTACTGTCACTACTAAAACTACTGTCACTACTACTAAAACTACTGTTACTACTAAAACTACTGTCACTACTACTAAAACTAATGTCACTACTAAAACTACTGTCACTACTACTAAAACTACTGTCACTACTGCTAAAACTACTGTTACTACTACTAAAACTACTGTCACTACTAAAACTACTGTTACTACTACAACTACTGTCACTACTAAAACTACTGTCACTACTACTAAAACTACTGTTACTACTAAAAATACTGTTACTACTACTAAAACTACTGTCACTACTAAAACTACTGTCACTACTAAAACTACTGTCACTACTACTAAAACTACTGTCACTACTACTAAAACTACCGTCACTACTAAAACTACTGTTACTACTACTAAAACTACTGTCACTACTACTAAAACTACTGTTACTACTAAAACTACTGTTACTACTAAAACTACTGTCACTACTAAAACTACTGTTACTACTAAAACTACTGTCACTACTAAAACTACTGTTACTACTACTAAAACTACTGTCACTACTACTAAAACTACTGTCACTACTAAAACTACTGTCACTACTACTAAAACTACTGTCACTACTAAAACTACTGTTACTACTAAAACTACTGTTACTACTAAAACTACTGTCACTACTAAAACTACTGTTACTACTACTAAAACTACTGTCACTACTACTAAAACTACTGTCACTACTACTAAAACTACTGTCACTACTACTAAAACTACTGTCACTACTGCTAAAACTACTGTCACTACTAAAACTACTGTTACTACTACTAAAACTACTGTCACTACTAAAACTACTGTCACTACTACTAAAACTACTGTTACTACTAAAACTACTGTCACTACTACTAAAACTACTGTCACTACTAAAACTACTGTTACTACTACTAAAACTACTGTCACTACTACTAAAACTACTGTCACTACTAAAACTACTGTTACTACTAAAACTACTGTCACTACTAAAACTACTGTTACTACTACTAAAACTACTGTCACTACTACTAAAACTACTGTCACTACTAAAACTACTGTTACTACTACTAAAACTACTGTCACTACTACTAAAACTACTGTCACTACTAAAACTACTGTTACTACTAAAACTACTGTCACTACTAAAACTACTGTCACTACTACTAAAACTACTGTCACTACTAAAACTATTGTTACTACTAAAACTACTGTTACTACTAAAACTACTGTCACTACTACTAAAACTACTGTCACTACTAAAACTACTGTTACTACTAAAACTACTGTCACTACTACTAAAACTACTGTCACTACTACTAAAACTAATGTCACTACTAAAACTACTGTCACTACTACTAAAACTACTGTCACTACTACTAAAACTACTGTTACTACTAAAACTACTGTCACTACTAAAACTACTGTTACTACTAAAACTACTGTTACTACTACTAAAACTACTGTCACTACTACTAAAACTACTGTCACTACTACTAAAACTAATGTCACTACTAAAACTACTGTCACTACTACTAAAACTACTGTCACTACTACTAAAACTACTGTCACTACTACTAAAACTACTGTTACTACTAAAACTACTGTTACTACTAAAACTACTGTTACTACTACTAAAACTACTGTTACTACTAAAACTACTGTTACTACTAAAACTGTCACTACTAAAACTACTGTTACTACTGTTACTACTACTAAAACTACTGTCACTACTAAAACTACTGTCACTACTAAAACTACTGTTACTACTAAAACTACTGTCACTACTAAAACTACTGTTACTACTAAAACTACTGTCACTACTAAAACTACTGTTACTACTAAAACTACTGTTACTACTACTAAAACTACTGTTACTACTACTAAAACTACTGTCACTACTAAAACTACTGTTACTACTACTAAAACTACTGTTACTACTAAAACTACTGTTACTACTAAAACTACTGTCACTACTAAAACTACTGTTACTACTAAAACTACTGTTACTACTACTAAAACTACTGTCACTACTACTAAAACTACTGTTACTACTAAAACTTCTGTCACTACTAAAACTACTGTCACTACTACTAAAACTACTGTTACTACTACTAAAACTACTGTCACTACTACTAAAACTACTGTTACTACTAAAACTACTGTTACTACTACTAAAACTACTGTCACTACTACTAAAACTACTGTTACTACTAAAACTACTGTTACTACTAAAACTACTGTTACTACTACTAAAACTACTGTTACTACTACTAAAACTACTGTCACTACTAAAACTACTGTCACTACTACTAAAACTACTGTTACTACTAAAACTACTGTTACTACTACTAAAACTACTGTTACTACTACTAAAACTACTGTTACTACTAAAACTACTGTTACTACTACTAAAACTACTGTTACTACTACTAAAACTACTGTCACTACTACTAAAACTGACTCCCTTTGTTCATGTGAATGAATATAATGTGGATCATAGAAATATCACGTATTGTCTTTGTTGATGTTTGAATGCAGCTCACATAGAGTAAACCAACAATCATTCATGCACACTTTTACACCTATGTGCAATTTAGAGTCTCCAATTAACCTAACCTGCATGTTTTTGGTCAGTGGGGAGAAGACCAAAAAGCCAGACCAAAGCACCAACAACCTGGACCTCCTTTGGTCCCTTTGGAGCCAGTTAAGACTCTTTTCTATCCTGCAGTCTGGAAACAGCTCACACAAACATTTCATACTTTCAGTCTCCACAAACAGCAGCTACCACAAGAGTTCAGCCTGTCATGTACACATTCATGTAAAGTCACATATTACTGCCTGCAGACACGTTTCCTGTAACATGCTAAAGAAGGACTCCATATATGGTGTCATGTCTTCTTGTACAGCTTCCTGTTCTCACATTCAATTCCTCCTTCTAACAAACACTTCTTAAAATCATCATGTTTATTCTGAACTTAGTGAGACATCTGACTTAAACCAGAACAATGTGCTTACATAGAAAACATACATAAGATCAAGAGTGCACAAACAGTTTGGCTCAGAAAGCAGGAACCATCTAAGAGCCCAATATGATCCATGTACTTTATTTTATTTTGAATGCAGACTTATTTTACTCTAAATAATGAAGGATGATGTATTTACTATCAGAGAAGCCTGTTATTTCTATCATGTGTTTAACAGAGTGTCGATCAGCAGCTGGAGGACAAAGGGACAAAAAAACGTGAACACCTCACAGTTTTTGGAGGCTGTGACTCCTGAACTGAGACACACTGGCTGGCTGTACTCTGATCAACTCTGAGCATCTCTGAAACCTGACCTGCTGATGAAGTCACAAACAGCCTGCTGCTCTAGTCTAGATGAGTTACACTGCTGAGAACAGAACTGTGGATCAGGACAGGAAGTCATTATCAAACAATGGAGATTTCATATTTAAATTATATTCATAAAAACATTACAGAGCTTAAAATGGAAGCAGGTTGCAGACTTCTGGAGCCAGTTAAGACTCTTTTCTGTCCTGCAGTCTGGAAACAGCTCACACAAACATTTCATACTTTCAGTCTCCACAAACAGCAGCTACCACAAGAGTTCAGCCTGTCACATACACATTCATGTAAAGTCATGTATCACTGTCTGCAGACACGTTTCACCTCCACATATGGAGTCATGTCTTTCACCTCTTTCTATTTTTGCATTCAGGTCCCGCTCTTACCGTTAAATATAAAATTGTGGTCATCATGTTTATTCTGAACTTTTCTGTTTCTTCTTTCCTAACAGATGAGACTCATTTCATCTCCACCAGACAAACTGCATGAACTTAGTGAGACATCGGACTCAAACCAGAACAATGTGCTTACAGCCTATAAAACATACATAAGGTCAAGAGGTCCTCATGTTGTTTGAAGGCAGAATTGATCATTTCAACACATTTCTACACTGGATTCATCATCATCATCTTCTTTTCTTCCACTCCACTTAAAAAAAGTTTTTCTTCTTGTTTCTTCAGTTAAATGTTTTACGTTTGTTTTCACTGTCATCTCAAAGTAGAAAGTTTCTAGAAAGCTCACGCAAACATTTTATACTTTCAGTTTCCATCCAACACAGCAGCTACCACAAGATGTGTCTCTGTTCAGCTTCCTGTTCTCACATTCAGGTCCTCCTTCTAACAAACACTTATTAAAATCATCAGATGTATTCTGAACTTTTCTGTTTGTGTCATCTGCTCTGAGACTGTGGAGATTATGAGGCATCACTGCAGATAAAGAACAAATCTGTGGAACAGAAAGCAGGAACCATCTAAGAGCCCAATATGATCCATCCACTTTATTTTATTTTGAATGCAGACTTATTTTACTCTAAATAATGAAGGATGATGTTTTTACTATCAGAGTAGTCAGCCTGTTATTTCTATCATGTGTTTAACAGAGTGTCGATCAGCAGCTAGAGGACAAAGGGACAAAAAACACCTCACAGTTTTTGGAGGCTGTGACTCCTGAACTGAGACACACTGGCTGACTGTACTCTGATCAACTCTGAGCATCTCTGAACCACCTGACCTGCTGATGAAGTCACAAACAGTCTGCTGCTCTAGTCTAGATGAGTTACACTGCTGAGATCAGAACTGTGGATCAGGACAGGAAGTCATTATCAAACAATGGAGATTTCATATTTAAATTATATTCATAAAAACATTACAGAGCTCAAAATGGAAGCAGGTTGCAGACTACTGGAGCCAGTTAAGACTCTTTTCTGTCCTGCAGTCTGGAAACAGCTCACACAAACATTTCATACTTTCAGTCTCCACAAACAGCAGCTACCACAAGAGTTCAGCCTGTCACATACACATTCATGTAAAGTCATGTATCACTGTCTGCAGACATGTTTCACCTCCACATACAGAGTCATGTCTTTCACCCCTTTCTATTTTTGCATTCAGTTTTCGCTCTTACCGTTAAATATAAAATTGTGGTCATCATGTTTATTCTGAACTTTTCTGTTTCTTCTTTCCTAACAGATGAGACTAATTTCGTCTCCACCAGACAAACTGCATGAACTTAGTGAGACATCGGACTCAAACCAGAACAATGTGCTTACAGCCTATAAAACATACATAAGGTCAAGAGGTCCTCATGTTGTTTGAAGGCAGAATTGATCATTTCAACACATTTCTACACTGGATTCATCATCATCATCTTTTTTTCTTCCCCTCCACTTAAAAAAAGGTTTTCTTCTTGTTCCTTCAGCTACCACAAGAGTTCAATCTGTCACGTACACATGCAGTTTATTCTGAACTTTTCTGTTTCTTCTATGTTTCATATTATAAAACATACATAAGGTCAAGAGTGCACAACCAGTTTGTTTCATCTGCTCTGAGGCTTTGGAGGCTGTGACTTGTTGTGAATTAAGGATATTAGTATCTATAATCTATATTAAACTTGTGATCAGGGGCACCACCGGAACATTTCTGGAAATTAATTAGATACAATTAATTACCGTAATTCAAATTTAATAGACTTGGACTGAATCAGTCAAATATCTTGAAGTTCATGAATTATAGGCGTCAGGGAACCAAGAATCTAAATGTCTTAATTGTGTTTAGATTATTGTATTATCCTATTAGGAATAAGAATGGAAATGTGTAATTTGGACCTTAGTCAGCAATAAGCTTATATTTATCACCAGCCTGATCACAATGAAAGACGGTTTTAGCCTACTTTTTCAGATGGAGACCTGTCAGCTGGAAGCGGGTCGGGATGGAGCGAAGTCAGACAAGATGCGATTCTCGGCGAACTCCGCTGGACCTAGTCGGTTCTGATGGTGCAGGTTCCTGGGACGGCTGGTCTTACAACCACCGAGGCACAGGGGTCGTCTCTTCAAGGCTGTGGTGCTCAGGATGCAGGCTGGGATTTAGAAGAGCGGATGCCGGTTTAATTAGCTATTGTTTTGATAACTGTGGATCGACTGGCCAGGCGAAATAACAAGAGAATAAGAGGATGAGAAAATAAGAGTAACAAGAGAGAAAGCAAGCTTGAAACAGATGCTTTTGTTCGTGAGGGTGGGGACTAATTTTGGGGGTTTGTCTTTTGTTTTCTCTCCTCCCCACTGAAGAAAAAAGGGGGGAGAGATTTAATTAGTCCCTGTCATATTTTTGATTATAAATTAAAACCTAATTCTTTAATTCCTCATCACTGCTGTCACATTTGTACATGTTAAAGAGAATGCATCCTTCATTTTGGTCTGTTGCTGAGGAAGTCCAGAATCCAAGAGCACAGTGAACGGCCCTGGCCAAGGTTGCTCAACTTCTGTGCCAGTTTGTGACCTGATATTGTTTAGTGTGTTGTTGTGGGCAAAACTCCAACATAAAAACAAAGTGGAAAAAACATTTTTGCTAACTCATATTTTCATGTCCATTCCAGTGGACGCCAAGACGAGGTGGGTGCAAAATGTCATAAAACATCAAGAAAAATAAGGCAGAGTTTTTTCACATAGTAATCAATCAGGCATGACCTAAACATCTGGAACTGGATGTTTGCATGGTTTTGAGTCTCTGTACAGTTCTGAACATGCTCATGAACTTGATAGGTGTATCACAGCGTGGGTAGAGAACAGCAGTGAGGTCATCACAAAAACCTTCATCACAGGGCTCGCTGCAGTTTCGCCACCTACTTCATGTTCAACTTGCAAAGAAGAAGCTGCAAGGACACTGGAGTTTGTTCAAAGGTAAATTCTCTGCTAGAAATATTGTTTAAGTACTGTATGTTACCCCTCTCCTAATGAACTAATAGCATGTTTACTTGGAATGGAACTGGAACTGGAGAAGACATCAGCTTGTGGATGTTTTCATGTATTCTCATTATTGATGAGCAGCCTTGAAGCATTTTCGGTTTTGCACAAAGGACAAGTGGATGTTGCACTTGTGCCAAAAGACGTGTGTCATTCCTGTACAGTATGGCATCTTGTATCTGGTAGCCTCTTTCTTTTCATCAAAATTTGGCATGTAATAGACCATGTCATACTGCACTTCAGGTAGAGGCCTTACATCCTGAACTGGTCTGTGAGCTGGTCTTTGGGGGACACGCTGTGGTTCTGGAGACATGCTGGGTCTTTCACATTTTATGGACTCTCACCAGACACTGGGCCACATTCATCTTGAAGTGGAGGAGATCCTGGATGACTTTGGTCTCGATATTGGCCCTCTTGGCATCCAGCCTGTGCTCTTGGCTTGACCGGGCCTCAGTTTTTAATGGCTGGATTCAGAACTCACTTTTAAACCAAATCAAATAATCTATTACGCAAAGTTAACTTTGGTATTGATATGTTATATCGCTCTCGTAACAGTTTTTCATTTAGTGTACGTCAGAGACTGACCACTCAACTTATACTTCCAATCATGGATTATTGTGATGTTGTTTACCAAACTGCTCATAAATCTGACCTTGCTGCACTTAACACAGCCGACAATAGACTCTGTAGGTTTGTCCTTGGTTGCCCTGATCACACCATCACTGCACGATGTACAATAGACTCAACTGGCCATCATTGAATGTGAGAAGACAAATGCACTGGTTGCAACTTATATACACTTGGACCAACACCAAGTGTAACACCCACCACCCCCCCCACCCGGAACGAAATTCCCTTGAATTAGTTTTTGCAGGTTGGTAGTAGTCGAAACAGTACTTCTAAAAGGTATCTATCAGGTCTTAAAATGTGAAAATGGTGAACAGTCGAGAGCAATCATTCAAAATTAAGAAAAGTAATCAAAATGTAATCAAATGTAATTAGTTAGTTTGAGGGTAACTTGTAATTGTAACCAACTACATTTCCAAAGTTTTAAAAGCAGCATCAGGTTTGTTAAAATGTACATTTAGTATTTTTGTTGGTTTTATAGATAAATTCAGACTGAACTCCGCAGCAAGACAGCATGGACGTTGCAGCTTATATACAGATGTATTTACCTTAATTATCCACCTTATCTACAGCAGTTTCTTATACCATCAATTTACCATATCAGACATTCTGCCCATCTCTATCTTTCTGTTCCCAATGTTAATAAATCTTTCAGCAGATTGGAATAACCTACCGGCTAATATCAGATCCTTCATTTGTTATCTTTAAGCATGCTCTGTCTTCTGCTCTGGTTTTCATTGAAGCTGCATGAACTTTCTGATTTGGTGAAGTGATTGTTTTCATTATCTGTTGTCTCAGTTTCAGTTTTTTTCATTGTGGCCTTTTTTTATTTTTTAATGGTTGTTTTGTTCTGATGTCGTCATGATGTTACTGTGGTCTGTCCTTTTTTCTCTCTTCTGTCTCTTCTTTATTTATTTATTTGCTTGTATGTTGAATCAATGTCTGTTTATATGTCTGGACCCCCTCGAAATCGAAATGATTCATCTCAAGGGGTTTATCCAAATAAATACATTTCAATATATTATCGGCTATACTGACTAAATATATCTGAATGCTGATTATTTATTTTATTCATCTATTTATTTTAATGTAATTACTTTAATATTTGCTCTCATGTTGTTCATTTCCTCATATTATTACATATTTAACTGATATTAATGTTTACCTGTATGTTTGTATATTCTGCTGTTGTTCAATAAAGTAAAAACAGAGAGCTGAGATGTACGGAGTCCTGCTGGTGTCAAAAACAAACCGAAAACCAAAAGCTTCAAGTTCAAACTGGTTTTTATTTTAATAATCAGATCAATGTTACAGAAGCTCGTTGTGTTTGCTTCTGCTTGAATTTTAACCAGCAATGAAAATAATGTTACTCAAACTTCTCAAAGTTATTTATTTACATCTTCACACACAGGAAGAGACTCTCACTCAGACAGAGGACACACAGACACTGAGGAACGAAGCCAGACTGTAAACCCAGCATACAGAGGTTCAGTGAATGTGGTGTTGAAGGTGTGGAGGTGGATCAGTGTGTCAGAGGAGACTCTGTAGAAGGACAGAGTGCCAGCAGGACAGTCCACATACACTGCTACTCTGTTAGAGACAGAGGAGGAGGAGGGGGAGGAGGGGATGGATGTTTCTCTCTTATTGTGATGGACAGAATAACGACCATCTTCAGAGCACCACAGTCTCCAGGACTGATCGTTCCTTCCAAACTCACAGTCATCACTGAGTCCTTTCCTGCTGATTCTTCTGTAACTCACTGATATACTAACTCTTCCTCTCCACTCGACCTCCCAGTAACAGCGACCAGTCAGAACATTACTACACAGCAGCTGACGGTAGTAGTCAAATCTGTCTGGATGCTCAGGATATGACTGATACTCTCTCACATGTGTCACCTTCCTGTTGTTGTCAGACAGTTTGAGGTTTCTGTGTACTGTGTTTGTGTCCAGTGTGAGTTCACAGAAATCTGATGAAGAGAAGAAGAAACAACACAGCAGCAGTTTATCATCTGACACACCTGATGGATTTATTCTCTGTTTAACTTCTGATCTGTTGTTCATTTCTATAAATTTTCATGATGACACATTTTGACAGTAATGTTTTAATGAATAAATACCACAAAGACCAACTTTGTATTTAAAGAAAAACTGACTGTGTGCTGTTTAGTTGTCATGAATCAAATTCAATCCATACTTACACTTCTTCAGACCAGGTTTTAACCTGTGCTCTCCACCATGGTCCACCCTGGAGGAAGAAACACAGTCAGAATGATTTTCTATCCAACATGAGTCCTAACTGCTGTTCAACATGAAGCAGTGTTCCTCAGTTTGTCAGAGTGACACAGGAACAGGCTGAAACTCATCTGTCTCAACTGTCTGCTGGATTCTTTCACTGAAGTCTGAGAGGAAAAGACTTGAAGAAGAAGATGTGATGATCAAATATGTCCTCCCACATGATAAATCACTAGATTAAATATTGATCTCTGCATGTTGTCCTGAGGATAGAGCCAGTCATCACTACAATATCAAAAGGAGACAAAAGGAGCATTTTTGAAGTGATCAGAGAATAAATGCAGCTATAAGACAGCAAAACATTTGACTGTAATTATTCCATGTGTTCATTCATTTGGTTTGAATATATAATAATAATAATAGTTGAAAGACACAATACGAAGAAACAACCACAAGTTAGAAAGTTCTAAATAAAGTTCATGATACAAGTGAACTTCTTTATAATAAACAGTAAATACATCAATAATAAAACAACAGATGGACTCTGAAGAGTTCAGGGAAATCAGGAGATCATGAACATTTATATTATATTATATTATATTATATCTATTTAACAAACATTCCTGCTGTGTATCTACTGTGTGCTGCTCAGAAACATATGAAACATTACTACTGGCAGAATGTTATTTATTCATTATTTGTATCTGAAGGTTATTTATTGATATTCTGATTGTGAATTAATTATTTAATAACTCTGTGTTACGTGCCGTGTGGTTTCTGTGGTTTCTTGCTTGTTCCTCTTCCTTTTCTGCAGGTACCGCCCCCTTTTCTCCCCACTGATTGGTGATTGGCATCAGCTGTGGCTCGTCAGGCTAACAGCTTAAAAACCTGTGGAGCTGATGTCCAGTCCCTGGCAGTTGACTTCTGAGCTGTGTGCTGAACTGAGCTGTGTGCTAGTTCCTGGTGTTCCTGGTGTTCCTGGTGTTCCTGACCAGCAGTGTGGTTTGTTCTGCCACTCATCGATCGGAGTCCCTTGTTTTTTGGAAGCTCGTCTTTAGTTTGCTAGTTAATAAATTGAGTTGTTGTTTTGGATCCCTTGTGTTTGAGTACATATTTTTGTTGTGTTGTTTTATTTGTTACGTCCCTACCCCTAGACACAATCGGGGTCGCAACAGATTTGGGGGCTCGTCCGGGATAGTGGTCTGGTGTGTATAACGGTGAGTAGTGGTGTCTGAGTGCCATCAGCCTGTGGTGTGTGGCTTCCCCAGTTAAGTCAGGTGAGTGTCCAGCTGGGCTGAGTAATCGGCCTTTCCAACGGGCACTCTTTTGTTGTTTTGCCTTTTTTATTTTCGGGGTTAATTCCGGGCGGGGATTTTATTCTCCAGAGGGGGCTGGCTTGTCAGGGTTTCGGCCGCTGATGTTTAGGCCTGTAAGACGCCTCGAGCCCGGCACGCCTCAGAAGATAGATAGGTAAGTTTGTGTTAGGCAGGTTCTGGGGAGGTTTGGTTTTTTTTTGCACCATTGCTGTTTGGTCTCCGGCATCATATTTGCCGTGGTTGTCTCCGGTGGTGGGTTGCTGTGTGGTTACTGTGTGTGTGTGTGTGTCCTGCTTTTCCCAAGTTGTGTGGGAAGCATGGCAACTTTTGACATACAGGTGTTTGTTTCCAACCCGTCTCTGACTGCGTTGGATAAATGCAGGAAGAGTGACTTACATGAGATTGCAGGTTACTATGAGATTGATGTGTCACGGTCTCTCCCGAAAGCGGAGCTCAGAGCCGTTGTTCTGGAGGGTTTGTTGAGGAAGGGAGTGGTGAGTTTGCCGGCCCCTGGGGATGTGTCCCAGGTTGCGGTCGAGGCAGAAGCTTCCCCGGGTGTAAGTCACCAGGAAGCGGATGAGCTTTCAGCGGTGAGCCGCTCAGGTCATCCGACTGAAGGGACTGCCAGACAGCCGGTTAGTTTTACTCCGGGCATGAAGGGGGATCAGGTTATCGTGAAGCCAGTGACGTTGCCGCCCTTTGTTCCTTTCTCTGCTGAGTCTAGCCCTGGCTCCAAATGGGCTGCCAGATTAAAAATCCGACTAGCCCGACTGCAGTTGGAAAAGGAGGAGCGTGAGCGCGAGTATCAGCTTCGGAGGGAGATAGAGCTGAAGAGGCTGGAGGCAGACACTGCTGTCAGGCTGCGACAGGTGGAGGTGCAGGCCCGTGCAGCTCTGTCCTCGGAGGTCCAAGCTTCATCGGGCCCTACTTTCTCCTTTGATGTGAGTAAACACATTTCTTTAGTCCCTACATTTCGTGAAGCAGAGGTTGAGTCCTACTTTTGCGCGTTTGAGCGTATTGCCGCTGCGCTACGCTGGCCGACAGACGTGTGGGCTATTCTACTGCAGTGTAAATTGACAGGCAGGGCTCAGGAGGCTTGTTCTTCTTTGTCAGTGGAAGATGGGCTAGACTATGAGCAGGTTAAAAGCGCTATTCTCCGAAGTTATGAGCTTGTGCCGGAAGCCTACAGACAGCGTTTCCGCGGTCTCAGAAAAGCCCAGAACCAGACTCATATTGACTTTGACAGAGAGAAAGGGATGTTGTTTGACAGGTGGTGTGCTGCATGTAAAGCAAATGATCTTGTTTCAGTACGGGAGTTGATGCTGCTAGAAGAGTTTAAGAACTGTGTTTCAGAGCGCACAGCTGTATACTTGAACGAACAGAAGGTGACCACTCTGCGGCAGGCTGCCACTCTGGCAGATGAGTTTATGTTAACACATAGGAGTGTTTTTGTTAGGCAGGAACCTGTCGTTCGCGAGTGGTCTTCTCCAAGGCCTAGATCACCGGTGCCTAGTGCTGAGGGTTCCACCTCTCCCAAGTCTGAGAGAAAGTGTTTTTTTTGCCATCAAACCGGTCACTTAATTGCCAACTGCGCTGCCTGGAAACATAATCAGGGGGCTCCATTGAAACCGAAAGGGGTGGGGCTGATCACAACGTCCCTCAGTGGCACCTCCAACTTGTCTGGGGTACCCGACGACTGTTTCAAACCATTTATTTTTCCTGTTATGTGTCTGCAACAGGAAAGCCAGAGGACCAGCGTCTTGTTAGAGTCTTGCGTGACACTGCATGTTCGCAGTCTCTTATTCTTGACAGTGTCCTACCTGCAGCTGTCAAGCCTGAGGTGAGTGCTGTGGTCGTAAGAGGGATCGAAATGGGTTTTGTTCCTGCATCCGTACATCATGTGCATATAAAATCTGGGCTGGCCACTGGTTTCTTCCCTGTTGGTGTCCGCTCCCGTTTTCCCATCGATGGCATAGACTTCATCATGGGAAATGACATAGCTGGTGGTAAGGTGTATCCTGTGCCTGAGGTTGTCACCGAACCTGAGTCTAAGCAGGAGGGTCAACTCAAACGGCACCCTGGTGCCTTAGTGGAGGTGTTGCCCTCTATTGGCAGTTCAGTGAATTGCAGGTTGAAGGGATCGGAGAAGGCAACTGATCCTGTGGTTGCTCCTGCAACTCCCTTGCCCCTGAACCCTAAGACGCTCATCACTGCACAGGCAGCTGACCCTTTGCTTGTGTGTGCAAACTCTGAGGGGGTTGGTGATGTGATGTCTTCTGGACAGCAGTGTGGCAGGCTGCCAGTTCAGAGTTTCTGTCTGGTGTTACATGTGTGGTGTTTTGTGTTACTTGACTGAGATGATGATTGTGACCATGTTTTTGTTGTCGGCAGGTCAAGGTGGATACTCGTGCCCTTGGAGCAGTGCTACGTCAGGCTGGTGTGGTGTCACCTGGTGTGCAAGCTTTATTATTGCTATTTTGTTGGGACATCTTGTGGGATGTTTGTGGAAGGTGGGGTTGATTTTTATGGGTGGGGGTGTTACGTGCCGTGTGGTTTCTGTGGTTTCTTGCTTGTTCCTCTTCCTTTTCTGCAGGTACCGCCCCCTTTTCTCCCCACTGATTGGTGATTGGCATCAGCTGTGGCTCGTCAGGCTAACAGCTTAAAAACCTGTGGAGCTGATATCCAGTCCCTGGCAGTTGACTTCTGAGCTGTGTGCTGAACTGAGCTGTGTGCTAGTTCCTGGTGTTCCTGACCAGCAGTGTGGTTTGTTCTGCCACTCATCGATCGGTTTCCCTTGTTTTTTGGAAGCTCGTCTTTAGTTTGCTAGTTAATAAATTGAGTTGTTGTTTTGGATCCCTTGTGTTTGAGTACATATTTTTGTTGTGTTTTATTTGTTACGTCCCTACCCCTAGACACAATCGGGGTCGTAACACTCTGAATATGACCAGAGTGTTTTTAAATAGTGATTTGTTTTATTAGGTTGAATGTTTGAGGAATAATTGATATGTAACTCAATAAACTAAGTAAACTCATATCAAACCAGACGCTCACATGGAAATGATGACACATTATGTCAAATATAAATATGTTTAAAATGTGACAGACAAACTCTTCCTTATGTTCATTTGATCCATAACAACATAATATCCATCCATAATAACAGTTAATGGAGGAAATATTATGAAAATTGTGTCTGATAAATGAACTTTTTTATATTATATAGACTATAATCTATAATCTGATATTTAGTCCACTAAAACTAAAACAATGTACATGACTCAAACTACATTTACTGTTAAATGTGACCTGAGAGTGTCCACCTGTCTGTCCTTATGTAACCTTCTGTTTCCAGTTACATGCTGTGACCAGCAGAGTCCAGTAAAGCAGTATCTAGGATGTCTGATATTAAACTGAGCTACTATTTAAAATATCAGGTTTCAGAAAACATCACTTTATTCCTTTAAATGTTATGAAATTATATTTTATTTTCCATTTTGATAACATGAGAGCAGGGTGCTGTTTTCTTCAGATGTGATTTGTGTGACATAATGTGTTGAGATTTGAGCTGGAATATGCTGCTGCTCCTGAGAACATACAAAGGTTTAGATGATGGATGCTGAGAGCTGTGAATGTGTCACATGATGAAGAACTGTGCTAAGTTTAAATGTTCTTACGGTCTCTCAAACCAGAATCCAACTGTTTTAACTCTGGGTTTGATATTTGTACTGAGATCTGCAAATGTGACATTAATTAATTAAAAAAAGTCAATAGTGAAGAATCAATGAAGTGATTATGACAAAGACATCACACCTCTTCTCAGGAGAAATGGAGAGAAACAGACAAAATATTTCATATTCTGACCTCTGATCAGCATCCATAGACCCGTCAGGTTCAGGTCCAAGTTCAAGTCCAGGTTCAGGTTCAGGTCCAGCAGAGTCTGGTCTGTGCTGCTTCTCTGTCCTTCAACACAACACACACAGAGCTTTGAGTGTGAATAATGATGGTGGAGTGATGTGAGTGGAGAACAGTGATGGACAGTTAGAGATCCTCATCTCACCTCTGAGCTTTGGTCTGGCTGTCATGTTCCCCACACAGAGAGCTTTTAGAGGGAGGGACTCCCTCCTCTCTGTCCTCACTCTGATCCATAGCAGAGAAACACCTTCACACAAACACAACAACATGCTCATTCATTACAACCAGCTGCACATCACACACACACTGCTGTCTATCACACTGTCATTCTTTATTCCACCACCAGATGGCGCCACAGTTAGTCATTACTTAACTTTAACACTGTCTGAGTGTCCATCTGTCTGTCCGTACCTGAGAGTGTCCACCAGTGTTGTAGTACTCGTAGTCTTAGTCTTGAGGCAATATCTTTAGGGTCTTGTCTCGGAATCTACCACATTTTTACTTGGCATCGGACTTGCTAGACTCGGGAAAATTCAGAGACATTACAAGATCTGGATATCCTTGTCAGGCACTTATGTGGTTAAATGTGAGGAGTTGACTAAACTAATTAACAGCTATTTATCACTGTTTTCTGATACCCCAACCCAAACACACTTAATTGAGCACTACATAGATGTTGGAGCGCTTTTATCGTGTGTCAGAAGAGAAGAGGAGACAGTTGGAGGCTGAAGTACAGTACATGCTGGATAATGGCATTGCTGAGCCTTGTTCATCAAACTGGGCCTCCCATGCCTCCTAGTTAAAAAGGCAGATGTTAGTTTGAGGCCTTGCACTGACTATCGTGAGGTGAACAGTCTCACTAAACCTGATCTGTATCCACTTCCTCGTATGGAAGATTGTAGTGATCTGGTAGGTTCAGCCACATTTGTGAGCAAATTTGGTCCTGGCAAGTCCCGCTAACCAAAAGGGCAAGGGATATTTCAGCCTTCATAACTGCTTCTGGCTTGTATTCGTAAATCGTAATGCCATTTGGTTTGAGGAATGCTCCTGCAACATTTCAACGATTAATGAATCAGGTTGTTTCAGGACTGGACGGTTGTGCAGTGTACCTCGATGATGTGGTGTATTCTGACACCTGGAAAGAACGTGTCCAGCATATTGGTGCTCTCTTTGACAGGTTGGTCTGGGCCAACTTGATAGTAAATCTTGCCAAGTGTGAGTTTGCCAGAGCCACTGTGAAATATCTTGGGAAGGTGGTGGGTCAAGACCAGATTCGACCAGTGGAGGACAAGGTCATGGCAGTGCAAAAGCCCCCCTCCCCACCACCAAGAAAGAGCTGATACGTTTTCACGTGATCACGTCTTCAACATGTCAAAATGCATTTGACAGTGTAAAAGCCTTGCTGTGTTCAGCCCCAGTGTTGGCAGCACCAAGATTTGATCAGCCCTTTCAGCTTCATGTAGATGCCAGCAATGTGGGTGTTGGGCCATCCTGTTGCAGGAGAATGCGGAGGGGGTAGACTGTCCCGTCAGCTTCTTCTAATGAAAATTTAACAAGCACCAATACAACTATTCAGTGATTGAAAAGGAAGCTTTGGCACTTGTTTGGGTTCTGCAGCATTTTGATGTCTATGTCGGCGGGGTATCTCCGCCGACAGTTTTCACTGACCATAACCCCTTGACCTTTTTGAAGTCACTGCAAAACCCTAATCAGAGGCTAATGAAGTGGTCGCTGTTCCTTCAGCCATACAACAGACATCTGACACATTACGGGAACTAACAATGTAATTGCGGATGAATTGTCTCGAGTACCTGTGGACCCTTATTCTATTCCTTTGCATACTGTTTCTCATTTCCATGCTCATCTCTCGGCTCTTCATTCCCTTAGAATACTCTTCTGGTACCAAGGCTGCTGGGTTGGTGAGGATGGAGGGATGTGTTGGAGGATGCAGCTTGGAAGGAGTGCAGTACTGCTCGTCAGTTATTGGCAATGTATTAACCATGGCTGTTTGTATAGTGTTAATTGTTCGATGAATAACACGAGGTGGAACGTCGTTCTTATGGAGGGGGGTGTTACGACCCCTCCCTTTATGCCCACCATGATGCAGTTGATCACTTCCTGCAGGAGTGGGAAGTCAGGCAGGGTCGTTAGGGCAAGGTGCTGACACCTGGCTAGGCCTCTACCAAGGTGATAAATGCCAGCCTGGTCTCATTTTCTCTCTCCTAGGCTCCACGCTGCTACAGGTTCTGGGTTTGTTTTTACTTTTTCTTTTGCATTTAACAGCAACAACACATTACATTCACCACTGATGCCGCTATTCTCCACACCTCATGCTTTTTGTAGATAGTTATGTTGTTTAAGTTACAATAAAACATTTCAATTTGGCACTTAAATCCTGACTTGTCTCCCCTCTTTGTCACATGTATTGAGCCAGTTTGTGACATTTTCAGTTTTTGTTAACATTGTCAAAAATGTGATAATTCTACATTATGTTTATTACTGAGGTCATAGTAGGTGATGGTGGTATATTACGGTGCATTATATTAAATGGTGTTCATAATATTTTGTACACTCTATTAACATACACGAGAGGGGCAAAATATTAGGAACACAAGTCAATATAATGCACCCCAGTACACCACCACTTAGTATGACCTGAGTAATAAACATATAGTAGAATTAATGCATTTTTGACAATGTTAACAACACCTGGAAGAATTTATAACAGAGCTGTTGTACTGGACTGAATTAGATTATTCAGGTTTACCTAATGAAGTGGCTGGTGACTGTATATCATCATATCACACAGCCCTACTGTACATCCGTTTGTATTTTACTAACATTCCTACGTAATGCTTTTCTTTTTAGCCGAGGAATAATGTAAATGTTGAGTCACATGATTATGATTACAGGAATGGTTTTGGGTTAGGTGGTCTTGACTACAACACAAATGTCCACCTGTCTGTCCATACCTGAGAGTGTCCAGTCTCCAGTGTGGATCCTCCAGTCCAGCAGAAAGCTGCTTCAATTCTGAATCCTGCAGGTTATTGTTACTCAGGTCCAGATCTCTCAGATGGGAGGGGTTGGAGCTCAGAGCTGAGGCCAGAGAAGCACAGCCTTCTTCTGTGATCAGACATCCTGACAGCCTGGAAATATAAAAGTTTGATAACACAATGTGTTTGGTCATATACGTACCAGAATCCTACAGATGTTGTGTAGAACAATTGACATTTATTCGAATGTAAAACCGCAACCGTATCAACTGTATAAAAAGTCTCAGAATCAGCTTTATTGTCATTGTTCAAGACAATGAATATACATGTTTTATCCTGACCTGAGAGCTTGCAGTGAACAGTGTGGACTCTCCAGTCCAGCAGAAAGCTGCTTGACTCCTGAATCCTGCAGGTTGTTGTCACTCAGGTCCAGCTCTTTTAGAGGGGATGGATTGGAGCTCAGAGCTGAGGCCAGAGAAGCACAGCCTTCCTCTGTGATCAGACATCCTGACAGCCTGGAAATATAAAAGTTTGATAACACAATGTGTTTGGTCATATACGTACCAGAATCCTACAGATGTTGTGTAGAACAATTGACATTTATTCGAATGTAAAAAAGCAACCGTATCAACTGTATAAAAAGTCTCAGAATCAGCTTTATTGTCATTGTTCAAGACAATGAATATACATGTTTTATCCTGACCTGAGAGCTTGCAGTGTACAGTGTGGACTCTCCAGTCCAGCAGAAAGCTGCTTGACTCCTGAATCCTGCAGGTTGTTGTTACTCAGGTCCAGATCTCTCAGATGGGAGGGGTTGGACCTCAGAGCTGAGGCCAGAGAAGCACAGCCTTCCTCTGTGATCAGACATCCTGACAGACTGGAATTCAGAATATAAAGATAACTCGGAGTTGCAGAAAAATGTTACAATTGTTCAAAAAATGCATTAACTTGAACCTACGGCAAGATGAAATATCTGTATTCTGACCTGAGAATTACCAGTGTACAGTGTGGACTCTCCAGTCCAGCAGAAAGCTGCTTCACTCCTGAATCCTGCAGGTTGTTGCCACTAAAGTCCAGCTCTCTCAGACTAGAGGACTGGGAGCTGAGAACTGAGGACAGAGCTGCACAGCTTTTCTCTGAGAGGTTACAGTCACTCAGCCTGAAAAAAGATTAGTAACAAAAACAAAATGTTTAATTTATCATATTTAAAATAAAAAAAATATTTGAATTGTTGCTATATCCACTTACAAGGCTTTACTTGAAGCTTTGACCACTTCCAGCAGCCTCAGAAGAACCTCCTCTGAAGCAGAGTATTTCTTCAGGTCAAACACGTCCAGATCTTTTTCTGATGACAGTAAGATGAAGACCAGAGCTGACCACTGAGCAGGAGACAGTTTAACTGCAGAGAGACTTCCTGATCTCAGGTACTGTTGGATCTCTTCCTCTAAAGAATGATCATTCAGTTCATTCAGACAGTGGAACAGATTGATGCTTCTCTCTGCAGACACATTCTCACTGATCTTCTTCTTGATGTACTCGACTGTTTCCTGATTGGACTGTGAGCTACTTCCTGTCTGTGTCAGCAGACCTCGTAGGAGAGTCTGATTGGTCTGCAGTGAAAGACCCAGGAGAAAGCGGAGGAACAAGTCCAGGTGTCCATTTGGACTCTTTAAGGCCTCGTCCACAGCTCTCTGGTAGAAACGTGTTGATTTGTCTCCAAACAATTTAGACCACCATGATGTTATCACTTCAAACCACCACCAGGATGTCTGCGATGTTTTTTGTTCGTCTGCCAGCAGATTGACTCCAGACTTGGTGAATGTCAGATGGACATGAAGAGCAGCCAGAAACTCCTGAACACTCAGATGTACAAAGCAGAACACCTTGTCCTGGTACAGCCCTCTCTCCTCTTTAAAGACCTGTGTGAACACTCCTGAGCACACTGAGGCTGCTCTGATATCGATGCCACACTCCGTCAGGTCTGATTCATAGAAGATCAGGTTGCCTTTCTGCAGCTGCTCAAAAGCCAGTTTTCCCAGAGACTCAATCATCTTCCTGCTCTCTGGACTCCAGTGTGGATCTGTCTCAGCTCCTCCATCATACTTGATGTTCTTCAGTTTGGCCTGAAGCACCAGGAAGTGGATGTACATCTCAGTCAGGGTCTTGGGCAGCTCTCCTCCCTCTCTGCTTTTCAACACATCCTCCAGAACTGTAGCAGTGATCCAGCAGAAGACTGGGATGTGGCACATGATGTGGAGGCTTCGTGATGTCTTGATGTGGGAGATGATGGTGTTGGCCTGCTCCCCATCTCTGAATCTCTTCCTGAAGTACTCCTCCTTCTGTGGGTCAGTGAACCCTCTGACCTCTGTCATCATACCGACACACTCAGGAGGGATCTGATTGGCTGCTGCAGGTCGTGTGGTTATCCAGAGGCGAGCAGAGGGAAGCAGTTTCCCCCTGATGAGGTTTGTCAGCAGCACATCCACTGAGGTGGACTCTGTAACATCAGTCAGGATCTCAGTGTTGTGGAAGTCCAGAGGAAGTCGACACTCATCCAGACCGTCAAAGATGAACACAACCTGGAACTCTTCAAACCTGCAGATTCCTGCTTCTTCACTTTCAGTAAAGAAGTGATGAACAAGTTCCACCAAGCTGTACTTTTTCTTTTTCAGCACATTCAGCTCTCTGAAAGTGAATGGAAATGTGAAGTGTATGTCCTGTTTGGCTTTGTCTTCAGCCCAGTCCAGAGTGAACTTCTGTGTTAAGACTGTTTTCCCAATGCCAGCCACCCCCTTTGTCATCACTGTTCTGATTGGTTCATCTCTTCCAGGTGAGGCTTTAAAGATGTCTTCTTGTCTGATTCTTGTTTCTGGTCTGTCTGGTTTCCTGGATGCTGTTTCAATCTGTCTGACCTCATGTTCATCATTGACCTCTGCAGTCCCTCCCTCTGTGATGTAGAGCGGTGTGTAGATCTGATTCAGAAGGGTTGGGTTTCCTGCTTTAGCGATCCCCTCAAACAGACACTGGAACTTCTTCTGCAGGTTAGACTTGAGTTTACGTCGACACTTTGCAGCAAATGTTCCTGAATGAACAAACAACAAATGAAATCAATCAGATGATTCTACAGTAAATTGGTAGAATGTAAACATTAAACTGCAGATGTTTATATTTTGCTCCACTATGAAATCTATTCAGCTCATCAGTTGTGGACAAACAGTTTGACCGTTTTCAGCTCAGAACAATTCATAGATCTGATGCAGATGTGTGCATCATATTAACAGCAGAGTTTGAAATATAAACCTCTCCCATGTTGCCTCCATTTCCTCTCCATCATGTTAAATCTGTTAAAATCCTCTTACTGCTCTGCAGACGCTCAGCCAGCTCCTCCTGCTTCATTCTCCTCAGGAAATGCACTGTGATCTTCAGAAATGCTTCTCTGCTGCTCCTCCTCTGCTCTTCCTCCTCACCTTCCAACACCTCCTCATCCTCACTCTGACTCTCTAAGCATTCTGGGTAATCTGGACTCAGAGCCTTCTGCATCTTCTTCAGCTCGTTCTTCACAAACCTGCTGATGTTCTCCTCCAGTAGCTGGAACAGAATCAAATGTAAATGTAACTGGTAAGCATGGAGACTGTTAGGACCAGAATGGTAGTTTAGTATTTAGTCTGTGGCTGTTGTAGTTAGCAGTAGTAGCTGTGCTTTACATTTACACACCATAAATATGGAGTCGAGCTGTGTTTGATGCTGCTGGACAGACTGACCACTGAGAACCTCTGAGCTCTGCTGATGAACTCTGAAGAAAAGATGAAGTCTCAGAATAAATAATGACACTCAGTGTTAAAGGTGTTGTGTTCTATCACAGTGGATCCAGGTAAAACACTCGGCTGTTCTGTCTGACCTCTGATCATTTGTCTCTGTAAAGACTTTGTACCCGAGTGCTTCCTGCTTTGCTCTTTGCTCTCCGCTTTACTTTCTTTTTTTCCATTGAAATCCTTTTGCTCCAAAATTTATGGAAAGCGGGTCCTGGATACTTCTATATCACTGGGAGCTTAATTTATGGTAGTATCTGGAGGCTACTACTATTATTTAAACTCTTTTACTTAGTGAGTGTGGCCTATCAGCAGCACAAGCCTTCACTTGACTGGGATTGAGGAGCTCAGCTAAGCTAAGCTAATTAGCAGCAAGATGCCTCCCTTTTCCACGGATGATTACCACAAACTTCTCCAGAAGATAGCAGTACTGGAGACGAAAATTCAGCGACTCCAAGTCAATGTGGAGGTAAACGGACAATATGAGAATGAAACCACTCTACTGATGACCCAAATCAGTGGACAGGAGCAGGCTAACAGACAGCTAATTAGCACCACCAAGAAGTAGGAGGCTGGTGGTTATGGCAGTAAATCAACCAGTAGTCCTCCCTGGAACTCTCTTGGTGCAAAGCCAAAGCATAAATCATGTACAGATAACCTTCTTCCCATATCTGAGGTAAGCGATTTAACAGGCAGGCCCCAGCACCCGGAGACTTGTGATGAAACTGGGTGGCCTGCACTGCCATCGCACAGGAGGGTCTCTTCAACCCCAGTACCAAGGAGAAAACAGCCTTGGACTGTGGCAAAAAGAAAAAGTAAGAGCAAACCGACCCAAGACACAGGGATTCTACTAGAGAACAGATTTGCTCCGCTTTTACAAGACCCTGACTCCCCGAAAGAATCAGAGAAAGGTATGTGGCTAAATCACACAATAAAAGGCTGCAGAAAGAGCTAACCACTGGGCCTCAAACGCTGATAGTGGGTGACTGTGCTGTGAATGAGATAACACTTTTGCAGCAACAAAAACACCAAAGTACTTTGTTTTACCAACGACATGGTGTCCGATATCTCAGAGAAAATTCTGGAAATCACTGCTGAGCATCCGACAGTGAAATCTCTCATCATACACAGGAGCACTTGATGTTGTCAAGCAACAATCAGAGGTATTGAAATGGGATTTTAATGATCTGCTGAACAAAGTTCGATGTCTGAATACTGAGGTGTTTATCAGCGGACCTCTACCAACAGTTCGGCAAGGAGACGAGAGATTCAGCAGGCTGATGATGCTCAACAGATGGCTCAAAGATACGTGTGCCGCTCAATCAGTGAACTGACTAACAAGTCAGGAGTACAGCTGTTAAGCTACAACATTTTTTATTTTGTGCGTCAGTCACCAGCAGCCCCTGCCAAGGACAAGAGGCGAGACAATCCAAAACAATAGATAAGACAGTCTGTCTTATCTGTTGAAGAAGGAGAAGAATTGCTACCGCCTGAGATAAGGACTGACCATGAAAGTCAGCACACCCAGAGAGAGGCTTTAACGTCATCATCCTTACCCCAACATGAAGAGTCTCCCCCAGCCCCAACAACCCAACACGAGGAGTCTCCCCCAGCCCCAACAGCCCAACATGAGGAGTCTCCCCCTGCTACTGGTCTACAAATCACTGAATGGTTTAGGTCCAGAATACATGAATGACATGTTAGTAGAATATAAACCCAGTAGAGCTCTGAGATCTACTGACTCAGGTCAGATAGTTGAGCCCAGAGTTCAAACTAAACATGATGAAGCAGCTTTTACACAACTGGAACAAACTACCAGCAGAACTGAAACCCTTTTTAAATCCAGGTTAAAAACACTTCTCTTCTCCTGTGCTTATGATTGAGCTCTTTTAAAGCACTTTACATTTTAATCTTTCATTTGCACTCTATGTCCTTTTAATGATTTTAAAGCTAATCATTATTTTATGATGCAGTCTTATATTTAATACTCTATTCTAGCATTTTATTTCTCTCTTTTTCTAATTTGCTGTACTTGTTTTGTTTTTTGTTTTTTTAATTAATAGTATTAGGCAGAGGGGGGACGGGGGGGGCATGTTTAAGGAGTTTTTGTTTCTGGTTCTTACTGTTAAATGTTTTATGTAAAGCACATTGAGTTGCCATTGTGTATGAAATGCTCTATATAAATAAAACTGCCTTGTCTCTGTTTAAAAACTGTTATACACATAAAGTTTGAGGTTTCTAGAAAAGTGTTTGTAAGAGTGTGTGTGTTTGTGTTTATGAGGACATTGTGTGTAAAAACTGTTTCACTCAATCAAACTTCTTCTTATGAGAGTTGGATAATAAGAGACAAACATTTTACAGTCTGACCTCTGATCAGCTGACTGATGTCCATGTTTGAAGGTATAAGGTTGACACTTAGACCAGTCACTCTTCATGGACACACAGCTGGGTTCAGGAGAATCTGGTCTCTGCTCATGGATCCTGATGGAAACAGAGAAGAGATAAAACAAGTGTAACTACAGTGTTGATCCTGAAGATTGTGTGTTTTGTTGGACGACAGCTACGACACATCAGGTGTTTCTACATAAACCTGCAGTAAGAAACTGATCCACACAGCTACAACAAACTGACATTGTTAGCTTGGCTAACTAGCTTAGAGAGCACAGATGCATCTCTGATCTTCCAGGACACAGTCTGCTCAAACATGATCTCCTGCTATGAGTTTGGTCTCATTTCTATCAGAACTAACAACACTGGGCTCATTAAATTAACTCTGAAATGTGGGACCACAGTGACATCAGTAAGAAGAAACCTGCAGTCAGACAATCAGTCAGAACGATCATATCAACCTTAAAACATACTGAGATCTGATGATGTGGTGCTGTACTTCATGTTTTTAACACTACAGAGAAAGAATGAGAAGTGGTTCATGACTTCATGACAAAGACTTCAACATTTTCTGAGGTGTGATGGAAATGAACAGAAACAAAGATTTTACATTCTTACCTCTGATCAGCAGATTTATGTTCATCACTGAACTTCTTAGGTTCGGGTAGGCTGAGTTCATCAGAGTCTGGTCTGTGCTGCTTCTCTGTCCTTCAACACAACACACACAGAGCTTTGAGTGTGAATAATGATGGTGGAGTGATGTGAGTGGAGAACAGTGATGGACAGTTAGAGATCCTCATCTCACCTCTGAGCTTTGGTCTGGCTGTCATGTTCCCCACACAGAGAGCTTTTAGAGGGAGGGACTCCCTCCTCTCTGTCCTCACACTGATCCATAGCAGAGAAACACCTTCACACAAACACAACAACATGCTCATTTATTACAACCAGCTGCACATCACACACACACTGCTGTCTATCACACTGTCATTCTTCATTCTACCACCAGATGGCGCCACAGTTAGTCATTACTGTAAGATTTCCACTGTGGATACATGCTGAAGAAACTGCATTAACTAGATTCCACAGAGGAGGAATTATGTGATGTTGTAAAAGGTTCATTCTGGTAAAAAGTTAAGGAGCAGAGAGTATGTGCAGTAATACACCTAAGAGCAGGATATCACATGGGCGTAGCGTGGGAGTGCAGGATATGGAGGACAGGTTAGGGAGCATATGCTAGATGTGTGGGAACATCTGTGTAAAACTAAAATGTAATGGAATGTATGAAAGAGTCATTTTTTGGCTGGAGGTTTGAATGTTATTCAGGAATAATCAATGATCTCACATCAAGGAGCACTTTAATGCACAGCTCAGACATTACAATGTTAGTATAATAAATGATCATTGATATAGTCTGAATAAATATGCTCAGCTGTATGATGAGAAGTTTATTTGCTGCACTGATCATTCTTTAATGAAACACAAGAAAAGAGATGGGAATAGCTTTTGTAGCTGATTTAAATATGTTACAATTACATATTAAGTTGTACTTGAGACATACCTTCTCATATGACAAGATGCATCCATTGCTATCTACTAAATTAATCACTGACCAAATACCTTCCTCCATCCAATCTCCTGAGGTTGAAACCACTCCATTACAATGTTACTAAAATGATCAAATATAATTTAACACATGAGATGTTTAAGTTTGGTAAGTAAAGACTGTTGATTCACAAACAGGCTCATATTCATCTGTGTTCATCTTTAACCGTCACTGCAGTAAAATATGACATGAAGAAAACAACCAGCAGCTGTTTGGATCAAACTGAGTGAAAGAAACTCAATAAGATTGTTGTTATAGCAACCTTCCTTCCTTTCCTCCCTCCTTCTCTCCTCCCTTCCTTCACTGCCTGTATAGTAATTACTGTTTATAATAAATACTGTGTATAATAAACATAGTCTAAGCCCCAGAAATTAAATCAGACTTCAAACTATTGTTTAAGTCCATTTGTTTATAGTTGTTTACATTAGAAATAAGAAAGTTACAGTTGTAGTTAAATTATGTCCAAAAATATTATTGTTGCAGTTTCACTAAAAGTCCAGAGGGTGGCGGTAAACACCTGTACAATGAGCCCGTTCTTACAGCAGATGGTAGAGAGAGAAGGGGGGGGGGGGGGGCAGTACAAGCAGAGAGAAAACAGAGTTCATGTATGTACCAGTGAAAATGAGAAGAAGAGAGAAACACTTGTTCTATTTGTCGAAGTGTGAAAGTTGTCCAGAAGAGACTTACCTTGGTTCAGGATGTTGTAGTTTACCAGAGGATGAAGGAGGATCACTAGTAGACGTGTTTTTCAGTTCCAGCTTAAAAAAACAGATATTAACTCATATTAACTTCATGACTGTGGCTGTAAAAACCTGATGAGAGAAACGAGTCTGTGACTAAAACAGAAACACTGGAAAAAATATGTCATGTGTTACATTTATCTTTAAATATTTAAACTGTGGCAGAAGTTTAACAGTTAAACTCAAACATAGTTCACATGTTCTGTTAGTTTGGGCCCCTGAAGGCTGAGGGGCCCTAAGCAGCCTCTAAGGTCCCTTACAGCTGGCTCTGGTCCATCTAGAGACATGAACTGTGTTAAATGTGCTTCAGTTAAACAGAGTCAGTCTCAGTGTTGTAAGATGGAAGTTTGAACACAGTTAAAAAATGAACTTTAGTCAAGTTGATCAAAGCTGTTCAACCAGTTCTGACACTTGCTGCATTTTCACTGATGATGAGATTAAAATCAAACTGCTGTTGGTTTTACCTGCTAATCACTAACAGTCATACATGTAAATCTTTATAATATAAATGTAGTTTAACCTCTTTACAATATCTGGAGAATATTTATACCAGCAAACATCAAACAGGTATTTTAAACAGCCAATCAGCATGAAGAAACATTTGAGCTGCAGTCAAACAGTGATACAACACAATGTGATCAAAGTGATGGTGTTCATCAGACATTTACAGATTTCTCTGGTAGGATTCTCACCTGCTGAACTCACTTCAGGTCAACTTACAGACACTTTCCACCTTCACGAGTAGAGGAAACACTGGGAGAGAAGAAGCTGCTCATTCTCCCTCGTCAGTCCTGCTGTCTGTGAGCATTTGATCTGAGGACGCTGTCACATCCTCATAACTTCACAGTCCAAGTCTAAACAACATCAGAGTGACGTGAAAACCAGTCTAACCAGTCAGTATCAGAGACATCACACATCACATGTAGTTATTTGATGATCAAGGTGAACATACTCAGAGTTGATTGAACTGATTCAGATCAGCTGTTCTGGAACCGGATACTCAGAGTTTCCATCTCAGAGTAAGTCAACTCAGAGTTCAGGGTTAGACTCAGAGTTTGTTGAACCCCCCCAGCTCTGAGAGTAAAGAGCCTTCAGATGACTTTAGTTGTGATCTGGAGCTTTATCAATAAAGATTGATAGATTGATGATTGATTAACTGACTTCACATTAAACTGAACACAGACATTAATCAGTGGACTACATTTCCCATGAGCACTCACTTCAAGACAGATTAAGAGTTAAATAAAGTTTTAACTAGCAGTGTTTGTTAGAAAGTGATTTGATATTTAGACAGTAACATCCTGTTTACTGATAGCAGATCAATAATCCACTTTGATCTTATTGATTTCTCCTGTTGATCACCTCGCGACCTTGTTGGGGCCCAGAGCCCAGGTTGAGAACCTTTGTAAAATTAAATTAACTAAACTATCCCCTAAATTGATTAACATCAGACAATATAAGAAATTAAACCCTGATCTATTTATTAATGATTTGGTCAATATTAATTGGGATTTTCTGTACAATGAATTTACTGAAGTTGCACCCTAGAGAACTGTTAACGTCAAAGGCAAACATCTCCCTTGGATTAACTCTGATCTTATAAGTTTCTTTAGAGAGAGGGACAAAGCCAGGGCAACTTATCATCGAACATGATATTATGCTGATTGGGAAGTGTACCGGCGACTACGTAACATGAGCAAAACAAAAACCTGTAATGCAAAATCCAACTACTATAAAGAATCTCTTGCATCTGACTTTAAGAACCCTAAACATTATTAGTACATCTGACAAACCTACTATTGATAAAATAAGAGCTGATAATACTATAATTCATGACTCATTAGCTATTGTCCAAACTTTCAATCAGCATTTCTCGACTGTCTGTTCCTCACTACTACCTGAATCCGATATATCTACGTCCTCCTCCATCCAGTTCTTTTTGGTTTCTCCATTAGAAGTTCAGAACACCATCAACGATCTGAAAGTAAATGGCAGCTCAGGACATGATGGTTTAGAGAACAAGTTCATCAAGTTAGCCTCTCATATTCTAATATATCCTCTTGCTGATCTATTTAAGCTTTCACTGTCCACCTGTGAGTTACCAACTGTTTGGAAATGCGCTCGCATCACCCCACTCCATAAAGGAGGCCATGTATTTGACACCAATAATTACAGGCCAATCTCAATCAAATGTTCCATCGCTAAAGTATTTCACTTTCCCACTATCTCATTATTAACAACATATTATCACCATTCCAGTCTGGCTTCAAGTCCAATTATTCAACCACAACTGCTCTTTTAAAGTTTACAAATGATGATGTTTTCTGCTGCAGAACATGTTGAACTCACTGGTGCGATATTCATTGATTTAACTAAAGCCTTTGATTTGGTTGGTCGTTATTTGCTTTTAGACAAACTTTACAGAATCGGTCTTTCTCTTAATGCAGTCAAGTGATTTAGCTCATAGCTTCACTACAGAAAACATTGTGTTGTCTTGAATGGATTTCAATCCGATATCCTTATTCAGCAGCGTGGTGTCCCTCAGGGCTCAACACTCGGACCACTTCTATTCTCAATCTATGTAAATAATCTCCCATTACGTCTTGCTAAATGTCGTGTTCAACTTTATGCTGATGACATCATCATATATACATCCCAGCCTGATATACCACAAATTCAATCTTCTCTTCAGTCTGATTTGACCTCTGTTCAGGAAAAAACCTGGTTCCTGTGTTATAAACTGTAATGACGGCTCACCACTGCATAAAGTTGACAGTTTTAAATATCTTGGTGTATGGCTGGATTCAGAACTCACTTTTAAACCAAATTTAAATCATCTATTACGCAAAGTTAACACTGGTATTAATACGTTATATCGCTCTCGTAACAGTTTTTCATTTAGTGTACGTCAGAGACTGACCACTCAACTTATACTTCCAATCATGGATTATTGTGATGTTGTTTATCAAACTGCTCATAAATCTGACCTTGCTGCACTTAACACAGCCGACAATAGACTCTGTAGGTTTGTCCTTGGTTGCCCTGATCACACCCTCACTGCACGATGTACAATAGACTCAACTGGCAATCATTGAATGTGAGAAGACAAATGCACTGGTTGGAACTTATATACACTTGGACCAACACCAAGTGCAGTACAGTCGAGAGCATTCATTCAAAATTAAGAGAAGTAATCAAAATGTAATCAAATGTAATTAGTTAGTTTGAGGGTAACTTGTAATTGTAACCAACTACATTTCCAAAGTTTTAAAAGCAGCATCAGGTTTGTTTAAATGTACATTTAGTATTTTTGTTGGTTTTATAGATAAATTCTGACTGAACTCCGCAGCAAGACATCAAGGACGTTACGCCCAGTTCATTGAATGAGAGAAGACATATGCACTGGTTGCAGCTTATATACAAATGTATTTACCTTAATTATCCACGTTATCTACAGCAGTTTCTTATACCATCAATTTACCATATCAGACATTCTGCCCATCTCTATCTTTCTGTTCCCAATGTTAATAAATCTTTCAGCAGATTGGAATAACCTACCGGCTAATATCAGATCCTTCATTTGTTATCTTTAAGCATGCTCTGTCTTCTGCTCTGGTTTTCATTGAAGCTGCATGAACTTTATGATTTGGTGAAGTGATTGTTTTCATTATTGGTTGTCTCAGTTTCAGTTTTTTTCATTGTGGCCTTTTTTATTTTTTAGTGGTTGTTTTGTTCTGATGTCGTCATGATGTTACTGTGGTCTGTCCTTTTTTCTCTCTTCTGTCTCTTCTTTATTTATTTATTTGCTTGTATGTTGAATGAATGTCTGTTTATTAGTCTGGACACCCTCGAAATCAAGATGATGCATCTCAAGGGGTTTATCCAAATAAATACATTTCAATATATTATCGGCTATAATGACTAAATATATCTGAATGCTAATTATTTATTTTATTCATCTATTTATTTTAATGTAATTACTTTATTATTTCCTCTCATGTTGTTCATTTCCTCATATTATTACATATTTAACTGATATTAATGTTTACCTGTATGTTTGTATATTCTGCTGTTGTTCAATAAAGTAAAAACAGAGAGCTGAGATGTACGGAGTCCTGCTGGTGTCAAAAACAAACAGAAAACCAAAAGCTTCAAGTTCAAACTGATTTTTATTTTAATAATCAGATCAATGTTACAGAAGCTTGTTGTGTTTGCTTCTGCTTGAATTTTAACCAGCAATGAAAATAATGTTACTCAAACTTCTCAAAGTTATTTATTTACATCTTCACACACAGGAAGAGACTCTCACTCAGACAGAGGACACAGATACATCGAGGAACCAGGCTGACAAGACCCAAACCCAGCATACAGAGGTTCAGTGAATGTGGTGTTGAAGGTGTGGAGGTGGATCAGTGTGTCAGAGGAGACTCTGTAGAAGGACAGAGTGCCAGCAGGACAGTCCACATACACTGCTACTCTGTTAGAGACAGAGGAGGAGGAGGAGGAGGAGATGGATGTTTCTCTCTTATTATGACAGACAGAATAACCATCATCATCAGAGCAGATCAGACTCCAGGACCGATCATTATCTCCAAACACACAGTCACTGCCTCCTTTCCTGCTGATTCTTCTGTAACTCACTGATATAGCAACTCTTCCTCTCCACTCGACCTCCCAGTAACAGCGACCAGTCAGACCATTACTACACAGCAGCTGAACCAAGGGGTCAAATCTGTCTGGATGATCAGGATATGACTGAACCTTCTTCACGTCTGTCACCTTCCTGTTGTTATCAGACAGTTTGAGGTATCTGTTTACTGTGTTTGTGTCCAGCGTGAGTTCACAGAAATCTGATGAAGAGAAGAAGAAACAACACAGCAGCAGTTTATCATCTGACACACCTGATGGATTTATTCTCTGTTTAACTTCTGATCTGTTGATCATTTCTATAAAGTTTCATGATGACACATATTGTCAGTAATGTTTTAATGAATAAATACCACAAAGACCAACTTTGTATTTAAAGAGAAACTGACTGTGTGCTGTTTAGTTGTCATGAATCAAATTCAATCCACACTTACACTTCTTCAGACCAGGTTTTATCCACTGCTCTCCACCATGGTCCACCCTGGAGGAAGAAACACAGTCAGAATGATTTTCTATCCAACATGAGTCCTAACTGCTGTTCAACATGAAGCAGTGTTCCTCAGTTTGTCAGTGACACAGTAACAGGCTGAAACTCATCTGTCTCAACTGTCTGCTGGATTCTTTCACTGAAGTCTGAGAGGAAAAGACCTGAAGAAGAAGATGTGATGAACAAATATGTCCTCCCACATGATAAATCACTGGATTAAATATTGATCTCTGCATGTTGTCCTGAGGATAGAGCCAGTCATCACTTCAATATCAAAAGGAGCGTTCTTGAAGTGATCAGAGAATAAATGCAGCTATACGACTTCAAAACATTTGACTGTCATTATTCCATGTGTTCATTCATTTGGTTTGAATATATAATAATAATAATAGTTAAAGACACAATAAGAAGAAACAACCACAAGTTAGAAAGTTCTAAATAAAGTTCATGATACAAGTGAACTTCTTTATAATAAACAGTAAATACATCAATAATAAAATAACAGATGGACTCTGATGAGTTCAGGGACATCAGGAGATCATGAACATTTATATTATACTATATTATGTTATGTTATGTTATATTATATTATATGTCAAATGTTTCTCTGCCAACTCGATACTATGATGATACCTGGGTGCTGATTCATTTTTATTTAGAAGGTACTTTGAAATTTTGATTGCCAACATTGAACATTCATGTTAAACATAAATGTCTTCATATTATAATAAATCAGCAATATACCGTAATTTCTAGACTATTAAGTGCACCCAGATATAAGCCACACCCACCGATTTTTTAAAATATATTTATTTTGAACATAAATACCCTGCATATGTCTATAAGCCGCAGGTTCCTAAATTGCTTTAAATTGATCTTTCGGCATAATTTTGTAATCCTCGCGTCATAATCACCATGACATCTATCTAATATAAATTAGTGGAATTAGCGCCATCAGCCGAATGGCTTAGTACAGGTGTTAACACGCCCACCAGGCGTTAACAGGTCCACCAGATGCTAACGGGACCACAAGGTGCTAACGGGACCACCAGGCTCTAAAGGGGCCCACCATATGCTAACGGTACCACAAGGTGCTAACGGGACCACAAGGAGTTAATGGGACCACCAGGCGCTAATGGGACCACCAGTGTATCTGGATTGTTATCAAACTTCTACAGTAGTACAAATGGGCTCTTTACTCATAAATCGATGCATTGAAAAGTTTGTAAGTCCACCAGGAGTTCATTAAAATAACACTTGATGATGGCTTTTACTCTGCTGCTAAAGCTGGAAACATCGCCGAAATACCGCGATGTTCACAGCTCCGCTCCGTGTTGTTTCCTCCACTCCGTTAAAATGAACACTGCACCTGTATTTTATTTTCACTTTTCTGCCCTCTGAACCTGTTGGTTCCTTTTGGCATCATGAAACCGAAGAAGGACGAAAGCCAAAGTCAGAAGACGGAGCTTGGGGTGTTTTTGGGGTTCTTGTTAACTGTTACAGTGCCAGACTTTTATTAGCCACAGGTAAGTCTTTATTACCTATATTTGTTTGTAATTTAGATATTAAGTGTTCTTTTGCAACCACTAACTGGATTTAACACCGACTGAACTTTTTTTTACATTGCTGTATCCTGTCTGGATCTGACATTCTCTTAATTGTGTATTGTACTGTGTGTGTTTTATTTGTATCTTAGCTATTTCTTTGTTATCTCTTCGACTTGTATTCTTTTTTATATTTATTTCACTCACTAGGGACTACGGATGGAAATCAGCAACTTTGCTATAATCCGGCATATTTACAAAGATGTCTAACGTGTTCATCAATATGCACTGTCCCTATCCAAAAATAAACTATTACTATTATTGTTATCTTTTTTCTTTTTTTTTTTGATTATTTTATTTTCAGTTTTGTATAATATACCAACAGTATAGACATAGATACAACAAGAGAAAGGAAGATACAGCCCCTCCAACCCCCTCCACCAGGAGAGAAAAAAAAACAAAAAACAAAATAAAACAACATACAGTCAGTGTGTGAAGTTAGTACAAACAACTACATTAACCACATTACTTGGTGCAGGAGATGGATCAATATGGTGTAAGTATGGCTGCCAAATTTTTAAAAAGGTGTCATAACGCTTTCTGAGACAATATGTGATTTTTTCAAGAGGGATGCAGTTATTCATTTCCAAAGACCACCTGTCAATAAAAACACAGGAATCAGATTTCCAAGACACTGCAATGCACTTCTTTGCCACACATAGGGCAACATCCATGAATTTGAATTGAGCATTGTTAAGAGAGTCTCGAAGTCATGTAAAGTTTCCCAATAGACATAGTTCAGGGTCCATTGGAAAATTGAATCCTGTGATCTTGTGATCACTTCAGTACATTGCCAGGTACAGTGCAGAAAGGAACCCACTTCAGTTTTACATCTGAAGCACTTATCTGACAGGTCATTTTGAACGAGTGTAGCTTTTCTGGGGTAAGATAAAGCTGATGTAAAATATTATAGTTAATCAGTCTATACCAGGCGTTGATAGTAGCTGATAAGCTGTTTTGACATAAATCTGCCCATAACTGCTCATCAATTGCAACATTAAGATCTGATCCCATTTCAGTCTAGACTTATGCAAGCTGGTTTGTGACCCTTATTCATCAACAGGTGACAGGTACATTTTAGAAATGAATTTACATGTGTTCCCTTCATAGAGAAATTTGTCAATATCATTCATGACAGGCAATATAATTTCAGGGCCTAGATTAGCTCTCAGGAAGGATCTTATCTGAAGATAAAAGAAAGTCTGATTGGGCAAGCTATATTTCCTCTTCAGGTGTTCAAATGACTTTAAAAGTCCCTTGTCAAAGCAGTCTTCCAAGTGTTGGATTCCTTTCACATGCCATATATCCAGAATCTTATTGTCTAGAGTCATGGGTATGAGTTCATTTTGTGTTAAAGGTATTTTAGGTGACAAGCCCACCTTCAATGCCATATTTTTATGGACCTCATACCAGACATTGATCAAGTGCCTCAATATGGGGTTATGTGACCTCTTGATAATGGTTCCGGGATTGTACTTATAAATGAAGTGTCTATGGGTGTCTTCTTTTAGGGGGTGCAGTCCGATTTGTACCCAAGAAGGGGTGTCACTGTCCTGAAAAAAGGAGGAAATGAACCTCATCTGAACTGCCAAGTAGTAGTCTTTAAAACTGGGGAGCCGAAGTCCCCCTGAACCATAGTCCCATGTTAACATTGCCATGGACATCCGCACTTTACAGTTCCATTAATTCTGAGTTCTAAAAAACGATTGTGGTAATGGAATCGGCAGGGATTGGAACAAATATTGCAATCTTGGTTGTATATTCATTTTAATACAATTAACTCTGCCAATTAAGGTAAGCAGCAAACCCATCCACCTAGACAAATCATCTTCAATCTTACCAAGCAGTGGGAGATAATCAGGGGCGGGCTGACCATCGGGAAATTCGGGACTTTTCCCGAACGGCCGGTCTATTCCAGGCCCTAACCGGCCGGTGGTAGGAGCGTTTTTTTTTGTTTTTTTTTAATTAATGATGTTAATAAAGCGGAGCCACAGCAGGCTGCCCTCACAGCCCCGGCCGCAGGTAGCACAGAGTCGGTGGGACGTCAGACCGGATCAATCTAATGTTTTGCAAATTAAGGGGGGGAAACGAGCGGCCCCTCCCAAATTGAACTGATCCATGTTTCCAGACATGCATGTTTCTGTCAGAGGCTAAATATGATTGGCTCGGCTGCTCAGTCAGTCATTAAAGTATTTTCCTGTTTTGTTAGAAAAAAAAGAGAGAGAAGGTCCGGATGGTATTCAGCAAGCATGGCGAAAAGAAAGAGACAAGAAAAAGAAATGGGTGGAGCGGAGAAAGTACGGGCTAAAAAGAAAAAGTTGTTAGTACAGGATGCAGCCAAATGTGCGAAAATAACGGATCTTTTCCGTGGAGGGGCTGCAGTCAGCCAGGCCGCTGACGACACGGGTCCGAGTAGCACGGCCACAGCAGGTTAGCAAGTGCAGCCAACATAACCCTATCATCACAGACTTGGCATGTCACATGCTTGTGTTTTTGGATGTGTTAAGATAACTTTAAAGGTAGTAGCTATCAATGTTACACCATATGCATCACTAATCTGCTTTATCAATTAAAAGAACATAGATACATTTCTTTATTGCAAGTATATATTTTAAATTACTCAACAAACATATTTCAGGAGAGTCTCTGTGTTCAAAGTTAAAAAGATCCTAAAAGAGCCTATTTAAATTCAGGCTGTGCATTATGTTTTCCTGTTCTGTTTCTACATTAATGTATTGCCATTTTACCAGCTCAAGAGAATTACATTAAAGTGAGTAATTATTTTACAAAAAAAACTATGAGCAGATTACCAAAATCAAAACAAAAGAGTGAGTGAGTGAGTGAGTGAGTGAGTGAGTGAGTGTGTGTGTGTGTATGTTGAATGTATGTGCTCTAACACTGTGAATTCTTTACTACAGTGCTTTAACATTTATCATTGTTGCTGTTATTGTTATTATTAGCAAACACAGCCAGTATAAGTCAAGACAAAGAAACAGATGTGGAGGGACAGGAGGAGAAGGAGGAGGAGGAGGAGGAGGAGGAGGAGAAGGTGGAGCAGGAAGAGGAGAAGGAGGAGGAGGAGAAAAGACCAACAGTGTCAGGTACAGGTGCACTGCACAGGACTGAGTTGTGAATTGGTCTTTGCATGGAATAGTATCAAGATGTTATATATTGATGTTCCAACTCCAGTCACATAGAAACAATAAGCCCATCTACTAATTTTTGTTATTACCTATGTTCTTTTCATGCAGATGTACAGGGAAAGGCAGGGCCCAGCACAGGGGAAACAGAGGCAGAGACATCAGTTGAAATTGAAGATGAGGGTTTTGATTTTTATGCACGCCCAGCCTCCAAAGATTTAGATCTCTTTTTTTCTTGAAATGCAAAACACACTGTAGTACATAGTAGTAGTAATATAGTATTTTTACACTTAAATTAAAGTTGTAGTGTTAAAATCACGGTTCCACTTGCGTCCTTCTTGCGGTCGGATAAAAGGCCTCTTGACACCAAACTCCCGGGCTGAATTTAAACCCCAGTCCGCCCCTGGAGATAATTCAATTTATATAAGTGCTTTAGGTTATTGTCTACCATTATCCCCAGGTATTTTATGCCATCTATAGGCCATTTGAATGGACTCGTACACTGGAGGTTGGAATGATCAAAATGATCAGCTAAAGGCTCTATTGCTAGGACAAAGAGTGCTGGGGACAAAGGACATCCCTGTCGACTGGACCTGCTTAAATGAAATGTAGTTGATGCCTGCTCATGGGTGCTGATCTTTGCCTGGGGTTTATGGTAGAGAGTCTGAACCCAATTAATAAATGACTGGCCGAACCAAAACTTGGCCAACACTTAAAATAAAAAGGGCCACTCTAATCAATCAAAGGCCTTTTCAGCATCCAAAGCCACAGCTATACTGGGTTCCATTTCAGATTTTGCTAAGTGAATGATATTAATAAGTCTACACAGATTATTAGCTGAGGAGTGCTTTGAAATAAAGCCACATTGGTCTGCATTTATTAGTTGTGGCAGGTAATAACTAAGTCTGTTTGCCATGGCTTTTGAAATCAATTTGTAGTCAGTATTTAACAATGAAATTGGCCGATATGAAGAGCACTTCAATGGATCTCTATTTTTTTTATGAATCACAGTAATTATGCCGAATGAATCAGGGAGTGTTTGAGTCGCAGAAGCTAAATTGATGACATCCATGAGAAGTGGGAGGAGTAAGTCCTTGAATTCCCTGTAAAATTCTCTCCCTCTTTTGAACATCTCTGTTTTTTATTAAAAGGTGATCCAAAAGTTCTTTTTTTAAACCCCAAGATACTCAGGAACATTCATTGATGAGTTTGCTGAACTGCTGTCAGTTATCTGCACTGACTACAACTTTTTTATCATAACAGGGCATTTTAACATTCATGTAGACAATAACATGGACAGTAATGCCAAAGAACTCTCTGCTCTACTTGACACTTTTGGCCTCTTGCAACATGTGAAAGGACCCCCACACACACACTCTGGATCTGGTTATCTTTAAAGGAGTTGATATTTCTTCTGTTGATGTTAAGGACTTGGCTCTTTCTGATCATTTCTGTGTGTTCTTTGACTTACAGATGTTCAGTTAACCTCTGTGTCTGTTAGGAGAAGGTACATAAATGAGAATAGAGGTGCAAAGTTTATGGAGGCTATAGCTATGTCACCAACTGTGAGTGCAGAGTCAGTTGATGAACTCCTGGATAAATTTAACTGGAAAATCTCAAATGTCATGGATGCTGTTGCACCTATTAAAACTAAGAAGACCTTGATCAGCAAAACATCATGGAGGAACACTATGATGGTAAAGGCTTTAACATCATGGAGGAACACTAGGATGGTAAAGGCTTTAACATCATGTAGGATCACTATGATGGTAAAGGCTTTAAAAACAGGAAGCAGCTAAACATCATGGAGGAACACTAAGATGGTAAAGGCTTTAAAAACAATGCAGCAAAACATCATGGAGGAACACTAGGTGTCCAACTGTCAGTTCTTACCTGGGAGTGTCCACCTCAGACAGACGACACAGAGACACTGAGGAACCATCAGACCCAAACCCAAACCCAGCATACAGAGGTTCAGTGAATGTGGTGTTGAAGGTGTGGAGGTGGATCAGTGTGTCAGAGGAGACTCTGTAGAAGGACAGAGTGCCAGCAGGACAGTCCACATACACTGCTACTCTGTTAGAGACAGAGGAGGAGGAGGAGGGGATGGGTGTTCTTGTCTTATTGTGACGGACAGAGTAACGACCATCAGAGGAGCTCAGACTCCAGGACTGATCGTTAAATCCAAACATACAGTCATGACTCTTTCCTTTCCTGTTGATTCCTCTGTAACTCACTGATATATAAACTCTTCCTCTCCTCTCGACCTCCCAGTAACAGCGACCAGTCAGACCATTACTACACAGCAGCTGAACCAAGGAGTCAAATCTATCTGGATGATCAGGATATGACTGATCCTCCTTCATCTCTGTCACCTTCCTGTTGTTATCAGACAGTTTGAGTCCTCTGTATACTGTGTTTGTGTCCAGTGTGAGTTCACAGAAATCTGATGAAGAGAAGAAACAACACAGCAGCAGTTTATCATCTGACACACCTGATGGATTTATTCTCTGTTTAACTTCTGATCTGTTGATCATTTCTATAAAGTTTCATGATGACACATTTTGTCAGTAATGTTTTAATGAATAAATACCACAAAGACCAACTTTGTATTTAAAGAGAAACTGACTGTGTGCTGTTTAGTTGTCATGAATCAAATTCAATCCACACTTACACTTCTCCAGACCAGGTTTTAACCTGTGCTCTCCACCATGGTCCACCCTGGAGGAAGAAACACAGTCAGAATTATTTTCTATCCAACATGAGTCCTAACTGCTGTTCAACATGAAGCAGTGTTCCTCAGTTTGTCAGAGTGACACAGAAACAGGCTGAAACTCATCTGTCTCAACTGTCTGCTGGATTCTTTCACTGAAGTCTGAGAGGAAAAGACCTGAAGAAGAAGATGTGATGAACAAATATGTCCTCCTACATGATAAATCACTAGATTAAATATTGATCTCTGCATGTTGTCCTGAGGATAGAGCCAGTCATCACTTCAATATCAAAAGGAGACAAAAGGAGCATTTTTGAAGTGATCAGAGAATAAATGCAGCTATAAGACAGCAAAACATTGGACTGTAATTATTCCATGTGTTCATTCATTTGGTTTGAATATATAATAATAATAATAGTTGAAGGACACAATAAGAAGAAACAACCACAAGTTAGAAAGTTCTAAATAAAGTTCATGATACAAGTGAACTTCTTTATAATAAACAGTAAATACATCAATAATAAAATAACAGATGAACTCTGATGAGTTCAGGGACATCAGGACATCATGAACATTTCTATTCTATTCTATTCTATTCTATTATATTATATTATATTATATTATATCTATTTAACAAACATTCCTGCTGTGTATCTACTGTGTGCTGCTCAGAAACATATGAAACATTACTACTGGCAGAATGTTATTTATTCATTATTTGTATCTGAAGGTTGTTTATTGATATTCTGATTGTGAATTAATTATTTAATAACTATGAATATGACCAGAGTGTTTTTAAATAGTGATTTGTTTTATTAGGTTGAATGTTTCAGGAATAATTGATATGATGTAACTCCATAAACTAAGTAAACTCATATCAAACCAGACGCTCACATGGAAATGATGACACATTATGTCAAATATAAATATGTTTAAAATGTGACAGACAAACTCTTCCTTATGTTCATTTGATCCATAACAACATATAATATCCATCCATAATAACAGTTAATGGAGGAAATAACATATGATAAATAAATACCATAAAAGGGAGAGAAATTATTTTTGGTCAAAAACTAGAAATAGGTGTTGGGATTCATAAAATGTGACACTGACAGGCGGGGTCTGCACAAAAATTAAACGGGGGGTAGAGACCGGCACCAATACCTGTCTCACTCCCCATTGAACCTAATGTAATCGTCTTTTTTTAATTCAAAAGAATCTCACTCTGTCTTCACACTGAGCTTACTCACTCATTTTAAGGAATATCTGAATAAAATAAACACTGTCAGAATCTGCCGGCTTCTGTGTCTCTCACTGTGTTTTCGGTTTTTGGACAGGAGTTGCGGTTTTGTAGCTGACACAGTATCAGTACGGCTCAGAACATCATCTGGTCAGAGGCACCTTTGACCCTCAGATAAGTAAATTGGATCAGGTTTAATATAGAGACTAACAGGGTCTCTCTCTTGGACAAACAAAGATCCATTAACATTCCATGGAGCAACCAAGAGTGACGAGAACTATATAAAAGTAACATAAGACAGATTTTGGTGTCTCCTTTGGACGTCATAATTTATCGGACTTCACCCCTCTGTGTCTCCTGTAACCACACAGAGCATGAAAGTGAGAAAATGAGTGTTAAAAACTTAAACAAGAACATCTTAGTAAAAAGTATGGTTTAAACAATACCAACACAGCGATCATAGATAAATGTGTCTTTGAAGAACTGTGATTATACTTTCTCCTTTCATCAACACAAATGTTGGTATGAAAATGTTTATTTAATGTGAGAAAGTGTTACATTGATGTTATGCTTACATTATGGTGATAATCAATTATCTATCATGGAATAAGTAGAATAACAATGTGTTGATCATATTAATCCTTTAATATGACGTAAACACATCATTAATCATTTTGATGATTTTGACGTGTGGCCAACGCTGAGATCTCTCCAGAAAGTGAACAGTGAACTAGTTAAATCGGACTTTTCCTCCATATTTCATCAACCTGAGAGACAAACGTCTGTCAACCTTACGACTCATCAGAACTGAGAGGGACAAAGTCTGCCAGCAGGCAACTACCGGAGCCAGGCAGTCTGACGGAAGGCCAGCCGACCCGGACCATCCTCACCCCTCTCTGAGATCTTGGTGTGCGTACGTGTGGTTCTGAAGGACGGACAGCTTAGCCCCTCCATCGATGAAAGTAGGATCCAAATATTACATTAATCAAGGGTTGATGTCAGATCGAGTAATTCAAATTTTCTTTAAAAGTAAGACTCAGTAAAACTTACAAGTTTTCTTAGTTTCAACATAATTACATATCTTTCATTTAAATTCATCATTCACCATTATCTTTCATTCATGTAGCTATATCGAGTAACCTCTTGAATTCATATTGTATTGTATCATTACATTTATTTATACATCATTTATTAGTAGTGTGTAGTTAATAAAACCCATAAAACTCAATCAATGGTGTACGTCTATTCTTTGAAGTGATACAGGGGATCTATTGAACCGTAGAGCCAGAAATGTATGATGAATGAAATTCAGAAATGTATTGATTTATTAATTATTATGATTTATTGATTTACTAATTGGCTAATCAAACAACCAATTAAGTAAAAATCTTTTCCTTCTTACGAAGGTGGTACCCCTGGTTAAGAGAGCTAATTTTAATATCTTTTAAGATCCATAATTCGCTACAGTTTTCTCACAGATTGCAATTGTTCGGGACCTTGTCAGGAGCCAAATTCTGGGCATAGCAACCGTAGGGCCTGAGCTGCCCTTAGCAACCGCAGGGCCTTAGATGCCCTTAGCAACCGCAGAGCCTTAGCTGCCCTTAGCAACTGTAGGCCTTAGCAACCATAGGGCCTCAGCTGCCCTTAGCAACCGTAGGGCCTTAGCAACCATAGGGCCTCAGCTGCCTTTAGCAACCGTAGGGCCTTAGCTACCCTTAGCAACCTGTCACTGGGCAGAAACTGAGCTACTTTATCACAACATGCTGAACATACCCAACAAACAGGACAGAAACCCACAAGAAAACAAAGGATTATGGTAAATGTAGTCTTTGAATGAATTTATCTGTAGTTTACAGAAAAAAACACTTCCATTGATTTATCTATATGTTGAAAGTCTCTACACATACCAGAGAGTGTCCAGTGTACAGTGTGCCAGTCTGGCATACAGTAACTTCTCCCCTGAGTCTCCTGGATGATTGTAGCTCAGGTCCAGCTCTCTCAGATGGGAGGGGTTGCAGCTCAGAGCTGAGGCCAAAGAAGCACAGCCTTCCTCTGTAATCAGACATCCTGACAGACTGGAAATATAAAAGGGTTGATTATACATTACACATTGACAACACAATGTTTTTGATCATATAAATAGCTGAATCCTACAGATGATGTACAGAATAATTGCATTAATCTGAATGTATAACAGCATGTAGAACCAGTTTTTTTGTCATTGTTCAGGACAGGGAAACTGTAGATGCTCCATTCTGACCTGAGAGCTTCCAGTGTACAGTTTGTACTCTCCAGTCCAGCAGAAAGCTGCTTCACTCCTGAATCCTGTAGGTTGTTGTTACTCAGGTCCAGATCTCTCAGATGGGAGGGGTTGCAGCTCAGAGCTGAGGCCAGAGAAGCACAGCCTTCCTCTGTGATCAGACATCCTGACAGACTGGAAATATAAAAGGGTTGATTATACATTACACATTGACAACACAATGTTTTTGATCATATAAATAGCTGAATCCTACAGATGATGTACAGAATAATTGCATTAATCTGAATGTAAAACAGCATGTAGAACCAGTTTTTTTGTCATTGTTCAGGACAGGGAAACTGTAGATGCTCTATTCTGACCTGAGAGCTTCCAGTGTACAGTTTGTACTCTGCAGTCCAGCAGAAAGCTGCTTCACTCCTGAATCCTGTAGGTTGTTGTTACTCAGTTCCAGATCTTTCAGATGGGAGGGGTTGCAGCTCAGAGCTGAGGCCAGAGAAGCACAGCCTTCCTCTGTGATCAGACATCCTGACAGACTGGAAACATAAAAAGGTTGATAACACAATGTTTTTAATTATATAAATACCAGAATCATTCAGATGATGAACAGAATAATTAACATTAATCTTTATTGTCATTGTTCAGTACAACAGGATTATAAATGCTCTATTCTGACCTGAGTGTTTCCAGTTCACAGTTTGTACTCTCCAGTCCGGCAGAAAGCTGCTTCACTCCTGAATCCTGCAGGTTGTTGTTACTCAGGTCCAGATCTCTCAGACTAGAGGACTGAGAGCTGAGAACTGAGGACAGAGCTGCACAGCTTCTCTCTGAGAGGTTACAGTCACTTAACCTGCAGAAAGGGATAGTAATGAACACAAAATAATGTATTCCTTATATCTATATTGAACGTATTCATAAATTATTTAAATATCCAGTGTTTCATCCACTTACAGGGCTTTGCTTGAAGCTTTGACCACTGGCAGCAGCCTCAGAAGAACCTCCTCTGAAGCAGAGTATTTCTTCAGGTCAAACACATCCAGATCTTTTTCTGATGACAGTAAGATGAAGCCCAGAGCTGACCACTGAGCAGGAGACAGTTTCTCTCTGGAGAGACTTCCTGATTTCAGGTACTGCTGGATCTCCTCCACTAGAGAATGATCATTCAGTTCATTCAGACAGTGGAACAGATTGATGCTTCTCTCTGCAGACACATTCTCACTGATCTTCTTCTTGATGTACTCCACTGTTTCCTGATTGGTCTGTGAGCTACTTCCTGTCTGTGTCAGCAGGCGTCGTAGGAGAGTCTGATTGGTCTGCAGTGAAAGACCCAGGAGGAAGCGGAGGAACAAGTCCAGGTGTCCATTCGGACTCTTTAAGGCCTCGTTCACAGCTCTCTGGTAGAAACGTATCTGGGAGGTTGTTCGTTTTCCTGCCAGCAGATTGACTCCAGACTTGGTGAATGTCAGATGGACATGAAGAGCAGCCAGAAACTCCTGAACACTCAGATGGACGAAGCAGAACACCTTGTCCTGGTACAGCCCTCTCTCCTCTTTAAAGACCTGTGTGAACACTCCTGAGCACACTGAGGCTTCTCTGATATCGATGCCACACTCTGTCAGGTCTGATTCATAGAAGATCAGGTTGCCTTTCTGCAGCTGCTCAAAAGCCAGTTTTCCCAGAGACTCAATCATCTGCCTGCTCTCTGGACTGCAGTGTGGATCTGTCTCAGCTCCTCCATCATACTTAATGTTCTTCAGTCTGGACTGAACCACCAGGAAGTGGATGTACATCTCAGTCAGGGTCTTGGGCAGCTCTCTCCTCCTTCTTCTTTTCAACACATTCTCCAGAACTGTAGCAGTGATCCAGCAGAAGACTGGGATGTGGCACATGATGTGGAGGCTTCGTGATGTCTTGATGTGGGAGATGATGGTTCTGGTTTGCTCCTCATCTATCAATCTCTTCCGGAAGTACTCCTCCTTCTGTGGGTCAGTGAACCCTCTGACCTCTGTCACCATGCCGACACACTCAGGAGGGATCTGATTGGCTGCTGCAGGTCGTGTGGTTATCCAGAGGCGAGCAGAGGGAAACAGTTTCCCCCTGATGAGGTTTGTCAGCAGCACATCCACTGAGGTGGACTCTGTAACATCAGTCAGGATCTCATTGTTGTGGAAGTCCAGAGGAAGTCGACACTCATCCAGACCGTCAAAGATGAACACAACCTGGAACTCTTCAAACCTGCAGATTCCTGCTTCTTTGGTTTCAGTAAAGAAGTGATGAACAAGTTCCACCAAGCTGTACTTTTTCTCTTTCACCACATTCAGCTCTCTGAAAGTGAATGGAAATGTGAAGTCTATGTCCTGGTTGGCTTTGTCTTCAGCCCAGTCCAGAGTGAACTTCTGTGTTAAGACTGTTTTCCCAATGCCAGCCACTCCCTTTGTCATCACTGTTCTGATTGGTTCATCTCTTCCAGGTGGGACTTTAAAGAGGTCTTCATGTCTGATTGTTGTTTCTGGTCTGTCTGGTTTCCTGGATGCTGTTTGAATCTGTCTGACCTCATGTTCATCATTGACCTCTGCAGTCCCTCCCTCTGTGATGTAGAGCGGTGTGTAGATCTGATTCAGAAGGGTTGGGTTTCCCGCTTTAGCGATCCCCTCAAACACACACTGGAACTTCTTCTGCAGGTTAGACTTCAGTTTACGTTGACACTTTTCAGCAGGAGTTTCTGTATGAACACAATAAATAAGATATGTTGACAATTTGAAGCTCCTGAATGAACAAACAACAAATGAAATCAATCAGATGATTTTACAGTAAATTGGTAGAATGTCAACATTATACTGCTGATGTTTATATTTTCCTCCACTGTGAAATCTATTCAGCTCATCAGTTGATGACAAACAGTTTCTGACTGTTTTCAGCTCAGAATAATTCATAGATCTGATGCAGATGTGTGCATCATATTTACAGCAGAGTTTGAAATATAAACCTCTCCCATGTTGCCTCCATTTCCTCTCCATCATGTTAAATCTGTTAAAATCCTCTTACTGCTGTGCAGACGCTCAGCCAGCTCCTCCTGCTTCATTCTCCTCAGGAAGTGCACTGTGATCTTCACAAATGCCTCCCTGCTGCTCCTCCTCTGCTCTTCCTCCTCACCGTCCACCACCTCCTCATCCTCACTCTGACTCGCTAAGCATTCTGGGTAATCTGGACTCAGAGCCTTCTGGATCTTCTTCAGCTCGTTCTTCACAAACCTGCTGATGTTCTTCTCCAGCAGCTGGAACAGAATCAAATGTAAATGTAACTGGTAGAAGTCAACATTAGATAATCAGTGACAGACTGAAAAGCTGCTGGTCTACAGAGTGCAGCATGGAGACTGTTAGGACCAGAATGGTAGTTTAGTATTGGCTGTTGTAGTTAGCAGTAGTAGCTGTGCTTTACATTTACACACCATAAATATGGAGTCCAGCTGTGTTTGATGCTGCTGGACAGACTGACCGATGAGAACCTCTGAGCTCTGCTGCTGAACTCTGTGAAGAAAAGATGAAGTCTCAGAATAAATAATGACACTCAGTGTTAAAGGTGTTGTGTTCTGTCACAGTGGATCCAGGTAAAACACTCGGCTGTTCTGTCTGACGTCTGATCATTTGTCTCTGTAAAGACTTTGTACCTCTGTTTAAAAACTGTTACAAACATAAAGTTTGTGTTTTTTAGAAAAGTGTTTGTAGGAGGAGTGTGTGTGTTTGTGTTTATGGGGACATTGTGTGTAAAAACAGTTTTAATCAATCAAACTTCTTCTTATGAGAGTTGGATAATAACAGACAAACATTTTACAGTCTGACCTCTGATCAGCAGACTGATGTCCATGTTTGAAGTTAATAAATCTACCCATAGACCGGTCACTCTTCATGGACACACAGCTGGGTTCAGGAGAATCTGGTCTCTGCTGATGGATCCTGATGGAAACAGAGAAGAGATAAAACAAGTGTACATGTCAGAAGGGCAATTAGTACGATTTAGTGGGATTTTATTTGCATGATTTGAATTTGTTTTATTGTGCATGTTTGTGTTTTTCTTGAGCACTTCATTGCATGGTTTGATCCTTTTTTTCCTAATATGTGCACTAACTAAAGAGTTGCATGATGGAAGAAATAAGGCAGCAACTACAACCCAGTAAACATTACCCTCAACCAGACAGCGACCCAGGGACAAAGGAGGCGCTTGCCCTCCTTCAACCGTTCACTTGGTTTCCAGTGGGACGAGCAGGGCAGAGCCATATGCAAAGTTTGTAACCAGCCTGGTCACACAGAGAGATACTGCCCCACCAAGAATCAGCCTCTGAATGCTTTAAACTAGTTTCCCCAGCAACCTTAGGGCAGGTGGCTGGGGAAGGTGCACCACAGACTTTAAAGGAGAAATGTGTCCAGAAGTAGAAATGTGGAGGTGGCAGGTGTGAAAATCCCATGTGTTCTAGATACTGGATCTCAAGTAACACTCTTTTCTGAGTCCTTTTTTCAGAAATGGTTCCAACATGTTCCTCTGAATGGTCCTGGAAAACTGGGGTGGCTGACTCTTAAAGCAGCAAATGGCTTGCAGATTCCCTATGTGGGGTATGTTCTTCTGGACTTTGAGGTTGCTGGGGTAAAGGTACCTGATAAGGGATCTATTATTGTCAAAGATGCATGCCTGGGAGCTGATAAAGCAATCCTAGGCATGAATGTCATTTTTAGCTGCTGGAAATCAATTTTCCAGGGTACCCACCCAAGAATCTCAGCCTTCAGAGTCACAGTGTCATCCTCCACCCTAGGACAGTGGGAGCGGGCTTTTGCCGTGTGCAAGCGTGTAGCACAGGAGGATTCCGTGGACGGGATGATTGGCCCGGCTGACCAAACAGTCTGAAATGGTGGTCTGGGCTCAGGTGCAGGGGAGTGAACCACTGCCCCATGGCTCGGTTCTAGTGGAAGGTGTGCCCGAAGGAGCAGAGTGGCAAGTAGCACGAACATGTGCCTGCTTCAAAGGGGGTCCCTCGCCACTCGCTTCTATTTTCTCTTGTCCTCTGACCAGATTCGCTGTGAGCAGGAGCTTATACTGCATTCGGCGGGGCCAGATGTCATAGAAGTGGATGTACAAACAGCACGGGGGTCCAGCTCCATAGACCACCCGGCATGGACTCTTAGGGCACCATCTTGCACATCGTGCATGTGTCTTTGTCAGTTTTCCCCGGCGCAGTTGACATTTTCTCTCTCTCTCTCTCATTTCCCTGCGCACACGTTGTCTAAATAGCAAATGCACTAGTCTGTGTGTCTGTGGGCGTGTTGGTCTCAAAATGAGGTGAGGTCAGACACTGCATTGAGAGTCACACACACACAAGCGCCCGCAGTCACTCTCTAGCATGCGCTCTTGCTCATTTGTGGGCATCAGGGAGCCACTATCAATATGCAGAGAGTTGGGATGTATGGATTACATAATATATTAATTTCTGAGCGGTGGGATCACTTCACAGCGTGAGAAATGTGGCGTGAGAGTGTGCAAACTGCTTGACACAGTGCACACCATCATAGTGTCACCATGGCAACACGACCAATTTGTTTAATAAGCTCAACAGCCAGGGAATTATTGTTTTGGTAGGTTTTGGCTATTTATTATTTTTACATATTGCTATTATTATTTCCATTTGTCATTATATATATTTTTCTTGATTTTAATTTATTTCTGGTTGTGCTGTTCAAATATATTTCAAGTTGAGTTCTGGTGGTTCAATAAATGCTTATGTTTACACATCTATGAATAATCGTGTTTTATAATCGTAATTTCAATATCGATCAAAATAATCGTGATTATGATTTTTGCCATAATCGTCTAGCCCTACCATCAACTACAGACCAGGGGTGGCCAATAGAAATGCTGACATTTTGTCTAGATTCCCACAGAACACAAAACCAGAACCTGACGTGCAGGCATGCCACGTAAACATCAGCCCAGGGGATCCTGAAGACTGGCGTATACAACAGCAGGCAGATGCAGGCCTTCAGGTAGTATGCCAGTGGCTCCAACAGAGAGCCAGACCAGCTAAGGAATCAAGACAGGCAGCACCTCAGGTAGCCCACAGTCTTCTTAGAGACTGGAATCAATTACAGTTGAAACAGGGACTCCTCCAGCGGACAATGAAGGACCCCTACACAGGAAAGCTGTCATACCAGATAGTAGTCCCACAGGCATGCACACAGTCCTTATGGGAACGCTATCATTCATCTTGTGTCCACATGGGGCCTAACCAGATTGAAGCTGTCCTTATGGTCACGTCTGGGGGGGACGTACGCTAGTGGGCCAGAGAATGTCAGATTGGCTCTAAAAATAAGGCGGGCCGGAGGTAAGAGCACCACTTCAGCCAATTACTACCTCCTATCCACTTGAAACTGGCTATAGACTTTTTGTCTTTAGGTCAGACCCAAGGCCCCTACCCGTACATTCTGGTGATGACTGACCTGTTCTCCAGATACGGCTGGGCTGTGCCTACCAAGGACCAGACAGCAGTAACAACAGCCCAGGTACTCTGGCGAACCCTCATCCAGACCTGGGGCTGTCCTAAAAGACTCTTATCGGATCAGGGGCCTGCCTTTGTGTCTGCAGTGCTACGACAACTATACACTTCATATGGTTGCAAGAAAATACGCACCACCCCTTATCACCCCCAGGGGAACGGTGCCTGCGAAGGGTTTAATCAGACCCTCCTGTCCCTACTAGGGTCTCTAAGTGACGAGGAGAAGGCCAGATTTTCAGATAACTTACCGGCCTTACTCTTTGCTAAAACAATACTGTTCACAGCAGCACAAGTCTCACCCCTAATTTTGTCTTGACAGGAAGGCATGCAAGACTCCCAGTGAAGGTAGCGACCGGAGTCCTGCCGCAAACGGAACGATGCAACATCAACGAGTGGGTTCAACACAATCACAAAACGCACAAAAGCCTGCAAACAGGTTGCAGCTTGGGCCCAACAACAGCAAACTAAGGACAAGAAAAGGTATGACCGTCACACCATAGACATGCCCTTAGTTCCAGGAGAAAGAGTACTCCTCAGAAACTTCCCTCGACATGACCACAATAAACTCGCTCCCCGCTGGCAACCATCACCATTTGTTGTCATCTCTCAACTGTATCCAAACTCACCAGTGTTTAAAGTGTGACCAGAGGGGCGAAGTGGGCCAGAAAAGACAATTCACCGCAACAATCTACAGCCATGCCCTATCAGACCAAGTGAAAGTATTGGAAATTAACCTACACTACTGAACACAGCCACGCAACAGTATCAACATACCGCTGTTTTTACCATTAACACTTCCTCCAACAGACCCAGTTGCAGCACACGAACAAGCAGCCACATGGAATTAAGCCAAGACTGGACCCACCATATTTAGAGCCCCTACAAGATCAGGTACCTGTACAACACTCACAGCGCAGTAACGTAGGTAATAGACCCTTAAGATATGGAGAGTTAGTATCAGGGGCGCAACTACCTACTTTCTGAGGGGTATGCAGATACATTGCAGGCGCCCCCCCCCCCCCCCCTTGGATATCAGTTACTGATTGGACGCTGCATCTGATCTGACTTATCAGATACATCACAACAGCACTGTAGTGTTATATCCGAGTGAAGACATTAAACTCAAGTGTATCACTCCCAAGTTCTATAATTTATCTGTTTTATGATTCACCTTCTAGTTAAAAGATAACTGTCTGAACAACAAAATAACCACAAACCAGTTCCTTTATTTTTCTTGTCATGATCTGTTATATTGTAAATACTGATCAGTACACAGTTGCAAGACAACAGTAACCTGTTGTTTTACTAGTAGTAGCTTTAGCTAACCTGAATGTTTATACGCCTCCTCTTGCTACACTGACATAACTTATCTATTGTCTTTCAACCACTTTGAAAAGCTTTTTTTCATCCCTGCAAAATCTTTCTCTTTCTCCCTCTTCCGTTTTCTGTTTTGTGCCCCCGAGAGCTGTATTTTCTGTCTCTCCATGTCATTAGGTCCCTGTCATCAAATGACAACAAGATTCAAATGAAAACACTCCTGCTCTAGCGTGTGCTTGAGGGGGCGCGCACTGGCGCGCCTATAGTGTGGAGAGGCGCTCCGGTGCTCTTACCTCTCTCCCCGGAGGGGAGGCGGTTATCGGAGGGGCAGGGGAGGGAGGCGGAGGGGCGCCTAATCAGTGACGTGCCTCTGTTATTGACCATATCATTTACTACACGTGCACAAACGCTGTTAAATACAGAAAATGCAGACTCGAAATAATTTTACCCCCATCGCTTTGGCGCCCCCTCCATTGTGGCGCCCCTATGCGCCGCATATAGTGCATACCCACTTTTTGCGCCACTGGTTAGTATCAAGGTAGCCGGGACGACTACCTACAAACCAGGGAGAGATGTCAGAAGGGCAGTTTGTATAATTTACTGGGATTTTATTTGAATGATTTGACTTTGTTTTTATTGTGCATGTTTGTATTTTTGAGAGTTGGATAATAACAGACAAACATTTTACAGTCTGACCTCTGATCAGCAGACTGATGTCCATGTTTGAAGTTAATAAATCCACCCATAGACCGGTCACTCTTCATGGACACACAGCTGGGTTCAGGAGAATCTGGTCTCTGCTGATGGATCCTGATGGAAACAGAGAAGAGATAAAACAAGTGTAACTACAGTGTTGATCCTGAAGATTGTGTGTTTTGTTGGACGACAGCTACGACACATCAGGTGTTTCTACATAAACCTGCAGTAAGAAACTGATCCACACAGCTACAACATACTGACATTGTTAGCTTGGCTAACTAGCTTAGAGAGCACAGATGCATCTCTGATCTTCCAGGACACAGTCTGCTCAAACATGATCTCCTGCTATGAGACCTTTGGCAGCAGGACAACATCAGGTCTCAGTGATGTTTGTGTCCCCTAACCTTTAACCCTGTGGTTATTACTGTTGCCATGGGGATGAAGGTGGCCTAACTTTAACAGCCTGCAACAGCTAAACTGTCATCTTGTATTATCCCCTTTAACCTATAGTCTATGATAGGTCCAGTCTTGGGGCTAGGGTTAGGGTTTGGGGTTTTCCTGTGAGTTGATTAATACTTTCCCTTTTGCCTTTCTTATTATAGCAAGAAAGAAAGAAATTGGCTTTGGCCTTCCTAAACTGCCTTTTTTTAAAGGCCTTTATACATCAAAGGGTCAGTTTCTGGTCCTAATTTAAAGTTTTGAGGGCTGTATCTCTTTTCTCCATGAAGTGCCATAACGTGTCTTTAAACCAAGACAGAGTCTGTTTTCTATTATGCTTCTGAAGTTTTAGTAGATTTAGATTTAGATACGAGTTGCTTCTATGTGGATGGTAAATGATCACAGGCCTGAATGATATTTTCCTACTAAGTTTGCCTTATTTTATTCTCAAAATGCTTAATGTCCTTCTTTGAAATAAACAATATCTTCTCTTCTGATTTCCTTTGATTTCTATATCACATTTTTGACAGCTGTCTTGTGACTAAAGTGAGATTATGATCTGATATACCTGTAATTACATTATTCTTGTTGGATTCTCTATCATCTGAATCAAGTGATATGTATTTGCAATGTCCTTTACCTTCTTTCTACTTATTTGAACAAACATATTAATAAAAAAGAGTCAACAGTAAAGAATCGATGACATCACAGCTCAGGAGAAACAGACAGAAACATTTTATATTCTCACCTCTGATCAGCAGACTGGTGTTCATGTTTGAAGTCGATAATTTCAAACAGAGGTTCGTCACTCTGCAGGGACACACAGCTGGGTTCAGGTTTAGGTTTAAGTCTTGGTTTAGGTTTAGGTCCAGGTCCAGGTTTAGCTTCAGGTTTAGGTTTAAGTCTGGGCTTAGGTTTAGCTTCAGGTTTAGGTTTAAGTCTGGGCTTAGGCTTAGCTTCAGGTTTAGGTTTAAGTCTGGGCTTAGGCTTAGCTTCAGGTTTAGGTCCAGGTCCAAGTTCAGGTAGGCTGAGTTCATCAGAGTCTGGTCTGTGCTGCTTCTTTGTCCTTCAACACAACACACACAGAGCTTTGAGTGTGAATAATGATGGTGGAGTGATGTGAGTGGAGAACAGTGATGGACAGTTAGAGATCCTCATCTCACCTCTGAGCTTTGGTCTGGCTGTCATGTTCCCCACACAGAGAGCTTTTAGAGGGAGGGACTCCCTCCTCTCTGTCCTCACACTGATCCATAGCAGAGAAACACCTTCACACAAACACAACAACATGCTCATTTATTACAACCAGCTGCACATCACACACACACTGCTGTCTATCACACTGTCGTTCTTTATTCTACCACCAGATGGCGCCACAGTTAGTCATTACTGTAAGATTTCCACTGTGGATACATGTTGAAGAAACTGCATTAACTAGATTCCTTTCCATACAGTGGTATTTTTGTCCACTACAGAGCTCATATGCAGCAAGTTATAGTTCACTTGTGTTTAAAAACTGATGACATGCATCTATTTTCATCCAGCTGTGTGTCAGAAAGAAGAAAATACTCACCAGGTGAATTCAGATCCACATGTGGTCACAGAGTGGTTCCACCTTCACCTGTAGAGGAAACACAGAGAGAAGCTGCAGCTGATTCTCCTTCATCAGTCCTTCATTATCAATCTGAGGACGCTGTCACACTCTCATAACTTCACAGTCAAAGTCCAAAAGCATCAAGATGATATTAAAGCAGTGAAGCTTGCAGCAGAGTTCAGCTCCAAACACAGAGGAGGAACCTGCCAAGACTCTCTGTGAGGACATGAACCAATCTGATTTCATTTCTGAGCTGTATGCCTGATGAAATTATGATAAGGTTATGTTTCATAATAATTAACTTATTTATTATTTGAATGTGGAGTCAATTGGGGCTCCATGAAAGAAAGCAGTCCTGACTCTACATGTTACACTCAGAGTTGTGACGGCTTCAAACAATCATTTACTGAATACACATAAAGACTCTGATGCTATAAAACTAAATATTACTGGAGATCAAAGTTATCAGTTATAATCATATCATGTTTGTGGCCTTTAGTCAGTGTTGGACAATAAGGATGTTATTTCAGAAGGTTATATGGTTGAATGATCAGAACTTTGAACCTTGATATTAAACATGTGTAAACATGATGTTGATGTAAAATGTGTGAAACTAAATAGTAAACGCAGAGCTACAGTAGAAACATGTTGCTGCTGCTGCAGCTCTCAGCTGCTTCAATAACTGAATATCATCAATGAAAAGATGATTTCACTATTTCTGAGACTAAAACATTGTCAGAGATCTCTGACTGTAACATATTTATGATTTTTTATTACAGTTCATCAGTAAGCAGGCTGCATTGTGCTGGACTGTGGACAGTGAATGTTCCTCACTGACTGAGTGACAATGCTGATTAAAATGTGATGAAGGAGGAGACTCCATACTGTCACCTAACTTCTCTAACAAGGACAAGAAAAGCTTTTAGAAAAACAAACACTTTGAGTTGATTTCATGTCAAATGTGTCAGAACATAATCACATCAGTCTGTACAGAACAGTCAGTGTTGTGTTGAAAGCTCATCAAACTGTTTATTGATCTGAGTCTGATCTACTGACGCACACACTTCATCTTCATATTCATGTGTGTAGCTTTGATTATCAGCAATAAGTAATAATCACTGAAGATAATGATCAGAAATCAATCAAATGATTAGATGAATGAATAATAATTGAGCAGCACCCTGAGGTCAGGGACCAATAACCAGTCTCAGTTGGAGAGCCTTGGTACTGTAGGTGAATGGTTACAGTGCGTCCAAGCAAGGGACCTTTGATGCAGGTCATTCCCCTCTCTCCCTGTTTCCTGTCAGGCTCTATGTACGACATGTACTATTAAATAAAGGCCAAAAAATGTAAATCTAATGTCAAATAAATCTTAAACACATAAATAATGTCACCTTCTGTGTGTGTGTGTGTGTGTGTGTGTGTGTGTGTGTGTGTGTGTGTGTGTGCGTGTGTGTCAGTGATCATGATGACAAAGTGAGGCTTGTTTTATTTCCACAGAGTCGTGATGTGTGAACGTCCTTATTTAAACGTCACGTTCTGACTTCAATGAAGAAAAAACAAAGTCACAGTCTCACACATGATGGAGCGCTTCCTTCCTTCCTTCCTTCCTCCCTTCCTTCCTCCCTTCCTTCCTTCTCTCCTTACATGATCACACATGATGGAGAGCTAACACTAATCAGTTTATCATGATAAATACAACTACAACACTTCCTTCCTTCCTTCCTTCCTTCCTTCCTTCCTTCCTTCCTTCCTTCCTTCTCTCCTTACATGATCACACATGATGGAGAGCTAACACTAATCAGTTTATCATGATAAATACAACTACAACACAGCAGCAACTAGAACACTTTGCAGTATTTCTTCAGTTTAGTGAAGGGATCATTGCATGTGTAGAACATCATCTCCATCAGAAATATAAAGAGCAGAAACTTCTCAGACTCACTGAGACACGATTTATAGAAACAGAACATGACTTTATTTCACATGAAACTTTGACATGTGAAATAAAGATGTTTGATTTCAGCTTTTCTTATTTCTTCTGTAGTTTAGTTCATTCCATCAATGCATCAACAAATGAACATAAGTCATCAGTATAACTTCCATCTGTACTGTTATCAGATCATTTTAACAGCTGCTGACACAAAAATGATGAAACTGTTGCTTACGTTACCTTTAGATGCTGAAAATCATCTGAATCAAGCTGATGAGTGAAGGTGAAATGAATCAGCAGCTTCAAGCAGGAAACCAACCAGAAGAAGAACAAACATGGAACTGACAGCAGGAGCTTTTTAAGGTCTCAACTCTCTGTATTCATCTTTAACCTGAAGTCTTCTTTAAGGGAATCTGATCACAGAACAGCAGCTCTGAACTCTGGAACCAAGAATCTGGAAACAAGAGTCAAACATTAACAGACAGTAGAAATCTTTATCAGCTTGATCATAAAGTTTGGTCTCTGTGTGCAAAACATGATCAATAAATAGTTCTTTGTGTTCATTGTTATTGTTAAGTTATGTGCTCTCATCAACCATATTATTGACATCACATTTAAGTTCTATCATCATTAGTTTTGATATGCTCCCATATTGTAAGGATTAGTCTGGTTTTGTTTGAACCTGTATTATAAGACATACGCCCTGACTGTTGGTACCTTGTTTTCTATGTTTGGCCATTTTACGTTACTTGTATGCACTTTACGTTTTGTGCCAGGAGGTGGCAGTAATGAGTGGGAGCGCTGCACTGTGCACTAACTTATCATGAGATCATGACTACTGGTGTATTTTTCCCGGTGCTGTGAAGAAGAGAGTGAAATAAAAACAACATATGAGAGCGTTTCCTCCGTGTAATCCTTCCTCACCATGGCTGATGAAACTGAAACTCAACAATTATGATTCATTATTATTATTATTATACAAATATTACATCCTGAAGAAAACAACCAGCAGCTGTCTGGAGAAACATGAGGGAAAGAAAATGATGAATACAATAAATACTGATTATAATAAATATAATATAATATAATATAATTTATTAATATAATATAATATAATATAATATAATATAATATAATGAATATAATATAATGAATGGGAAGGAAGGAAGGTAGGTGGGAGGGAGGAAAGAAGGACAGAAGGAAAGAAGGAAGGAAGGAGGGAGGGAGGAGGAAGGACAGAAGGTAGGAAGGAAGGAACAAAATAAAGATGGAAGGAGGGGGGGGGGATGAGCTCATCAGTGCCTGCTGTGCTTCCTGTCAGGATTCTCTGGCCTCAGCTCTGAGGTACAACCCCTCCCATCTGAGAGAGCTGTATTAAATTATATTATATTCATTGGGGGGGGCGCTCAGTTGACTGACGTCACCCACACTTTAAATAGTAAACATGACGTCATGGATGATGTTTATTGTGTCTCTTATAGTCTCATAATGTGAGTGATGATTCAGTAATATGAACTCTTTCACTGCTGTAACCATGAATTCATTCAACTTGTGAAAAGTCACAGAAGTAAAGATGAAAAGAAGAATCAGCCTTCACTGATGTTAGATGGACCTGAACTAACAGATCAAAAGTTTAACAAGAAAAATATTACACAAACTTTTCAAAGAAAGAATAAAACACAAGTTTTTCTACAGCTCACAGATGATTTTAATTTGAAACCACAGAAGCCTTATTGTTGCTTTGTGGCTTTTTATAAAGTGTTTATTGTCTTTGTCCTGCTAGCTCCTTATTGCTAATCTGCTTCAGATAGATAGATAGATAGATAGATAGATAGATAGACAAATAGACAGATAGATAGATAGATAGATAGATAGATAGATAGATAGATAGATTGATTTTTTTTATAGGTAAATTCAGACTGAACTCCGCAGACAGCATGGTTGTTACGCCGAGTTCATTGAATGAGAGAAGACATATGCACTGGTTGCAGCTTATATACAAATGTATTGACCTTAATTATCCACCTTATCTACAGCAGTTTCTTATACCATCAATTTACCATATCAGACATTCTGCTCACCTCTATCTTTCTGTTCCCAATGTTAATAAATCTTTCAGCAGATTGGAATAACCTACCGGCTAATATCAGATCCTTCATTTGTTATCTTTAAGCATGCTTTGTCTTCTGCTCTGGTTTTCATTGAAGCTGCATGAACTTTCTGATTTGGTGAAGTGATTGTTTTCATTATCTGTTGTCTCAGTTTCAGTTTTTTTCATTGTGGCCTTTTTTATTTTTTAGTGGTTGTTTTGTTCTGATGTCGTCATGATGTTACTGTGGTCTGTCCTTTTTTCTCTCTTCTGTCTCTTCTTTATTTATTTATTTGCTTGTATGTTGAATCAATGTCTGTTTATATGTCTGGACCCCCTCAAAAACGAGATGATGCATCTCAAGGAGTTTATCCAAATGAATACATTTCCATATATTATCGGCTATACTGACTAAATATATCTGAATGCTGATTATTTATTTCCATTTACCTCATTTATTTTATTTATCTATTTATTTTAATGTAATTACTTTAATATTTCCTCTCATGTTGTTCATTTCCTCATATTATTACATATTTAACTGATATTAATGTTTACCTGTATGTTTGTATATTCTGCTGTTGTTCAATAAAGTAAAAACAGAGAGCTGAGATGTACGGAGTCCTGCTGGTGTCAAAAACAAACAGAAAACCAAAAGCTTCAAGTTCAAACTGGTTTTTATTTTAATAATCAGATCAATGTTACAGAAGCTCGTTGTGTTTGCTTCTGCTTGAATTTTAACCAGCAATGAAAATAATGTTACTCAAACTTCTCAAAGTTATTTATTTACATTTTCACACACAGGAAGAGACTCTCACTCAGACAGAGGACACACAGACACTGAGGAACGAAGCCAGACTGTAAACCCAGCATACAGAGGTTCAGTGAATGTGGTGTTGAAGGTGTGGAGGTGGATCAGTGTGTCAGAGGAGACTCTGTAGAAGGACAGAGTGCCAGCAGGACAGTCCACATACACTGCTACTCTGTTAGAGACAGAGGAGGAGGAGGGGGAGGAGGGGATGGATGTTTCTCTCTTATTGTGATGGACAGAATAACGACCATCTTCAGAGCACCACAGTCTCCAGGACTGATCGTTCCTTCCAAACTCACAGTCATCACTGAGTCCTTTCCTGCTGATTCTTCTGTAACTCACTGATATACTAACTCTTCCTCTCCACTCGACCTCCCAGTAACAGCGACCAGTCAGAACATTACTACACAGCAGCTGACGGTAGTAGTCAAATCTGTCTGGATGCTCAGGATATGACTGATACTCTCTCACATGTGTCACCTTCCTGTTGTTGTCAGACAGTTTGAGGTTTCTGTGTACTGTGTTTGTGTCCAGTGTGAGTTCACAGAAATCTGATGAAGAGAAGAAGAAACAACACAGCAGCAGTTTATCATCTGACACACCTGATGGATTTATTCTCTGTTTAACTTCTGATCTGTTGTTCATTTCTATAAATTTTCAAGATGACACATTTTGACAGTAATGTTTTAATGAATAAATACCACAAAGACCAACTTTGTATTTAAAGAAAAACTGACTGTGTGCTGTTTAGTTGTCATGAATCAAATTCAATCCATACTTACACTTCTTCAGACCAGGTTTTAACCTGTGCTCTCCACCATGGTCCACCCTGGAGGAAGAAACACAGTCAGAATGATTTTCTATCCAACATGAGTCCTAACTGCTGTTCAACATGAAGCAGTGTTCCTCAGTTTGTCAGAGTGACACAGAAACAGGCTGAAACTCATCTGTCTCAACTGTCTGCTGGATTCTTTCACTGAAGTCTGAGAGGAAAAGACTTGAAGAAGAAGATGTGATGATCAAATATGTCCTCCTACATGATAAATCACTAGATTAAATATTGATCTCTGCATGTTGTCCTGAGGATAGAGCCAGTCATCACTTCAATATCAAAAGGAGACAAAAAGAGCATTTTTGAAGTGATCAGAGAATAAATGCAGCTATAAGACAGCAAAACATTTGACTGTAATTATTCCATGTGTTCATTCATTTGGTTTGAATATATAATAATAATAATAATAGTTGAAAGACACAATACAAAGAAACAACCACAAGTTAGAAAGTTCTAAATAAAGTTCATGATACAAGTGAACTTCTTTATAATAAACAGTAAATACATCAATAATAAAACAGATGGACTCTGAAGAGTTCAGGGAAATCAGGAGATCATGAACATTTATATTATATTATATTATATTATATTATATTATGTTATATTATATTATATTATATTATATTATATTAAATTATATCTATTTAACAAACATTCCTGCTGTGTATCTACTGTGTGCTGCTCAGAAACATATGAAACATTACTACTGGCAGAATGTTATTTATTCATTATTTGTATCTGAAGGTTATTTATTGATATTCTGATTGTGAATTAATTATTTAATAACTCTGTGTTACGTGCCGTGTGGTTTCTGTGGTTTCTTGCTTGTTCCTCTTCCTTTTCTGCAGGTACCGCCCCCTTTTCTCCCCACTGATTGGTGATTGGCATCAGCTGTGGCTCGTCAGGCTAACAGCTTAAAAACCTGTGGAGCTGATATCCAGTCCCTGGCAGTTGACTTCTGAGCTGTGTGCTGAACTGAGCTGTGTGCTAGTTCCTGGTGTTCCTGGTGTTCCTGGTGTTCCTGGTGTTCCTGGTGTTCCTGGTGTTCCTGGTGTTCCTGACCAGCAGTGTGGTTTGTTCTGCCACTCATCGATCGGTGTCCCTTGTTTTTTGGAAGCTCGTCTTTAGTTTGCTAGTTAATAAATTGAGTTGTTGTTTTGGATCCCTTGTGTTTGAGTACATATTTTTGTTGTGTTGTTTTATTTGTTACGTCCCTACCCCTAGACACAATCGGGGTCGCAACAGATTTGGGGGCTCGTCCGGGATAGTGGTCCGGTGTGTATAACGGTGAGTAGTGGTGTCTGAGTGCCATCAGCCTGTGGTGTGTGGTGTGTGGCTTCCCCAGTTAAGTCAGGTGAGTGTCCAGCTGGGCTGAGTAATCGGCCTTTCCAACGGGCACTCTTTTGTTGTTTTGCCTTTTTTATTTTCGGGGTTAATTCCGGGCGGGGATTTTATTCTCCAGAGGGGGCTGGCTTGTCAGGGTTTCGGCCGCTGATGTTTAGGCCTGTAAGACGCCTCAAGCCCGGCACGCCTCAGAAGATAGATAGGTAAGTTTGTGTTAGGCAGGTTCTGGGGAGGTTTGGTTTTTTTTTGCACCATTGCTGTTTGGTCTCCGGCATCATATTTGCCGTGGTTGTCTCCGGTGGTGGGTTGCTGTGTGGTTACTGTGTGTGTGTGTGTGTGTGTGTGTCCTGCTTTTCCCAAGTTGTGTGGGAAGCATGGCAACTTTTGACATACAGGTGTTTGTTTCCAACCCGTCTCTGACTGCGTTGGATAAATGCAGGAAGAGTGACTTACATGAGATTGCAGGTTACTATGAGATTGATGTGTCACGGTCTCTCCCGAAAGCGGAGCTCAGAGCCGTTGTTCTGGAGGGTTTGTTGAGGAAGGGAGTGGTGAGTTTGCCGGCCCCTGGGGATGTGTCCCAGGTTGCGGTCGAGGCAGAAGCTTCCCCGGGTGTAAGTCACCAGGAAGCGGATGAGCTTTCAGCGGTGAGCCGCTCAGGTCTTCCGACTGAAGGGACTGCCAGACAGCCGGTTAGTTTTACTCCGGGGCATGAAGGGGGATCAGGTTATCGTGAAGCCAGTGACGTTGCCGCCCTTTGTTCCTTTCTCTGCTGAGTCTAGCCCTGGCTCCAAATGGGCTGCCAGATTAAAAATCCGACTAGCCCGACTGCAGTTGGAAAAGGAGGAGCGTGAGCGCGAGTATCAGCTTCGGAGGGAGATAGAGCTGAAGAGGCTGGAGGCAGACACTGCTGTCAGGCTGCGACAGGTGGAGGTGCAGGCCCGTGCAGCTCTGTCCTCGGAGGTCCAAGCTTCATCGGGCCCTACTTTCTCCTTTGATGTGAGTAAACACATTTCTTTAGTCCCTACATTTCGTGAAGCAGAGATTGAGTCCTACTTTTGCGCGTTTGAGCGTATTGCCGCTGCGCTACGCTGGCCGACAGACGTGTGGGCTATTCTACTGCAGTGTAAATTGACAGGCAGGGCTCAGGAGGCTTGTTCTTCTTTGTCAGTGGAAGATGGGCTAGACTATGAGCAGGTTAAAAGCGCTATTCTCCGAAGTTATGAGCTTGTGCCGGAAGCCTACAGACAGCGTTTCCGCGGTCTCAGAAAAGCCCAGAACCAGACTCATATTGACTTTGACAGAGAGAAAGGGATGTTGTTTGACAGGTGGTGTGCTGCATGTAAAGCAAATGATCTTGTTTCAGTACGGGAGTTGATGCTGCTAGAAGAGTTTAAGAACTGTGTTTCAGAGCGCACAGCTGTATACTTGAACGAACAGAAGGTGACCACTCTGCGGCAGGCTGCCACTCTGGCAGATGAGTTTATGTTAACACATAGGAGTGTTTTTGTTAGGCAGGAACCTGTCGTTCGCGAGTGGTCTTCTCCAAGGCCTAGATCACCGGTGCCTAGTGCTGAGGGTTCCACCTCTCCCAAGTCTGAGAGAAAGTGTTTTTTTTGCCATCAAACCGGTCACTTAATTGCCAACTGCGCTGCCTGGAAACATAATCAGGGGGCTCCATTGAAACCGAAAGGGGTGGGGCTGATCACAATGTCCCTCAGTGGCACCTCCAACTTGTCTGGGGTACCCGACGACTGTTTCAAACCATTTATTTTTTCCTGTTATGTGTCTGCAACAGGAAAGCCAGAGGACCAGCGTCTTGTTAGAGTCTTGCGTGACACTGCATGTTCGCAGTCTCTTATTCTTGACAGTGTCCTACCTGCAGCTGTCAAGCCTGAGGTGAGTGCAGTGGTCGTAAGAGGGATCGAAATGGGCTTTGTTCCTGCATCCGTACATCATGTGCATATAAAATCTGGGCTGGCCACTGGTTTCTTCCCTGTTGGTGTCCGCTCCCGTTTTCCCATCGATGGCATAGACTTCATCATGGGAAATGACATAGCTGGTGGTAAGGTGTATCCTGTGCCTGAGGTTGTCACCGAACCTGAGTCTAAGCAGGAGGGTCAACTCAAACGGCACCCTGGTGCCTTAGTGGAGGTGTTGCCCTCTATTGGCAGTTCAGTGAATTGCAGGTTGAAGGGATCGGAGAAGGCAACTGATCCTGTGGTTGCTCCTGCAACTCCCTTGCCCCTGAACCCTAAGACGCTCATCACTGCACAGGCAGCTGACCCTTTGCTTGTGTGTGCAAACTCTGAGGGGGTTGGTGATGTGATGTCTTCTGGACAGCAGTGTGGCAGGCTGCCAGTTCAGAGTTTCTGTCTGGTGTTACATGTGTGGTGTTTTGTGTTACTTGACTGAGATGATGATTGTGACCATGTTTTTGTTGTCGGCAGGTCAAGGTGGATACTCGTGCCCTTGGAGCAGTGCTACGTCAGGCTGGTGTGGTGTCACCTGGTGTGCAAGCTTTATTATTGCTATTTTGTTGGGACATCTTGTGGGATGTTTGTGGAAGGTGGGGTTGATTTTTATGGGTGGGGGTGTTACGTGCCGTGTGGTTTCTGTGGTTTCTTGCTTGTTCCTCTTCCTTTTCTGCAGGTACCGCCCCCTTTTCTCCCCACTGATTGGTGATTGGCATCAGCTGTGGCTCGTCAGGCTAACAGCTTAAAAACCTGTGGAGCTGATATCCAGTCCCTGGCAGTTGACTTCTGAGCTGTGTGCTGAACTGAGCTGTGTGCTAGTTCCTGGTGTTCCTGACCAGCAGTGTGGTTTGTTCTGCCACTCATCGATCGGTTTCCCTTGTTTTTTGGAAGCTCGTCTTTAGTTTGCTAGTTAATAAATTGAGTTGTTGTTTTGGATCCCTTGTGTTTGAGTACATATTTTTGTTGTGTTTTATTTGTTACGTCCCTACCCCTAGACACAATCGGGGTCGTAACACTCTGAATATGACCAGAGTGTTTTTAAATAGTGATTTGTTTTATTAGGTTGAATGTTTGAGGAATAATTGATATGTAACTCAATAAACTAAGTAAACTCATATCAAACCAGACGCTCACATGGAAATGATGACACATTATGTCAAATATAAATATGTTTAAAATGTGACAGACAAACTCTTCCTTATGTTCATTTGATCCATAACATCATAATATCCATCCATAATAACAGTTAATGGAGGAAATATTATGAAAATTGTGTCTGATAAATGAACTTTTTTATATTATATAGACTATAATCTATAATCTGATATTTAGTCCACTAAAACAATGTACATGACTCAAACTACATTTACTGTTAAATGTGACCTGAGAGTGTCCACCTGTCTGTCCTTATGTAACCTTCTGTTTCCAGTTACATGCTGTGACCAGCAGAGTCCAGTAAAGCAGTATCTAGGATGTCTGATATTAAACTGAGCTACTATTTAAAATATCAGGTTTCAGAAAACATCACTTTATTCCTTTAAATGTTATGAAATTATATTTTATTTTCCATTTTTCCATTTTGATAACATGAGAGCAGGGTGCTGTTTTCTTCAGATGTGATTTGTGTGACATAATGTGTTTAAATGTGTTGAGATTTGAGCTGGAATATGCTGCTGCTCCTGAGAACATACAAAGGTTTAGATGATGGATGCTGAGAGCTGTGAATGTGTCACATGATGAAGAACTGTGCTAAGTTTAAATGTTCTTACGGTCTCTCAAACCAGAATCCAACTGTTTTAACTCTGGGTTTGATATTTGTACTGAGATCTGCAAATGTGACATTAATTAATTAAAAAAAGTCAATAGTGAAGAATCAATGAAGTGATTATGACAAAGACATCACACCTCTTCTCAGGAGAAATGGAGAGAAACAGACAAAATATTTCATATTCTGACCTCTGATCAGCATCCATAGACCCGTCAGGTTCAGGTCCAAGTTCAAGTCCAGGTTCAGGTTCAGGTCCAGGTTCAGGTGCAGGTCCATGTTCAGGTCCAGCAGAGTCTGGTCTGTGCTGCTTCTCTGTCCTTCAACACAACACACACAGAGCTTTGAGTGTGAATAATGATGGTGGAGTGATGTGAGTGGAGAACAGTGATGGACAGTTAGAGATCCTCATCTCACCTCTGAGCTTTGGTCTGGCTGTCATGTTCCCCACACAGAGAGCTTTTAGAGGGAGGGACTCCCTCCTCTCTGTCCTCACTCTGATCCATAGCAGAGAAACACCTTCACACAAACACAACAACATGCTCATTCATTACAACCAGCTGCACATCACACACACACTGCTGTCTATCACACTGTCATTCTTTATTCCACCACCAGATGGCGCCACAGTTAGTCATTACTTAACTTTAACACTGTCTGAGTGTCCATCTGTCTGTCCGTACCTGAGAGTGTCCACCAGTGTTGTAGTACTCGTAGTCTTAGTCTTGAGGCAATATCTTTAGGGTCTTGTCTCGGAATCTACCACATTTTTACTTGGCATCGGACTTGCTAGACTCAGGAAAATTCAGAGACATTACAAGATCTGGATATCCTTGTCAGGCACTTATGTGGTTAAATGTGAGGAGTTGACTAAACTAATTAACGGCTATTTATCACTGTTTTCTGATACCCCAACCCAAACACACTTAATTGAGCACTACATAGATGTTGGAGCGCTTTTATCGTGTGTCAGAAGAGAAGAGGAGACAGTTGGAGGCTGAAGTACAGTACATGCTGGATAATGGCATTGCTGAGCCTTGTTCATCAAACTGGGCCTCCCATGCCTCCTAGTTAAAAAGGCAGATGTTAGTTTGAGGCCTTGCACTGACTATCGTGAGGTGAACAGTCTCACTAAACCTGATCTGTATCCACTTCCTCGTATGGAAGATTGTATTGATCTGGTAGGTTCAGCCACATTTGTGAGCAAATTTGGTCCTGGCAAGTCCCGCTAACCAAAAGGGCAAGGGATATTTCAGCCTTCATAACTGCTTCTGGCTTGTATTCGTAAATCGTAATGCCATTTGGTTTGAGGAATGCTCCTGCAACATTTCAACGATTAATGAATCAGGTTGTTTCAGGACTGGACGGTTGTGCAGTGTACCTCGATGATGTGGTGTATTCTGACACCTGGAAAGAACGTGTCCAGCATATTGGTGCTCTCTTTGACAGGTTGGTCTGGGCCAACTTGATAGTAAATCTTGCCAAGTGTGAGTTTGCCAGAGCCACTGTGAAATATCTTGGGAAGGTGGTGGGTCAAGACCAGATTCGACCAGTGGAGGACAAGGTCATGGCAGTGCAAAAGCCCCCCTCCCCACCACCAAGAAAGAGCTGACACGTTTTCACGTGATCACGTCTTCAACATGTCAAAATGCATTTGACAGTGTAAAAGCCTTGCTGTGTTCAGCCCCAGTGTTGGCAGCACCAAGATTTGATCAGCCCTTTCAGCTTCATGTAGATGCCAGCAATGTGGGTGTTGGGCCATCCTGTTGCAGGAGAATGCGGAGGGGGTAGACTGTCCCGTCAGCTTCTTCTCATGAAAATTTAACAAGCACCAATACAACTATTCAGTGATTGAAAAGGAAGCTTTGGCACTTGTTTGGGTTCTGCAGCATTTTGATGTCTATGTCGGCGGGGTATCTCCGCCGACAGTTTTCACTGACCATAACCCCTTGACCTTTTTGAAGTCACTGCAAAACCCTAATCAGAGGCTAATGAAGTGGTCGCTGTTCCTTCAGCCATACAACAGACATCTGACACATTACGGGAACTAACAATGTAATTGCGGATGAATTGTCTCGAGTACCTGTGGACCCTTATTCTATTCCTTTGCATACTGTTTCTCATTTCCATGCTCATCTCTCGGCTCTTCATTCCCTTAGAATACTCTTCTGGTACCAAGGCTGCTGGGTTGGTGAGGATGGAGGGATGTGTTGGAGGATGCAGCTTGGAAGGAGTGCAGTACTGCTCGTCAGTTATTGGCAATGTATTAACCATGGCTGTTTGTATAGTGTTAATTGTTCGATGAATAACACGAGGTGGAACGTCGTTCTTATGGAGGGGGGTGTTACGACCCCTCCCTTTATGCCCACCATGATGCAGTTGATCACTTCCTGCAGGAGTGGGAAGTCAGGCAGGGTCGTTAGGGCAAGGTGCTGACACCTGGCTAGGCCTCTACCAAGGTGATAAATGCCAGCCTGGTCTCATTTTCTCTCTCCTAGGCTCCACGCTGCTACAGGTTCTGGGTTTGTTTTTACTTTTTCTTTTGCATTTAACAGCAACAACACATTACATTCACCACTGATGCCGCTATTCTCCACACCTCATGCTTTTTGTAGATAGTTATGTTGTTTAAGTTACAATAAAACATTTCAATTTGGCACTTAAATCCTGACTTGTCTCCCCTCTTTGTCACATGTATTGAGCCAGTTTGTGACATTTTCAGTTTTTGTTAACATTGTCAAAAATGTGATAATTCTACATTATGTTTATTACTGAGGTCATAGTAGGTGATGGTGGTATATTACGGTGCATTATATTAAATGGTGTTCATAATATTTTGTACACTCTATTAACATACACGAGAGGGGCAAAATATTAGGAACACAAGTCAATATAATGCACCCCAGTACACCACCACTTAGTATGACCTGAGTAATAAACATATAGTAGAATTAATGCATTTTTGACAATGTTAACAACACCTGGAAGAATTTATAACAGAGCTGTTGTACTGGACTGAATTAGATTATTCAGGTTTACCTAATGAAGTGGCTGGTGACTGTATATCATCATATCACACAGCCCTACTGTACATCCGTTTGTATTTTACTAACATTCCTACGTAATGCTTTTCTTTTTAGCCGAGGAATAATGTAAATGTTGAGTCACATGATTATGATTACAGGAATGGTTTTGGGTTAGGTGGTCTTGACTACAACACAAATGTCCACCTGTCTGTCCATACCTGAGAGTGTCCAGTCTCCAGTGTGGATCCTCCAGTCCAGCAGAAAGCTGCTTCAATTCTGAATCCTGCAGGTTATTGTTACTCAGGTCCAGATCTCTCAGATGGGAGGGGTTGGAGCTCAGAGCTGAGGCCAGAGAAGCACAGCCTTCTTCTGTGATCAGACATCCTGACAGCCTGGAAATATAAAAGTTTGATAACACAATGTGTTTGGTCATATACGTACCAGAATCCTACAGATGTTGTGTAGAACAATTGACATTTATTCGAATGTAAAACCGCAACCGTATCAACTGTATAAAAAGTCTCAGAATCAGCTTTATTGTCATTGTTCAAGACAATGAATATACATGTTTTATCCTGACCTGAGAGCTTGCAGTGAACAGTGTGGACTCTCCAGTCCAGCAGAAAGCTGCTTGACTCCTGAATCCTGCAGGTTGTTGTCACTCAGGTCCAGCTCTTTTAGAGGGGATGGATTGGAGCTCAGAGCTGAGGCCAGAGAAGCACAGCCTTCCTCTGTGATCAGACATCCTGACAGCCTGGAAATATAAAAGTTTGATAACACAATGTGTTTGGTCATATACGTACCAGAATCCTACAGATGTTGTGTAGAACAATTGACATTTATTCGAATGTAAAAAAGCAACCGTATCAACTGTATAAAAAGTCTCAGAATCAGCTTTATTGTCATTGTTCAAGACAATGAATATACATGTTTTATCCTGACCTGAGAGCTTGCAGTGTACAGTGTGGACTCTCCAGTCCAGCAGAAAGCTGCTTGACTCCTGAATCCTGCAGGTTGTTGTTACTCAGGTCCAGATCTCTCAGATGGGAGGGGTTGGACCTCAGAGCTGAGGCCAGAGAAGCACAGCCTTCCTCTGTGATCAGACATCCTGACAGACTGGAATTCAGAATATAAAAATAACTCAGAGTTGCAGAAAAATGTTACAATTGTTCAAAAAATGCATTAACTTGAACCTACGGCAAGATGAAATATCTGTATTCTGACCTGAGAATTACCAGTGTACAGTGTGGACTCTCCAGTCCAGCAGAAAGCTGCTTCACTCCTGAATCCTGCAGGTTGTTGCCACTAAAGTCCAGCTCTCTCAGACTAGAGGACTGGGAGCTGAGAACTGAGGACAGAGCTGCACAGCTTTTCTCTGAGAGGTTACAGTCACTCAGCCTGAAAAAAGATTAGTAACAAAAACAAAATGTTTAATTTATCATATTTAAAATAAAAAAAATATTTGAATTGTTCCTATATCCACTTACAAGGCTTTACTTGAAGCTTTGACCACTTCCAGCAGCCTCAGAAGAACCTCCTCTGAAGCAGAGTATTTCTTCAGGTCAAACACGTCCAGATCTTTTTCTGATGACAGTAAGATGAAGACCAGAGCTGACCACTGAGCAGGAGACAGTTTAACTGCAGAGAGACTTCCTGATCTCAGGTACTGTTGGATCTCTTCCTCTAAAGAATGATCATTCAGTTCATTCAGACAGTGGAACAGATTGATGCTTCTCTCTGCAGACACATTCTCACTGATCTTCTTCTTGATGTACTCGACTGTTTCCTGATTGGACTGTGAGCTACTTCCTGTCTGTGTCAGCAGACCTCGTAGGAGAGTCTGATTGGTCTGCAGTGAAAGACCCAGGAGAAAGCGGAGGAACAAGTCCAGGTGTCCATTTGGACTCTTTAAGGCCTCGTCCACAGCTCTCTGGTAGAAACGTGTTGATTTGTCTCCAAACAATTTAGACCACCATGATGTTATCACTTCAAACCACCACCAGGATGTCTGCGATGTTTTTTGTTCGTCTGCCAGCAGATTGACTCCAGACTTGGTGAATGTCAGATGGACATGAAGAGCAGCCAGAAACTCCTGAACACTCAGATGTACAAAGCAGAACACCTTGTCCTGGTACAGCCCTCTCTCCTCTTTAAAGACCTGTGTGAACACTCCTGAGCACACTGAGGCTGCTCTGATATCGATGCCACACTCCGTCAGGTCTGATTCATAGAAGATCAGGTTGCCTTTCTGCAGCTGCTCAAAAGCCAGTTTTCCCAGAGACTCAATCATCTTCCTGCTCTCTGGACTCCAGTGTGGATCTGTCTCAGCTCCTCCATCATACTTGATGTTCTTCAGTTTGGCCTGAAGCACCAGGAAGTGGATGTACATCTCAGTCAGGGTCTTGGGCAGCTCTCCTCCCTCTCTGCTTTTCAACACATCCTCCAGAACTGTAGCAGTGATCCAGCAGAAGACTGGGATGTGGCACATGATGTGGAGGCTTCGTGATGTCTTGATGTGGGAGATGATGGTGTTGGCCTGCTCCCCATCTCTGAATCTCTTCCTGAAGTACTCCTCCTTCTGTGGGTCAGTGAACCCTCTGACCTCTGTCATCATACCGACACACTCAGGAGGGATCTGATTGGCTGCTGCAGGTCGTGTGGTTATCCAGAGGCGAGCAGAGGGAAGCAGTTTCCCCCTGATGAGGTTTGTCAGCAGCACATCCACTGAGGTGGACTCTGTAACATCAGTCAGGATCTCAGTGTTGTGGAAGTCCAGAGGAAGTCGACACTCATCCAGACCGTCAAAGATGAACACAACCTGGAACTCTTCAAACCTGCAGATTCCTGCTTCTTCACTTTCAGTAAAGAAGTGATGAACAAGTTCCACCAAGCTGTACTTTTTCTTTTTCAGCACATTCAGCTCTCTGAAAGTGAATGGAAATGTGAAGTGTATGTCCTGTTTGGCTTTGTCTTCAGCCCAGTCCAGAGTGAACTTCTGTGTTAAGACTGTTTTCCCAATGCCAGCCACCCCCTTTGTCATCACTGTTCTGATTGGTTCATCTCTTCCAGGTGAGGCTTTAAAGATGTCTTCTTGTCTGATTCTTGTTTCTGGTCTGTCTGGTTTCCTGGATGCTGTTTCAATCTGTCTGACCTCATGTTCATCATTGACCTCTGCAGTCCCTCCCTCTGTGATGTAGAGCGGTGTGTAGATCTGATTCAGAAGGGTTGGGTTTCCTGCTTTAGCGATCCCCTCAAACAGACACTGGAACTTCTTCTGCAGGTTAGACTTGAGTTTACGTCGACACTTTGCAGCAAATGTTCCTGAATGAACAAACAACAAATGAAATCAATCAGATGATTCTACAGTAAATTGGTAGAATGTAAACATTAAACTGCAGATGTTTATATTTTGCTCCACTATGAAATCTATTCAGCTCATCAGTTGTGGACAAACAGTTTGACCGTTTTCAGCTCAGAACAATTCATAGATCTTATGCAGATGTGTGCATCATATTAACAGCAGAGTTTGAAATATAAACCTCTCCCATGTTGCCTCCATTTCCTCTCCATCATGTTAAATCTGTTAAAATCCTCTTACTGCTCTGCAGACGCTCAGCCAGCTCCTCCTGCTTCATTCTCCTCAGGAAGTGCACTGTGATCTTCAGAAATGCTTCTCTGCTGCTCCTCCTCTGCTCTTCCTCCTCACCTTCCAACACCTCCTCATCCTCACTCTGACTCTCTAAGCATTCTGGGTAATCTGGACTCAGAGCCTTCTGCATCTTCTTCAGCTCGTTCTTCACAAACCTGCTGATGTTCTCCTCCAGTAGCTGGAACAGAATCAAATGTAAATGTAACTGGTAAGCATGGAGACTGTTAGGACCAGAATGGTAGTTTAGTATTTAGTCTGTGGCTGTTGTAGTTAGCAGTAGTAGCTGTGCTTTACATTTACACACCATAAATATGGAGTCCAGCTGTGTTTGATGCTGCTGGACAGACTGACCACTGAGAACCTCTGAGCTCTGCTGATGAACTCTGAAGAAAAGATGAAGTCTCAGAATAAATAATGACACTCAGTGTTAAAGGTGTTGTGTTCTATCACAGTGGATCCAGGTAAAACACTCGGCTGTTCTGTCTGACCTCTGATCATTTGTCTCTGTAAAGACTTTGTACCCGAGTGCTTCCTGCTTTGCTCTTTGCTCTCCGCTTTACTTTCTTTTTTTCCATTGAAATCCTTTTGCTCCAAAATTTATGGAAAGCGGGTCCTGGATACTTCTATATCACTGGGAGCTTAATTTATGGTAGTATCTGGAGGCTACTACTATTATTTAAACTCTTTTACTTAGTGAGTGTGGCCTATCAGCAGCACAAGCCTTCACTTGACTGGGATTGAGGAGCTCAGCTAAGCTAAGCTAATTAGCAGCAAGATGCCTCCCTTTTCCACGGATGATTACCACAAACTTCTCCAGAAGATAGCAGTACTGGAGACGAAAATTCAGCGACTCCAAGTCAATGTGGAGGTAAACGGACAATATGAGAATGAAACCACTCTACTGATGACCCAAATCAGTGGACAGGAGCAGGCTAACAGACAGCTAATTAGCACCACCAAGAAGTAGGAGGCTGGTGGTTATGGCAGTAAATCAACCAGTAGTCCTCCCTGGAACTCTCTTGGTGCAAAGCCAAAGCATAAATCATGTACAGATAACCTTCTTCCCATATCTGAGGTAAGCGATTTAACAGGCAGGCCCCAGCACCCGGAGACTTGTGATGAAACTGGGTGGCCTGCACTGCCATCGCACAGGAGGGTCTCTTCAACCCCAGTACCAAGGAGAAAACAGCCTTGGACTGTGGCAAAAAGAAAAAGTAAGAGCAAACCGACCCAAGACACAGGGATTCTACTAGAGAACAGATTTGCTCCGCTTTTACAAGACCCTGACTCCCCGAAAGAATCAGAGAAAGGTATGTGGCTAAATCACACAATAAAAGGCTGCAGAAAGAGCTAACCACTGGGCCTCAAACGCTGATAGTGGGTGACTGTGCTGTGAATGAGATAACACTTTTGCAGCAACAAAAACACCAAAGTACTTTGTTTTACCAACGACATGGTGTCCGATATCTCAGAGAAAATTCTGGAAATCACTGCTGAGCATCCGACAGTGAAATCTCTCATCATACACAGGAGCACTTGATGTTGTCAAGCAACAATCAGAGGTATTGAAATGGGATTTTAATGATCTGCTGAACAAAGTTCGATGTCTGAATACTGAGGTGTTTATCAGCGGACCTCTACCAACAGTTCGGCAAGGAGACGAGAGATTCAGCAGGCTGATGATGCTCAACAGATGGCTCAAAGATACGTGTGCCGCTCAATCAGTGAACTGACTAACAAGTCAGGAGTACAGCTGTTAAGCTACAACATTTTTTATTTTGTGCGTCAGTCACCAGCAGCCCCTGCCAAGGACAAGAGGCGAGACAATCCAAAACAATAGATAAGACAGTCTGTCTTATCTGTTGAAGAAGGAGAAGAATTGCTACCGCCTGAGATAAGGACTGACCATGAAAGTCAGCACACCCAGAGAGAGGCTTTAACGTCATCATCCTTACCCCAACATGAAGAGTCTCCCCCAGCCCCAACAGCCCAACATGAGGAGTCTCCCCCTGCTACTGGTCTACAAATCACTGAATGGTTTAGGTCCAGAATACATGAATGACATGTTAGTAGAATATAAACCCAGTAGAGCTCTGAGATCTACTGACTCAGGTCAGATAGTTGAGCCCAGAGTTCAAACTAAACATGATGAAGCAGCTTTTACACAACTGGAACAAACTACCAGCAGAACTGAAACCCTTTTTAAATCCAGGTTAAAAACACTTCTCCTGAGTTTATGATTGAGCTCTTTTAAAAAACACTTTACATTTTAATCTTTCATTTGCACTCTATGTCCTTTTAATGATTTTAAAGCTAATCATTATTTTATGATGCAGTCTTATATTTAATACTCTATTCTAGCATTTTATTTCTCTCTTTTTCTAATTTCCTGTACTTGTTTTGTTTTTTGTTTTTTTAATTAATAGTATTAGGCAGAGGGGGGACGGGGGGGCATGTTTAAGGAGTTTTTGTTTCTGGTTCTTACTGTTAAATGTTTTATGTAAAGCACATTGAGTTGCCATTGTGTATGAAATGCTCTATATAAATAAAACTGCCTTGTCTCTGTTTAAAAACTGTTATACACATAAAGTTTGAGGTTTCTAGAAAAGTGTTTGTAGGAGGAGTGTGTGTGTTTGTGTTTATGAGGACATTGTGTGTAAAAACTGTTTCACTCAATCAAACTTCTTCTTATGAGAGTTGGATAATAAGAGACAAACATTTTACAGTCTGACCTCTGATCAGCTGACTGATGTCCATGTTTGAAGGTATAAGGTTGACACTTAGACCAGTCACTCTTCATGGACACACAGCTGGGTTCAGGAGAATCTGGTCTCTGCTCATGGATCCTGATGGAAACAGAGAAGAGATAAAACAAGTGTAACTACAGTGTTGATCCTGAAGATTGTGTGTTTTGTTGGACGACAGCTACGACACATCAGGTGTTTCTACATAAACCTGCAGTAAGAAACTGATCCACACAGCTACAACAAACTGACATTGTTAGCTTGGCTAACTAGCTTAGAGAGCACAGATGCATCTCTGATCTTCCAGGACACAGTCTGCTCAAACATGATCTCCTGCTATGAGTTTGGTCTCATGTCTATCAGAACTAACAACACTGGGCTCATTAAATTAACTCTGAAATGTGGGACCACAGTGACATCAGTAAGAAGAAACCTGCAGTCAGACAATCAGTCAGAACGATCATATCAACCTTAAAACATACTGAGATCTGATGATGTGGTGCTGTACTTCATGTTTTTAACACTACAGAGAAAGAATGAGAAGTGGTTCATGACTTCATGACAAAGACTTCAACATTTTCTGAGGTGTGATGGAAATTAACAGAAATAAAGATTTTACATTCTTACCTCTGATCAGCAGATTTATGTTCATCACTGAACTTCTTAGGTTCGGGTAGGCTGAGTTCATCAGAGTCTGGTCTGTGCTGCTTCTCTGTCCTTCAACACAACACACACAGAGCTTTGAGTGTGAATAATGATGGTGGAGTGATGTGAGTGGAGAACAGTGATGGACAGTTAGAGATCCTCATCTCACCTCTGAGCTTTGGTCTGGCTGTCATGTTCCCCACACAGAGAGCTTTTAGAGGGAGGGACTCCCTCCTCTCTGTCCTCACACTGATCCATAGCAGAGAAACACCTTCACACAAACACAACAACATGCTCATTTATTACAACCAGCTGCACATCACACACACACTGCTGTCTATCACACTGTCATTCTTCATTCTACCACCAGATGGCGCCACAGTTAGTCATTACTGTAAGATTTCCACTGTGGATACATGCTGAAGAAACTGCATTAACTAGATTCCACAGAGGAGGAATTGTGTGATGTTGTAAAAGGTTCATTCTGGTAAAAAGTTAAGGAGCAGAGAGTATGTGCAGTAATACACCTAAGAGCAGGATATCACATGGGCGTAGCGTGGGAGTGCAGGATATGGAGGACAGGTTAGGGAGCATATGCTAGATGTGTGGGAACATCTGTGTAAAACTAAAATGTAATGGAATGTATGAAAGAGTCATTTTTTGGCTGGAGGTTTGAATGTTATTCAGGAATAATCAATGATCTCACATCAAGGAGCACTTTAATGCACAGCTCAGACATTACAATGTTAGTATAATAAATGATCATTGATATAGTCTGAATAAATATGCTCAGCTGTATGATGAGAAGTTTATTTGCTGCACTGATCATTCTTTAATGAAACACAAGAAAAGAGATGGGAATAGCTTTTGTAGCTGATTTAAATATGTTACAATTACATATTAAGTTGTACTTGAGACATACCTTCTCATATGACAAGATGCATCCATTGCTATCTACTAAATTAATCACTGACCAAATACCTTCCTCCATCCAATCTCCTGAGGTTGAAACCACTCCATTACAATGTTACTAAAATGATCAAATATAATTTAACACATGAGATGTTTAAGTTTGGTAAGTAAAGACTGGATCACTAGTAGACGTGTTTTTCAGTTCCAGCTTAAAAAAACAGATATTAACTCATATTAACTTCATGACTGTGGCTGTAAAAACCTGATGAGAGAAATGAGTCTGTGACTAAAACAGAAACACTGGAAAAAATATGTCATGTGTTACATTTATCTTTAAATATTTAAACTGTGGCAGAAGTTTAACAGTTAAACTCAAACATAGTTCACATGTTCTGTTAGTTTGGGCCCCTGAAGGCTGAGGGGCCCTAAGCAGCCTCTAAGGTCCCTTACAGCTGGCTCTGGTCCATCTAGAGACATGAACTGTGTTAAATGTGCTTCAGTTAAACAGAGTCAGTCTCAGTGTTGTAAGATGGAAGTTTGAACACAGTTAAAAAATGAGCTTTAGTCAAGTTGATCAAAGCTGTTCAACCAGTTCTGACACTTCCTGCATTTTTCACTGATGATGAGATTCAAATCAAACTGCTGTTGGTTTTACCTGCTAATCACTAACAGTCATACATGTAAATCTTTATAATATAAATGTAGTTTAACCTCTTTACAATATCTGGAGAATATTTATACCAGCAAACATCAAACAGGTATTTTAAACAGCCAATCAGCATGAAGAAACATTTGAGCTACAGTCAAACAGTGATACAACACAATGTGATCAAAGTGATGGTGTTCATCAGACATTTACAGATTTCTCTGGTAGGATTCTCACCTGCTGAACTCACTTCAGGTCAACTTACATTCTCCCTCGTCAGTCCTGCTGTCTGTGAGCATTTGATCTGAGGACGCTGTCACATCCTCATAACTTCACAGTCCAAGTCTAAACAACATCAGAGTGACGTGAAAACCAGTCTAACCAGTCAGTATCAGAGACATCACACATCACATGTAGTTCTTTGATGATCAAGGTGAACATACTCAGAGTTGATTGAACTGATTCAGATCAGCTGTTCTGGAACCGGATACTCAGAGTTTCCATCTCAGAGTAAGTCAACTCAGAGTTCAGGGTTAGACTCAGAGTTTGTTGAACCCCCCCAGCTCTGAGAGTAAAGAGCCTTCAGATGACTTTAGTTGTGATCTGGAGCTTTATCAATAAAGATTGATAGATTGATGATTGATTAACTGACTTCACATTAAACTGAACACAGACATTAATCAGTGGACTACATTTCCCATGAGCACTCACTTCAAGACAGATTAAGAGTTAAATAAAGTTTTAACTAGCAGTGTTTGTTAGAAAGTGATTTGATATTTAGACAGTAACATCCTGTTTACTGATAGCAGATCAATAATCCACTTTGATCTTATTGATTTCTCCTGTTGATCACCTCGCGGCCTTGTTGGGGCCCAGAGCCCAGGTTGAGAACCTTTGTAAAATTAAATTAACTAAACTATCCCCTAAATTGATTAACATCAGACAATATAAGAAATTAAACCCTGATCTATTTATTAATGATTTGGTCAATATTAATTGGGATTTTCTGTACAATGAATTTACTGAAGTTGCACCCTAGAGAACTGTTAACGTCAAAGGCAAACATCTCCCTTGGATTAACTCTGATCTTATAAGTTTCTTTAGAGAGAGGGACAAAGCCAGGGCAACTTATCATCGAACATGATATTATGCTGATTGGGAAGTGTACCGGCGACTACGTAACATGAGCAAAACAAAAACCTGTAATGCAAAATCCAACTACTATAAAGAATCTCTTGCATCTGACTTTAAGAACCCTAAACATTATTAGTACATCTGACAAACCTACTATTGATAAAATAAGAGCTGATAATACTATAATTCATGACTCATTAGCTATTGTCCAAACTTTCAATCAGCATTTCTCGACTGCCTGTTCCTCACTACTACCTGAATCTGATATATCTACGTCCTCCTCCATCCAGTTCTTTTTGGTTTCTCCATTAGAAGTTCAGAACACCATCAGCAGCTCAGGACTTGATGGTTTAAAGAACAAGTTCATCAAGTTAGCCTCTCATATTCTAATATATCCTCTTGCTGATCTATTTAAGCTTTCACTGTCCACCTGTGAGTTACCAACTGTTTGGAAATGCGCTCGCATCACCCCACTCCATAAAGGAGGCCATGAGCTTGACACTAATAATTACAGGCCAATCTCAATCAAATGTTCCATCGCTAAAGTATTTCACTTTCCCACTATCTCACTATTAACAACATATTATCACCATTTCAGTCTGGCTTCAGGTCCAATTATTCAATGACAACTGCTCTTTTAAAGTTTACAGATGATGTGTTTTCTGCTGCAGAACATGGTGAACGCACTGCTGCGATATTCATTGACTTAACTAAAGCCTTTGATTTGGTTGATCGTTATTTGCTTTTAGACAAACTTTACAGAATCGGTCTTTCTCTTAATGCAGTCAAGTGATTTAGCTCATAGCTTCACTACAGAAAAGATTGTGTTGTCTTGAATGGATTTCAATCCGATATCCTTATTCAGCAGCGTGGTGTCCCTCAGGGCTCAACACTTGGACCACTTCTATTCTCAATCTATGTAAATAATCTCCCATTACGTCTTGCTAAATGTCGTGTTCAACTTTATGCTGATGACATCATCATATATACATCCCAGCCTGATATACCACAAATTCAATCTTCTCTTCAGTCTGATTTGACCTCTGTTCAGGAAAAAACCTGGTTCCTGTGTTATAAACTGTAATGACGGCTCACCACTGCATAAAGTTGACAGTTTTAAATATCTTGGTGTATGGCTGGATTCAGAACTCACTTTTAAACCAAATTTAAATCATCTATTACGCAAAGTTAACACTGGTATTAATACGTTATATCGCTCTCGTAACAGTTTTTCATTTAGTGTACGTCAGAGACTGACCACTCAACTTATACTTCCAATCATGGATTATTGTGATGTTGTTTATCAAACTGCTCATAAATCTGACCTTGCTGCACTTAACACAGCCGACAATAGACTCTGTAGGTTTGTCCTTGGTTGCCCTGATCACACCCTCACTGCACGATGTACAATAGACTCAACTGGCCATCATTGAATGTGAGAAGACAAATGCACTGGTTGGAACTTATATACACTTGGACCAACACCAAGTGCAGTACAGTCGAGAGCATTCATTCAAAATTAAGAGAAGTAATCAAAATGTAATCAAATGTAATTAGTTAGTTTGAGGGTAACCTGTAATTGTAACCAACTACATTTCCAAAGTTTTAAAAGCAGCATCAGGTTTGTTTAAATGTACATTTAGTATTTTTGTTGGTTTTATAGATAAATTCTGACTGAACTCCGCAGCAAGACATCAAGGACGTTACGCCCAGTTCATTGAATGAGAGAAGACATATGCACTGGTTGCAGCTTATATACAAATGTATTTACCTTAATTATCCACGTTATCTACAGCAGTTTCTTATACCATCAATTTACCATATCAGACATTCTGTCCATCTCTATCTTTGTGTTCCCAATGTTAATACATCTTTCAGCAGATTGGAATAACCTACCGGCTAATATCAGATCCTTCATTTGTTATCTTTAAGCATGCTCTGTCTTCTGCTCTGGTTTTCATTGAAGCTGCATGAACTTTATGATTTGGTGAAGTGATTGTTTTCATTATTGGTTGTCTCAGTTTCAGTTTTTTTCATTGTGGCCTTTTTTATTTTTTAATGGTTGTTTTGTTCTGATGTCGTCATGATGTTACTGTGGTCTGTCCTTTTTTCTCTCTTCTGTCTCTTCTTTATTTATTTATTTGCTCGTATGTTGAATCAATGTCTGTTTATATGTCTGGACCCCCTCGAAAACGAGATGATGCATCTCAAGGAGTTTATCCAAATGAATACATTTCAATATATTATTGGCTATACTGACTAAATATATCTGAATGCTGATTATTTATTTCCATTTACCTCATTTATTTTATTTATCTATTTATTTTAATGTAATTACTTTAATATTTGCTCTCATGTTGTTCATTTCCTCATATTATTACATATTTAACTGATATTAATGTTTACCTGTATGTTTGTATATTCTGCTGTTGTTCAATAAAGTAAAAACAGAGAGCTGAGATGTACGGAGTCCTGCTGGTGTCAAAAACAAACAGAAAACCAAAAGCTTCAAGTTCAAACTGGTTTTTATTTTAATAATCAGATCAATGTTACAGAAGCTCGTTGTGTTTACTTCTGCTTGAATTTTAACCAGCAATGAAAATAATGTTACTCAAACTTCTCAAAGTTATTTATTTACATCTTCACACACAGGAAGAGACTCTCACTCAGACAGAGGACATAGAGTCATCGAGGAACCAAGGCCCCAAGACCCAAACCCAAACCCAGCATACAGAGGTTCAGTGATTGTGGTGTTGAAGGTGTGGATGTGGATCAGTGTGTCAGAGGAGACTCTGTAGAAGGACAGAGTGCCAGCAGGACAGTCCACATATACTGCTACTCTGTTAGAGACAGAGGAGGAAGAGGAGGAGTAGATGGATGTTCTTGTCCTATTGTGCCAGACAGAGTAACCTTTTTCATCAGAGCACCACAGACTCCAGGACTGATCATTCCTTCCAAACCAACAGTCACCACTGAGTCCTTTCCTGCTGATTCTTCTGTAACTCACTGATATAAAAACTATTCCTCTCCTCTCGACCTCCCAGTAACAGCGACCAGTCAGACCATTACTACACAGCAGCTGAAGGTAGTAGTCAAATCTGTCTGGATGATCAGGATATGACTGATACTCCTTCACAGCAGTCACCTTCCTGTTGTTATCAGACAGTTTGAGGTAATAGTTTACTGTGTCTGTGTCCAGTGTGAGTTCACAGAAATCTGATGAAGAGAAGAAGAAACAACACAGCAGCAGTTTATCATCTGACACACCTGATGGATTTATTCTCTGTTTAACTTCTGATCTGTTGTTCATTTCTATAAAGTTTCATGATGACACATTTTGTCAGTAATGTTTTAATGAATAAATACCACAAAGACCAACTTTGTATTTAAAGAGAAACTGACTGTGTGCTGTTTAGTTGTCATGAATCAAATTCAATCCACACTTACACTTCTTCAGACCAGGTTTTAACCTGTGCTCTCCACCATGGTCCACCCTGGAGGAAGAGACACAGTCAGAATGATTTTCTATCCAACATGAGTCCTAACTGCTGTTCAACATGAAGCAGTGTTCCTCAGTTTGTCAGAGTGACACAGAAACAGGCTGAAACTCATCTGTCTCAACTGTCTGCTGGATTCTTTCACTGAAGTCTGAGAGGAAAAGACCTGAAGAAGAAGATGTGATGAACAAATATGTCCTCCTACATGATAAATCACTAGATTAAATATTGATCTCTGCATGTTGTCCTGAGGATAGAGCCAGTCATCACTTCAATATCAAAAGGAGACAAAAGGAGCATTTTTGAAGTGATCAGAGAATAAATGCAGCTATAAGACAGCAAAACATTTGACTGTAATTATTCCATGTGTTCATTAATTTGGTTTGAATATATAATAATAATAATAATAGTTGAAAGACACAATAAGAAACAACCACAAGTTAGAAAGTTCTAAATAAAGTTCATGATACAAGTGAACTTCTTTATAATAAACAGTAAATACATCAATATAAAATAGCAGATGGACTCTGATGCGTTCAGGGACATCAGGAGATCATGAACGTTTATATTATATTACATTATGTTATATCTATTTAACAAACATTCCTGCTTTGTATCTACTGTGTGCTGCTCAGAAACATATGAAACATTACTACTGGCAGAATGTTATTTATTCATTATTTGTATCTGAAGGCTATTTATTGATATTCTGATTGTGACTTAATTATTTAATAACTCTGAATATGACCAGAGTGTTTTTAAATACTGATTTGTTTTATTAAGTTGAATGTTTCAGTGTTACGGCCCTCTAGCAGTGTGTATGGTGTGTATTGTGTGTCTGTGTGGGTTCTCTGTGTTCTCTCTTTTGTTTGGTTCTCTTCGCTTCCGTCTTGCCAATCTCCAGTCCTGGCTCCTCCCATTCCTCCGGTACCATTTGGCTTCCTGATTGGTGCGGTGTCGGTGGAGGTGCTCCAATCTCTGCCTCCAATTAAGAGGGCATACACTTCATAATGCTCTGCAGCCCGTCACTCGAGGCGGCTGGATTGTTGTAGCCAGTTCGCCTTGCTTTGTTGTTGCACTTGTTCTGAGATTGTGATATTGTTAACTGTTTTCCGAGTTACTGGTATTGTTGCACACCATCACTAGTTTCACATTTGTATTAACTCACTAGGAGTAGGGGTGCTGCTCACCTTCTTGTATTGTTATAGTGATTTGTTAAGCTTTCTTTTTGTGTTATTAGCTCTGTTTTTAGAGTCCTCTTTTTGTTCTTTTCTTTTGTTTATTTGAGCAGCATCACTCGGCCTTTGTTTATTATAAATCCTTGGTTAATAAATAACTTTGTTTAAACCTTTTACATCTGGTTGTTATGTTACACTTCCTTTCAACGAGCTGGGTTGTAACATTCAGGAATAATTGATATGATGTAACTCAATAAACTTAGTAAACTCATATCAAACCAGACGCTCACATGGAAATGATGACACATTATGTCAAATATAAATATGTTTAAAATGTGACAAACAAACTCTTCCTTATGTTTATTTGATCCATAACAACATATAATATCCATCCATAATAACAGTTAATGGAGGAAATAACATGAAAAGAAAAATGTGTCTGATAAATAAAGAAAGTTGTTTATGTTTCTTTTGTTGATCAGACGGATAATTAACAGATTTTTAACTAGATGATGAATCAGAAAATTAAATATAACAGAGAGACACACTGGACTTTATTCTGTCATCTGTCTCCACTTCAAACTTGAAGCAACATTAGCAGCTGATTATTGTTATTGAGATGCTCTTTAATGGCCAAGCCAGGTAAATAAAGATATGTCTGTGTGTATGAACCATTCAAACCTTCCTACCATTCAATAACAGATAAATATAACATTCATTTCATCTAGTAGGAATAATGACTTCACTCATTCAAGACTAACTTTAAAAAAAGCATGATTCTTTATTATATTATATAGACTATAATCTATAATCTAATGATATTTAGTCCACTAAAACTAAAACAATGTACATGACTCAATTATGACTAAAACTACATTTACTGTTAAATGTGACCTGAGAGTGTCCACCTGTCTGTCTGGATGTAACCTTCTGTTTCCAGTTACATGCTGAGACCAGCAGAGTCCAGTAAAGCAGTATCTAGGATGTCTCTGATATTAAACTGAGCTACTATTTAAAATATCAGTGAACAGGATCCTGAGTTCTTAGCAGTGTTGAGCTGGTTAAATGTTCCAGTTTACTTATAGATGTTGCTACAGGCTTAAATAAGAAGATAAAACTATGTTTCTAATGACCACAGAGTGTATGCAGTTATAATATATTTAATAACCAGTAAATAACAGCACTCTGTCTCCTCTAACTATGAGCTAGAAACAATGGTAAGTATCTTCAGTGTCAGTATGTAAACCTTACGAAGGCTTTTCTCTTGATGTTTTGGGACAAAATGTTTATCTGCCAACTCGATACTATGACGATACCTGATTCATTCATCTCAACGTATCACATCCTCATTTTATGGCAAATCTTTTATCTATTGATAAAAGAAGTCAGATAAATATGAACTCCCTTTTTTATTTAGAAGGTACTTTAAAAATCTGATTGTCAACATTCAACATTCATTTTAAACAAAAATGTCTTCACATTATAATGAGTCAACAGTATAAACCTAGTAGGGAGAAGCTCAGCTGCCTGTATGAGAGGAACAAACTGTTATCATGTCTCCAGCAGCAGAGCAGCTTCTCTTAACAGACTGAACACTGAGTTATTTCCTTCTTCTCAGAGTTTATGTTGTATCACGCTCTGTTAGCCGCTCTGCTAACGTTAGCATAAGCTAAGTGACAGCCTCAAAAGTTCACAGTAAACTTCATGATTGTCAAGTGTTCTTTTGTTTTCTTTACTTTATTGTATCTTGATTAAATATATTGTTTGTTTTGTTTAGGTAATTGTGTTTAGCTTATTTATGTTGTGAACTGTCCCTTGCTTTAACTTGTATATTTTCTTGTATATTTTTCTTAATTTATATGGTAAGCTTAAGCAAAAGCATTTTGCGTTAGCTGATAAAGCTGATAAACTGCTTGCCAGACAGTTAAAATGTGTGCAAGCTGACAGGGCAATACACAAAATGATGTTCCCTACGGGGCAGCTGATATCTGACCCAAAGCTGATCAATGATGTTTTAGCTTTTATAGTCAGTTATATGTCTCTAAGTCTAAAGACACCGATGTGGACATTTCTGATTCTCTCAACGCACTGAACATTCCTGTTCTTGGTGAAGCTGATTTTATTCTGGAGGAAATTAAAATTAGTATTCGTTGCAAGGCATGCTCCCCTGATGGGTTTGGAATAGAATTTTATAAGGTCCATGTAGACACAATTGCTCCTCTTTTACTTAGGATGGTAAACTGCTCTGTGAAGGATGGTATTTTTCCTAATTATCTGTATGATGCTCATCTCTGTCTCCTCTTGAAGAAAGACAGATGACACCAATGTTACATTCCTTTAAACCTCCTAAACATCAATCAAATGATTATTGTAAAAGTTTTAATGAATCGATTAAACAAACATATCTTCATTTTGATAGGTTCCCCTTCTCTGCAGTTATCTCTTTGGATGCTCAACAGATGTTTGATCAAATCCAGAGGAGGTATATGTTTACTACTATTGAAATATTTGGCTTTGTCGAGAAATGTATGGCTCTGATGAGTATGTTCCATGCTTATCCCAAATCCTCTGTTTTGACTAATCATGATAGGTCTCCCCCATAACATCAAGTTATTAACGTTTAAATAATCGATTCTTGACTTTTGTGAATTGATGCAGAGTTGACTACGTCTGCATCGCGATGTTTGTGAATGCTGCGTCACTTGGTCGTGTTAAATATTGCTGCCACAAGGAATTGTGGGACAGTATTATCTCCTCTCCTTTCATAAAGGATGGTCAGGTGTACTCTGTGCTAAAGGAGGTTAGAAAGGAAGCACTGAATCATCGTTCCTTAGCATTTAGAGAATTCAACCAGCTCTTGTCATAGATGCCATTTAGATACTTGTGGGTCATTTCACTCAGTTAGGAAGCTTCCTAAACAAATAACACTATTCAGCCTCACCCTTAGTTTTCTACTTCACACCCACACACAGCTCTCCTCACACACATGTGGCTACAGTCTGCCTCCCCCAAAGTGATCTCTGATTGGTTTAGATTACATCACTCATAACATGCTGAACATACCCAACAAACAGGACAGAAACCCACAAGAAAACAAAGGAGCATGGGAAAATGTAGTCTTTGAATTAATTTATCTGTAGTTTATAGAAAACACACTTCCTTTCATTATTGTACATTTATCTATATTTTAAAGGTCTCTACACATACCTGAGAGTGTCCAGTCTCCAGTGTGGATCCTTCAGTACAGCAGACAGTAACTTCTCTCCTGACGCTCCTGGATGATTGTAGCTCAGGTCCAGCTCTCTCAGATGGGAGGGGTTGGCGCGCAGAGCTGAGACCAGAGAAACACAGCCTTTCCGTTTGATCAGACATCCTGACAGACTGGAATATAAAAAGGTTGATAACACAATGTTTTTAATCACATATGTACCAGAATCCTACAGATGTGCAGAATAATTAACATTAATCTTTATTGTCATTGTTCAGTACATCAGGATTATAGCTGCTCTATTCTGACCTGAGCGTTTCCAGTTCACAGTTTGTACTCTCCAGTCCAGCAGAAAGCTGTTTCACTCCTGAATCCTGCAGGTTGTTGTTACTCAGGTCCAGATCTCTCAGATGGGAGGGGTTGTAGCGCAGAGCTGAGGCCAGAGAGGCACAGCCTTCCTCTGTGATCAGACATCCTGACAGACTGGAAATATAAAATGGTTGATAACACAATGTTTTTGATCACCCATGTACCAGAATCCTACAGATGATGTACAGAATAATTAACATTAATATGTATTGTCATTGTTCAGTACATCAGGATTATAGATGCTCTATTCTGACCTGAGAGTTTCCAGTTCACAGTTTGTACTCTCCAGTCCAGCAGAAAGCTGCTTCACTCCTAAATCATGCAGGTTGTTGTTACTCAGGTCCAGACCTCTCAGATGGGAGGGGTTGTAGCGCAGAGCTGACGCCAGAGAAGCACAGCCTTCCTTTGTGATCAGACATCCTGACAGACTGGACATATAAAAGGTTGACAATCAGAACCAACTTTATTGTCATTGTTCAGTAGAACAACATTACAGCTGCTCTATCCTGACCTGAGAGATTCCAGTGTACAGTGTGGACTCTGCAGTCCAGCAGAAAGCTGCTTCACTCCTGAATCCTGCAGGTTATTGTTACTCAGGTCCAGATCTCTCAGACTAGAGGACTGGGAGCTGAGAACTGAAGACAGAGCTGCACAGCTTCCCTCTGAAAGGTTACAGCCACTCAGCCTGAAGAAAGGGTTACAGTAGTAACAAACACAAAATGTTTAGTTTATCGTATTTTAAATTCAACATATTTTGAACTTGTTCAAATATCCAGTGCTTCATCCACTTACAGAGCTTTATTCGAAGCTTTGACCACTGGCAGCAGCCACAGAAGAGCCTCCTCTGAAGCAGAGTATTTCTTCAGGTCAAACACGTCCAGATCTTTTTCTGATGACAGTAAGATGACGACCAGAGCTGACCACTGAGCAGGAGACAGTTTATCTGTGGAGAGACTTCCTGATCTCAGGTACTGTTGGATCTCCTCCACTAGAGAATGATCATTCAGTTCATTCAGACAGTGGAACAGATTGATGCTTCTCTCTGCAGACACATTCTCACTGATCTTCTTCTTGATGTACACGACTGTTTTCTGATTGGTCTTTGAGCTACTTCCTGTCTGTGTCAGCAGACCTCGTAGGAGAGTCTGATTGGTCTTCAGTGAAAGCCCCAGGAGGAAGCGGAGGAACAAGTCCAGGTGTCCATTTGGACTCTTTAAGGCTTCGTCCACAGCACTCTGGTAGAAACGTGTTGATTTGCCTCTGAATGCTTCAGACCAGATTGTTGCTTGTTTTTCTTCCAGCAGATTGACTCCAGACTTGATGAATGTCAGATGGACATGAAGAGCAGCCAGAAACTCCTGAACACTCAGATGGATGAAGCAGAACACCTTGTCCTGGTACAGCCCTCTCTCCTCTCTAAAGATCTCTGTGAACACTCCTGAGTACACTGAGGCTTCTCTGATATCGATGCCACACTCTGTCAAGTCTGATTCATAGAAGATCAGGTTGCCTTTCTGCAGCTGCTCAAAAGCCAGTTTTTCCAGAGACTCAATCATCTCCCTGCTCTTTTTATTCCAGTGTGGATCTGTCTCAGCTCCTCCATAATACTTGACATTCTTCAGTTTAGCCTGAACCACCAGGAAGTGGATGTACATCTCAGTCAGGGTCTTGGGCAGCTCTCCTCCCTCTCTGCTTTTCAACACATCCTGCAGAACTGTAGCAGTGATCCAGCAGAAGACTGGGATGTGGCACATGATGTGGAGGCTTCGTGATGTCTTGATGTGGGAGATGATGGTTCTGGCCTGCTTCTTATCTCCGAATCTCTTCCTGAAGTACTCCTCCTTCTGTGGGTCAGTGAAGCCTCTGACCTCTGTCACCATGCCGACACACTCAGGAGGGATCTGATTGGCTGCTGTAGGTCGTGTGGTTATCCAGTGGCGAGCAAAGGGAAGCAGTTTCCCCCTGATGAGGTTTGTCAGCAGCACATCCACTGAGGTGGACTCTGTAACATCAGTCAGGTTCTTATTGTTGTGGAAGTCCAGAGGAAGTCGACACTCATCCAGACCGTCAAAGATGAACACAACCTGGAACTCTTCAAACCTGCAGATTCCTGCTTCTTTGGTTTCAGTAAAGAAGTGATGAACAAGTTCCACCAAGCTGTACTTTTTCTTTTTCAGCCCATTCAGCTCTCTGAAAGTGAATGGAAATGTGAAGTCTATGTCCTGGTTGGCTTTGTTTTCAGCCCAGTCCAGAGTGAACTTCTGTGTTAAGACTGTTTTCCCAATGCCAGCCACTCCCTTTGTCATCACTGTTCTGATTGGTTCATCTCTTCCAGGTGAGGCTTTAAAGATGTCTTCTTGTCTGATTGTTGTTTCTGGTCTGTCTGGTTTCCTGGATGCTGTTTCAATCTGTCTGACCTCATGTTCATCATTGACCTCTGCAGTCCCTCCCTCTGTGATGTAGAGCGGTGTGTACACGAGCTCCTGAATGAACAAACAACAAATTAAATCAATCAGATGATTCAACAGTAAATTGGTAGAATGTAAACATTAAACTGCAGATGTTTATATTTTGCTCCACTATGAAATCTATTCAGCTCATCAGTTGTGGACAAACAGTTTCTGACCGTTTTCAGCTCAGAACAATTCATAGATCTTATGCAGATGTGTGCATCATATTAACAGCAGAGTTTGAAATATAAACCTCTCCCATGTTGCCTCCATTTCCTCTCCATCATGTTAAATCTGTTAAAATCCTCTTACTGCTCTGCAGACGCTCAGCCAGCTCCTCCTGCTTCATTCTCCTCAGGAAGTGCACTGTGATCTCCAGAAATGCCTCTCTGCTGTTCCTCCTCTGCTCTTCCTCCTCACCATCCAACACCTCCTCATCCTCACTCTGACTCTTTAAGCATTCTGGGTAATCTGGACTCAGAGTCTTCTGCATCTTCTTCAGCTCGTTCTTCACAAACCTGCTGATGTTCTCCTCCAGCAGCTGGAACACAATCAAATGTAAATGTAACTGGTAGAAGTCAACATCAGATGATCAGTGACAGACTGAAAAGCTGCTGGTCTACAGAGTGCAGCATGGAGACTGTTAGGACCAGAATGGTAGTTTAGTATTTAGTCTGTGGCTGTTGTAGTTAGCAGTAGTAGCTGTGCTTTACATTTACACACCATAAATATGGAGTCCAGTTGTGTTTGATGATGCTGGACAGACTGACCACTGAGAACCTCTGAGCTCTGCTGCTGAACTCTGTGAAGAAAAGATGAAGTCTCAGAATAAATAATGACACTCTGTGTTAAAGGTGTTGTGTTCTATCACAATGGATCCATGTAAAACACTCACAGGCTATTCTGTCTGCCCTCTGATCATTTGTTTCTGTAAATACTTCGTACCTCTGTTTAAAAACTGTTAAACACATAAAGTTTGTGGTTTCTAGAAAAGTGTTTGTAGGAGGAGTGTGTGTTTGTGTTCATGAGGACATTGTGTGTAAAAACTGTTTCAGTCAATCAAACTTCTTCTTATGAGAGTTGGATAATAATAATAACAGACAAACATTTTACAGTCTGACCTCTGATCAGCAGACTGATGTCCATGTTTGAAGGTAATAATTTGATCTATAGACCAGTCACTCTTCATGGACACACAGCTGGGTTTAGGAGAATCTGGTCTCTGCTGATGGATCCTGATGGAAACAGAGAAGAGATAAAACAAGTGTAACTACAGTGTTGATCCTGAAGATTGTGTGTTTTGTTGGACGACAGCTACGACACATCAGGTGTTTCTACATACACCTGCAGTAAGAAACTGATCCACACAGCTACAACAAACTGACATTGTTAGCTTGGCTAACTAGCTTAGAGAGCACAGATGCATCTCTGATCTTCCAGGACACAGTCTGCTCAAACATGACCTCCTGCTATGAGTTTGGTCTCATTTCTATCAGAACTAACAACTCTGGGCTCATTAAATTAACTCTGAAATGTGGGACCACAGTGACATCAGTAAGAAGAAACCTGCAGTCAGACAATCAGTCAGAACAATCATATCAACCTTAAAACATACTGAGATCTGATGATGTGGTGCTGTACTTCATGTTTTTAACACTACAGAGAAAGAATGAGAAGTGGTTCATGACTTCATGACAAAGACTTCAACATTTTCTGAGGTGTGATGGAAACTAACAGAAACAAAGATTTTACATTCTTACCTCTGATCAGCAGATTTATGTTCTTGTTTGAACTTCTGAGGTTCAGGTCGGCTGAGTTCATCAGAGTCTGGTCTGTGCTGCTTCTCTGTCCTTCAACACAACACACACAGAGCTTTGAGTGTGAATAATGGTGGAGTGATGTGAGTGGAGAACAGTGATGGACAGTTAAAGATCCTCATCTCACCTCTGAGCTTTGGTCTGGCTGTCATGTTCCCCACACAGAGAGCTTTTAGAGGGAGGGACTCCCTCCTCTCTGTCCTCACACTGATCCATAGCAGAGAAACACCTTCACACAAACACAACAACATGCTCAGTCATTACAACAAGCTGCACATCACACACACACACACACACACAGTAGTTCTTATTACTGTCAATAACATGTTACAAGTATTCAAAGGCAATATGAACATTGGTGAAGCACTAAAAAGAGATTCATCTGATAATTGTTTTACAGCCCAATGTCAATATTATGTTTCCCAAAGTTTGAATTTGTACATCCAAAATGTAATTCCTACAATCCCAAAATCCAAAATCTTAAATCTGTTTGTTTTGTGTTTTTTTGTCATAATCTTAATAATAATAATAATAATAATAATAATAATAATAACTTTATTTTGTATAGCGCCTTTCATAAAACCCAAGGTCGCTTCACAATAACAAGAACACAGACAAAAACACACATTTAGCCGGCAAAAGCCTGCAGGAACAAGTGCCTTTTCAACATTGATTAATCTTAACATTTATTATTCAGCCTTGAACTAATGATCAAGCTAACAACAGAGCATTACACCTACTGCAAATAATATGAGAGCAGGGACATTTGAACAGTCACCGTGTTTGTGTTATTGCTTTGAGTCTCTATGTGATGTGTTCAGATCAGAGCTGAAGCCACCAACAGTTTGTTTTTACAGCTGAGCAATATTTACTCATTATTCATTTTATATTGACTTAACATCTTATAACTGTTTTTTTGTCATAATCTTAACATTTATTATTCAGCCTTCATTTTTTCTAGTTTTAGTTTTCGTTCCCAAAACATAATGTTGTGTCCTCCAAAGCTGTTATTTATTAAAATCCTCAAAACTGTTTTAATATGCAACTTTATTGGTTTGTTATATCTTGAACCAATAAAAAGGATGTTGGGATGTCAGTTACTGTAGCACCAAGAGAAAACAATGACCTGTGAGTTAAATGTTCACATTTATCTTTAATTATTTAAACTGTGGCAGAAGTTTAACAGTTAAACTCAAACATAGTTCACATGTTCTGTTAGTTTGGGCCCCTGAAGGCTGAGGGGCCCTAAGCAGCCTCTACGGTCCCTTACAGCTGGCTCTGGTCCATCTAGAGACATGAACTGTGTTAAATGTGCTTCAGTTAAACAGAGTCAGTCTCAGTGTTGTAAGATGGAAGTTTGAACACAGTTAAAAAATGAACTTTAGTCAAGTTGATCAAAGCTGTTCAACCAGTTCTGACACCTGCATTTTTCACTGATGATGAGATTCAAATCAAACTGCTGTTGGTTTTACCTGCTAATCACTAACAGTCATACATGTAAATCTTTATAATATAAATGTAGTTTAACCTCTTTACAATATCTGGAGAATATTTATACCAGCAAACATCAAACAGGTATTTTAAACAGTCAATCAGCATGAAGAAACATTTGAGCTACAGTCAAACAGTGATACAACACAATATGATCAAAGTGATGGTGTTCATCAGACATTTACAGATTTCTCTGGGAGGATTCTCACCTGCTGAACTCACTTCAGGTCAACTTACAGACCCTTCCACCTTCATGTGTAGAGGAAACACTGGGAGAGAAGAAGCTGCTCATTCTCCCTCGTCAGTCCTGCTGTCTGTGAGCATTTGATCTGAGGACGTGGTCACATCCTCATAACTTCACAGTCCAAGTCTAAACAACATCAGAGTGACGTGAAAACCAGTCTAACCAGTCAGTGTCACAGAAATCACACATCACATGTAGTTCTGCTATCTGTCCACTAGATGGTGGTAACGAACCATGTGATCATCGATAAAGTAACCAGGTTCCTCCTGTTTATACTGACTAGTAGTATAAATATAAAGGAGGAATAAGGCTCAGCAATAATAAGAGTTGGTAAGATGATGAATTCATAAATCTGTTAAACTAGATTTAAAAGCAGCATCAGGTTTGTTAAAATGTACATTTAGTATTTTTGTTGGTTTTATAGATAAATTCAGACTGAACTCCGCAGCAAGACAGCATGGACGTTACGCCCAGTTCAATATAATCAATGTATCAAAAAAAGATCAATAAGCTTCAAATGGCTTCACTGCATTGGCTTCCCGTAAAATTCAGAATAGAATTCAAAATCCTTCTCCTCACCTTCAAAGCTCTCAATGGTCAGGCTCCATCATATCTCAAAGAACTGATAGTACCTTATGTACCTACTAGAACACTGCGGCGGGCAGACACCCTCTCTACATTTAAGAGTAGGCTTAAAACTTTCCTTCATGATAAAGCTTATACTTAGGGCTCTTAGAGCTCTTAGCTTATGCTGCTATAGGCTTAGACTCCCGTGATGCACTGAGCTCCTCTCTCCTCCTCCCTCTCTCTCTCTCTATCCATCCATCCATCTATATCCATACACATTCATGTACTATTAATGCATTCAATAACCTAAACTTCTTCCCCGGAGTTGTCCGTGCTTTCTCGTCTCATAGGTAATCTGGGCCTGGAGACGTCCGGATGACAGATTCCAGTCCCGGACCTTCTAGCTTCATTGTTGATTTTCATTGTGCTTTTCTCCTCTATCCTTCCTTTCTCTCCTCTCAACCCCAACCGGTGGAGGCAGATGTTCTCCCACTGAGTCTGGTTCTGAAGGTTCTTCCTGTTAAAAGGGATTTTTTTTCTTGCCACTGTTGCTCATGTGGGAATGTTGGGTCTCTTTAAATGAAACCTGAAGAGTTCGGTTTAGAACCTGCTCTGTGAAGTGCCATGAGATAACGCTGTTGTGATTTGGCGTTATACAAATAAAGATTGATTGATTGATTGATAATAATGAGGCACCAAAATGGAAAACAGGGAAAAGGTAGCCAATTGGTTTAGTCTTCTTAAATATACCAAGCTGTCTGGAATTTGGATCTAGCATAACAATTTGATGTGCTATGTGCATCACACCTGTGAGCAGTGAGTCCATCTCTTTCCTACACTCACTGAAATTCAACCTGCTGATGAATTCAGGGTAGCCAGGTTCTAGGCTCTGTGCTAGGGAAAAACAGACAATTCTATACAAGGGTTCTCCATTGTTGACTCTGGAACGACGGGTTAGATTGGCTTGGTGACGGTGCAGGTCACCTTGTAGTGTAGCTTGGGCAGTACACTAACCTAACAAAATGTGGTGACAAATGAAAAACTACATTTTGTTGGTTGAAACAATGTTTGCCCACATTATGTTTAAGCGATCTGAATGACTCAAATGTTTTCTAGTTTTATTCTGTTCAGGATAAAATAGTTTGTAAAACTTTACATAGAGTAAATCTTTCAATCAAAACCTCTATTAGTGACATTCTTTAGGAGAAAGCTTTTACAGCAATTGTTTGACATTTTGGGACACATACGCTTATTCGCTTTCTTGTAGAGAATTTGGTGATATTGTTATGTTAAACCACAACTGATTAAACAAATGAGGTCAGCATGCATAGTTAGTAGACTTTAGATATGCTGATTTTGAGACATTTGGACAGAGCTGAACTAGTGGTTTCTGGTCTTTATGCTGCTGGCTATAGTTTTATATTTAATACTACAAGAGTGCTGTCAATTGTCTCATCTAACTTTTCACAAGAAAATAAAAAGCTATTTACCAAAATGTAAACCACTAAAAATTTTCTTTTAAACAAACTATATTGACCCTCTGAAAAAATTAACTCACTGTTTGATGAGATTGTAGCAGATAAAACAACAACAACACATAAATAGAATAAAAATAAAACATGCCAAAGGGCATTTTTTGGTTACATAAGACAATGTTACTTTCATACAGGCAGGTAATTTAAAGACGCTTTCATGTCAGCATGTGCACAGGATAGAGATATTTACCAGAGACACAGGTATTGATTTTGGCGTTCATTCTGTTGTAACATGTAAAGGCTGAATCGACCAGCAAACCAATTTTCCAAAGAGTCAATGGATTGTTTCAGGCAGTTTTTATGGCAGTTGAAGCTGCCAACAGACAAGTCTGAAGCTGCTTCAGTAAAATCAGTAAGATCTTTGCCTCCACTGCATAAATGGCACAGAACACAGATCTGATATTTACTGAAATGCCAACATTGGCCTAATCGCATAACTGATATATCGATGCAAACCTGTCGTGTATCACTGTGACTGAGACTCAACAAGGAGGATGATGCTTCATAAAATCTTTATTATAGATTCAGAAATACAAGCTAAGATAAAGCGTATCAGTGATCACATGAAGAAGAAAGAAAATGCAAAAAAGTAGGAAGGAAACTTAAGTTTGTATAGACTCAGTTTGGTTTCCTCTGCAGCTACATGATGGGGTAGCAGGGGTACAGGGCGATGCCACACTGGTTGTTCTTGTTGCGTGACATTTTGATGTAGCCCACTTCTCCATAACCAGTTCCCCAGCTGGATGAAAAGCAGGAAAAGAATATGAGTAAAGGGAAAAATCAAAGTTTACATCAATAAACACAGCAAAGTCATCAAGAAAAGGGTCATAATGCATAACGATGTTCTATAGCAGAACATGACAAATTTGTTTAATGCATTAAACTTCATTTAAACCAGTCTACTACAAAACAATCTCCCCTATATATGAAATATGGAGCAACTGAATCAATGATCTACTGAGAAGAGACGGATGATTCAGGTGTGTTACGTTGTCATCACTTAACCTCTAAATAAAAGGGCCCGTTTACACATCTGCACCAAAGATGCTTTTATTTGCCACTTATAGTTACTAGTTTACTTTTCAGATTAGGATTTTAAATAAAATAATATACATCTGTCTTTATCTAATGCTGTAATCCAAAAGCTTTTCCAATGTCTTGACAGTTGGATTAAAAATTAAGTTCAAGACAAAATCATCTAGAAAAAGGACATACTGCACAATGGTGTTCTCTAGTAGAACATGAGAGAAATTTGTTTAATGCGTGTCACCATTAAACTTCATTTAAACCAGTCTACTACAAAACAATCTCCCCTATATATGAAAATCACTTATATACTGAGAAGAGATCATCACTTAACCTCTCAATCCAAACACACTGTGGGGATTCTGGGAACTTGTTATGTTTTTAATGTAATAATTGATGGGAAATGAAATTCCTTCTTCTCTTCTATGCAGAAATCATTTTGTGGCTTAGCCCAACTTTGCAGTCTGTGTTAATCATTGCTTTAAATACAAGTAGTTGAAGAATTTAGAATCAATGTCACCACAGCGTTCATGTCAGCAAAACACTCAAAATCTGAACAAAAATAACTCTTGTCCTGACCTCAGTGTTTCACTTTCTCTTTGTCCTCCAACAAAGCCACAGTGCTAAAGATCATATGGGGCGAGGAACATACAGGACCCAGCTATCGTGTCCATGTGGGCCCCAGAAGGGTTACATTTGGGCTGCAAATATGGGTCCCAAGTGGGTTTGTCCACAGTTTCCATGGTGGCCACACGTGTTTGTCCATATGGGTTTCAAGTTGGTTCTGACTTGGTTTCAGGTGGGCCAAAGTGGGTGAGACCCATATGTTTGCCCATATGGGGTATAAGTGGGATCAGAATGGACCTTAAATAGGGCCCACTGAGCCAGCCCACATGGGCTTCACATGTGGGGCCCATGTTTCTGAAACAATATGGGGCCCATACAGTTCGTCCTGTTCATGCCCATGCCCATGCCCACGTACATCCCTTATGGGGCTCATACAGTCAGCCAAAGTGGGCTTCACAATACTGAAACCATGTGGGACCTGCAAAATTTGCCCAGTTCAAGCAACATGTGGGGCCCACATAGGCATGCTAGCTGGGAAGCTATATGGACTGAGTTTATATCGTGTGTACTGTGTATATTTCTACCTGTTCTTCACCAGCCAGTAGTCTTTTCCGTTCTCCGTGCCGTAGCCCACAACTACGACCGCATGGGTCATGTTATGTGTGCACATCGGGTTGTCGTACACTCCTGAAATGACATCGTCATCACATTTATGTATTTTTTTCTTTTTAGAAGAGAGTAGAATAGAAAGCTTTATCCTTATTATATATTACATTTAGCCATATCATATATAAATACTATATTAATGAGATTACAGGTGCCACTCCATTTTTGCTTTAAAGACAGATATATAATATAATATATATAGTATATAATAGCATAACATGGAGGGTATTGCATATGAATAAAATAAATAGAAAAATAAAATAAAAGCAGCGGTCAAGAGTATTGCAGTTAAACATGTAAAGACATGTTTATGCCGAGATTTACTGAATTTTTACTCAATTTTGTATGAATTTAGCTATATTCTGATGTTTTATCTAAACTTGTATTGATATCATTACTGGGATCAATATACTGTAGCCAATAAATCCCTATCCAGCTGTAACCTTAACAATTACACCGGTCCTTCTCATGAGAGTTTTAACAATTTGAGCATTTCATATAGTGTAGGTAAATATTATTAAGATGTAATGTCATTTTTTTCCTCTGCAGAAAAGATTATAATATGTAATTGTACTCTTTCTGTGACTTTTAGCTCCCACTCCTCTAAAAACAAAATAATAACATGTAGATCTGTAACTCCTCAGCTTGATGTAAATAAAGATGAGAGCCTGTGCAGCTGATGATGATGTGTGAACATACCACCCTTGTAGAACCTAAATTTGTGTGAATTTGAGTCAATCGCAACTGCAATGGGTCCGGTGGTGAAGACTGCCAGTTTCATCTCATACTCGTCCCCTCGAGGCCGGCAGGTGTAACCAATCAATGTTGCAACATTGTTGTTGCAGTTGTGGTGGCACTGTCCTACCTGAAATAAGAGGACAAACTGTTTTTATAGTAGAGAATTTAAAATGGATGCTATTAAAGAAAGCTGTTTAAACCCCTCAACAGGACCCCTGTTTAATTTCTGATTTGGAGGCTTGCTGTTCTATCAGACTCCCGAATCCCAAAACTTTATTTAGAGAGCAAGAGTAGATGTAGTCTAATTATTTATTTATTTTTTTCAACTTCTGGAACATTTTTGAACTTAAATAATTGGTCAGTGTGCCAGAAATAAAACAGAAAACTGAGGCGAAGAGTGAGAGTTCTGCTAAAACGTAATGCTCATTTTGGAACAAATAGGAATCCAGTACAAACTCAATTATATAGTTAGAGAAGTAAAACACTGTAAAAGGAGGATCATTTCACTCTATGGTGCTCTAATAGTTGCCTTTTTTGATAAAAATGTGTCTAAAGAACATTTTTGTTCTTTTTAAGTGCCGCTCTCCAGGTTAAGATGTTGTTATGAGTTTACAACCAAGGGAAACCCGCCTTCATTGCAACAAGGGTTTTAATTTCTGTCAGTCCGATGACAGACCTCTGCTGAAGAGGTCATAAACACCATGGAAGCATCAAGTACCAAAATGCATTTGTCAGTTACAGATCCATAGATATTTGTTGTCCAGTAACAAAGCTCAAAGTGATCTAATTAGTTTCACATAGTTTCTCACTTGTCCTAAAATCAAGCTTCATGGGTTAAACTGATTGATACATTGTTGACCAGCAACATTGAACCAATTACTTACTTTTCCTTTGTATGGGTATGAAGCCTCAGACTCGATACCGTTGTCCTTGATGTAATTGAAGGCATTTGTATACCAGCCACCGTTGCAGCCGTGGTCGCCGTATTCCCATGAACAGTCCACCAGGTTTTGGGGGCTGAGGTCAACCAGCTTCCCTGTTGTCTTGGCTAACTGACCCTCCAGGGCACCGACAGTAGCGAAGGCCCAGCAGGAACCACAATAACCCTGGATTTAAATGACTGTTGTTACTGTAATATCATGGACACAATGCATCACACTCCCAGTATGAATCTGCTGCTGCATTTAGCTGAAGATATTGTAAATGCTTTATGCATCACTTTATACTTTCCCACATTTAGAAACTCATGATAAGTTTGTATAGAGAGGTTAAAGGGCTCCAATAACTCTTTAGGTGGATGTGGTGTTGGTGACGACTTCTTCCATGAACAAACTGAGTCGAGAAAAGTGGAACAGGATGAATTGTGTGTGTGCCTGTGTGTGTGTGTGTGTGTGTGTGTGTGTGTGTGTGTGTGTGTGGGGGGGGGGGGGGGGGGTACCTGATTCTTGACACGGGTCACACAGCCATGCTCTCTCCAGTCAAAGGTGTCTGATACATTGGCATTTGGAAAAGTAAGTGGCGCCCTCTTGAGGTCAGTGGGAGGAGTGAGCTTGCCAGTGAACTGATGGATCTCCTCTTCTGTCTACAAGGAAGTTGTTAACAAAGGATTCATTCTCCTAATGAATTCTTTGCTGTTTTGTTGATACTATTATTTAAAAGACATTTAAATAATCTGCAAGTTCTCATTCCACTTCAGCTCTCTATAAACATCTATAAACGTAACCATAGTTTATGATAAAAAATAATTATATATTTGTTTATTTTTATACTGAATTTTGAGGGTTTTTCTGTCTTTTAACATGTTGGAAATTTGTGTTTTCACTTTAACATGTGATCACTTGGATGTCTATAATCCACAAATGAATCATATCGCATCATAAGATGTTAAGCTTTTGAGCTGAAACTAGTCATAATGTTTTCTGCCTGTATCTGTCTGACCTTTCAGCATCATTAATAACATTAATGATTAATGAATACACGTGGTGGTAATATAACAATACAATTAATAAAACTTGATTTAATCTCTGTATAAAACAGCAGAGTTTCTCACCATGTCTCCCATGAAGTTCATGCCCAGTTCATAGGAGTGAAGCCCCATGGAGGCCTCCAGGTTGTGCATGGTGATGAGCATCAGGTTCTTCTCCCACAATCCCCTGCGGTGTGTATTCTCCATCTCAACACACACACACACACACAGACACACACACACACACACACACACACACAAACGCATACAGATTGAGTGCATAGGGTCAAATACTGTGTAAGTAAAAAGTAAGCAGTCAGATTGTTTTGGGGGGAAAAATTACAAACATTAAAATTGACAATTTAGCAAGTAGCATTTTTTATCATATACCTCATCCTGGTATGTCTTCTCGTTGGTTTTCTTCCACAGGTCCCAGTGGTCGTCCAGCTGTTTGCTGTCAAACATGGCTGCTGCCCCAACACACAGGGAGACAAGGAGCAGGCTCCCCAACATCAGGCCTGTAAACATACACAGAGAAACATGGACCACATGGCTTTTCACCAAAATTCAAGTCTAAATCCACGTAAGAAGTTGGATATCTAACCAAGTACATATTCATCATCTTAAATGTCTAACACTTCAACATATAACACAAAAAGCACCAGATTGTATTAAAACTGTAAATTAATTTAAGAAGAAGGTTAAACTTGCCTTGATCAGTCAGACGCATCATTGTTTCTTTGTTGAATCCACTGCTACTGTTCTATCCTGGTTCGTATTTATAAAGAAAATGTCACGTAGTCTTTCACAATTCTCCCTCTTTGGAAACAGAAAGCTTTTGGTAATCACATAATATACACAATCAGTTTGGTAATCACATAATATACACAATCAGTTTGGTAATCACATAATATACACAATCAGTTTGGTAATCACATAATATATACAATCAGTTTGGTAATCACAAAATATACACAATCAGTTTGGTAATCACAAAAAGAAAATTGTGTACAGTGCTTTGAGCAAAAAAGAGTATACATTGAATATACACTGCTCAAAAAAATGAAGGGAACACTTAATCATCACAGTATAACACCAAGTCAGTTCAACTTCAGGGATATCATTCTGTCCACTTAGGAAGCACAAGTGATTATGAATCAATTTCACCTTTGGTTTAAATGAAAGTTACAACAGGTGCAATGGAGAGGAAAAAGACTGCAGACTACTGTTTTTCTCCTTGAGCTGATTATGTTAGCTTCCTCCTGCCAGTATAGAGCCTCTCCACTACCAAGACTCCTGCAGTGCCTCCTCGCGGCCACACACGGAAACTCGGTACCTCACAGTCCCAGGCTAAACTGCAGGGGATCTCGGAGCAGCAGTGGGCCCCAGAGACGCAGCACACAGGCCCACCCCTGTGTGGACAAGCCCTGGTGCTCGTCAACCACTGTCCCAGCTATGGGTAAATAGCACCATCCACTCCCTGGTCACGGCCCCCCGCCCCCGCCCCCGCCCCCCACACACATACACATACACACCCTGCCCCCACTCCCCCCTCCGATGACGCCCTACGCAACCAGCCATATGGACCATACGTAGATCCACCCTTATGGTAAATGTATGTAATGTTGTCTGTTGTGTTCTTTGTTTTTTCCAATATTTTATCTTTAATAAAAATGATATTGATAATGTACTGGTTTCAACTGGTGCTCCATATGATCAATGCATTATTTATACAGTGCAGTTAGATGTTGTAGTAAGAAAAGTATTCATTGTCCTGGCATGGTGTGATGCACTTAATGTGACATACATCTTCAAGGTAAGACTGAACTTTGTAAATGTTGTGCATACACACAAGTGTGTTGTATTTGAGCCATTTCTGTACTATGTACTTAATACAGGGACAGTAAAAGTTAGTGTTAGTGCAATTCTTGAAACCAGAATATGATCAGGGTGGAAATCCCGTTAGGGATGAGTACATGATTTTCCGGCAGCAGCCCCGTGGCAAAATTTCCCTGGAATTTTCTAGTTACTACTAAAACTACTGTCACTACTACTAAAAATACTGTTACTACTAAAACTACTGTCACTACTACTAAAACGACTGTTACTACTACTAAAACTACTGTCACTACTAAAACTACTGTTACTACTAAAAATACTGTCACTACTAAAAATACTGTCACTACTAAAACTACTGTTACTACTAAAACTACTGTTACTACTAAAACTACTGTCACTACTACTAAAACTACTGTTACTACTACTAAAACTACTGTCACTACTACTAAAACTACTGTTACTACTAAAACTACTGTTACTACTACTAAAACTGACTCCCTTTGTTCATGTGAATGAATATAATGTGGATCATAGAAATATCACGTATTGTCTTTGTTGATGTTTGAATGCAGCTCACATAGAGTAAACCAACAATCATTCATGCACACTTTTACACCTATGTGCAATTTAGAGTCTCCAATTAATCTAACCTGCATGTTTTTGGTCAGTGGGGAGAAGACCAAAAAGCCAGACCAAAGCACCAACAACTTGGACCTCCTTTCGTCCCTGTGGAGCCAGTTAAGACTCTTTTCTGTCCTGCAGTCTGGAAACAGCTCACACAAACATTTTATACTTTCAGTCTCCACAAACAGCAGCTACCACAAGAGTTCAGCCTGTCATGTACACATTCATGTAAAGTCACATATTACTGCCTGCAGACACGTTTCCTGTAACATGCTAAAGAAGGACTCCATATATGGTGTCATGTCTTCTTGTACAGCTTCCTGTTCTCACATTCAATTCCTCCTTCTAACAAACACTTCTTAAAATCATCATGTTTATTCTGAACTTAGTGAGACATCTGACTTAAACCAGAACAATGTGCTTACAGCATAGAAAACATACATAAGATCAAGAGTGCACAAACAGTTTGGCTCAGAAAGCAGGAACCATCGAAGAGCCCAATATGATCCATGTACTTTATTTTATTTTGAATGCAGACTTATTTTACTCTACATAATGAAGGATGATGTTTTTACTATCAGAGTAGTCAGCCTGTTATTTCTATCATGTGTTTAACAGAGTGTTAATCAGCAGCTGGAGGACAAAGGGACAAAAAACACCTCACAGTTTTTGGAGGCTGTGACTCCTGAACTGAGACACACTGGCTGGCTGTACTCTGATCAACTCTGAGCATCTCTGAACCACCTGACCTGCTGATGAAGTCACAAACAGCCTGCTGCTCTAGTCTAGATGAGTTACACTGCTGAGATCAGAATTGTGGATCAGGACAGGAAGTCATTATCAAACAATGGAGATTTCATATTTGAATTATATTCATAAAAACATTACGGAGCTTAAAATGGAAGCAGGTTGCAGACTACTGGAGCCAGTTAAGACTCTTTTCTGTCCTGCAGTCTGGAAACAGCTCACACAAACATTTCATACTTTCAGTCTCCACAAACAGCAGCTACCACAAGAGTTCAGCCTGTCATGTACACATTCATGTAAAGTCATGTATCACTGTCTGCAGACATGTTTCACCTCCACATACAGAGTCATGTCTTTCACCCCTTTCTATTTTTGCATTCAGTTTTCGCTCTTACCGTTAAATATAAAATTGTGGTCATCATGTTTATTCTGAACTTTTCTGTTTCTTCTTTCCTAACAGATGAGACTCATTTCATCTCCACCAGACAAACTGCATGAACTTAGTGAGACATCGGATTCAAACCAGAACAATGTGCTTACAGCCTATAAAACATACATAAGGTCAAGAGGTCATCATGTTCTTTGAAGGCAGAATTGATCAGTTCAACACATTTCTACACTGGATTCATCATCATCATCTTTTTTTCTTCCACTCCACTTAAAAAAAGGTTTTCTTCTTGTTTCTTCAGTTAAACGTTTTACGTTTGTTTTCACTGTCATCTCAAAGTAGAAAGTTTCTAGAAAGCTCACGCAAACATTTTATACTTTAAGTTTCCATCCAACACAGCAGCTACCACAAGATGTGTCTCTGTTCATCTTCCTGTTCTCACATTCAGGTCCTCCTTCTAACAAACACTTATTAAAATCATCAGATGTATTCTGAACTTTTCTGTTTGTGTCATCTGCTCTGAGACTGTGGAGATTATGAGGCATCACTGCAGATAAAGAACAAATCTGTGGAACAGAAAGCAGGAACCATCTAAGAGCCCAATATGATCCATCCACTTTATTTTATTTTGAATGCAGACTTATTTTACTCTAAATAATGAAGGATGATGTTTTTACTATCAGAGTAGTCAGCCTGTTATTTCTATCATGTGTTTAACAGAGTGTTAATCAGCAGCTGGAGGACAAAGGGACAAAAAAGCGTGAACACCTCACAGATTTTGGAGGCTGTGACTCCTGAACTGAGACACACTGGCTGGCTGTACTCTGATCAACTCTGAACATCTCTGAACCACCTGACCTGCTGATGAAGTCACAAACAGCCTGCTGCTCTAGTCTAGATGAGTTACACTGCTGAGATCAGAACTGTGGATCAGGACAGGAAGTCATTATCAAACAATGGAGATTTCATATTTAAATTATATTCATAAAAACATTACAGAGCTCAAAATGGGAGCAGGTTGCAGACTTCTGGAGCCAGTTAAGACTCTTTTCTGTCCTGCAGTCTGGAAACAGCTCACACAAACATTTCATACTTTCAGTCTCCACAAACAGCAGCTACCACAAGAGTTCAGCCTGTCACATACACATTCATGTAAAGTCATGTATCACTGTCTGCAGACATGTTTCACCTCCACATACAGAGTCATGTCTTTCACCCCTTTCTATTTTTGCATTCAGTTTTCGCTCTTACCGTTAAATATAAAATTGTGGTCATCATGTTTATTCTGAACTTTTCTGTTTCTTCTTTCCTAACAGATGAGACTAATTTCATCTCCACCAGACAAACTGCATGAACTTAGTGAGACATCGGACTCAAACCAGAACAATGTGCTTACAGCCTATAAAACATACATAACGTCAAGAGGTCATCATGTTCTTTGAAGGCAGAATTGATCATTTCAACACATTTCTACACTGGATTCATCATCATCATCTTTTTTTCTTCCCCTCCACTTAAAAAAAGGTTTTCTTCTTGTTCCTTCAGCTACCACAAGAGTTCAATCTGTCACGTACACATGCAGTTTATTCTGAACTTTTCTGTTTCTTCTATGTTTCATATTATAAAACATACATAAGGTCAAGAGTGCACAACCAGTTTGTTTCATCTGCTCTGAGGCTTTGGAGGCTGTGACTTGTTGTGAATTAAGGATATTAGTATCTATAATCTATATTAAACTTGTGATCAGGGGCACCACCGGAACATTTCTGGAAATTAATTAGATACAATTAATTACCGTAATTCAAATTTAATAGACTTGGACTGAATCAGTCAAATATCTTGAAGTTCATGAATTCTAGGCGTCAGGGAACCAAGAATCTAAATGTCTTAATTGTGTTTAGATTATTGTATTATCCTATTAGGAATAAAAATGGAAATGTGTAATTTGGACCTTAGTCAGCAATAAGCTCTTATATTTATCACCAGCCTGATCACAATGAAAGACGGTTTTAGCCTACTTTTTCAGATGGAGACCTGTCAGCTGGAAGCAGGTCGGGATGGAGCGAAGTCAGACAAGATGCGATTCTCGGCGAACTCCGCTGGACCTAGTCGGTTCTGATGGTGCAGGTTCCTGGGACGGCTGGTCTTACAACCACCGAGGCACAGGGGTCGTCTCTTCAAGGCTGTGGTGCTCAGGATGCAGGCTGGGATTTAGATGAGCGGATGCTGGTTTAATTAGCTATTGTTTTAATAACTGTGGATCGACTGGCCAGGCGAAATAACAAGAGAATAAGAGGATGAGAAAATAAGAGTAACAAGAGAGTAAGCAAGCTTGAAACAGATGCTTTTGTTCGTGAGGGTGGGGACTAATTTTGGGGGTTTGTCTTTTGTTTTCTCTCCTCCCCACTGAAGAAAAAAGGGGGGAGAGATGTGAATTAGTCCCTGGTATATTTTTAATTATAAATTAAAACCTAATTCTTTAATTTCTCATCACTGCTGTCACATTTGTACACGTTAAAGAGAATGCATCCTTCATTTTGGTCTGTTGCTGAGGAAGTCCAGAATCCAAGAGCACAGTGAACGGCCCTGGCCAAGGTTGCTCAACTTCTGTGCCAGTTTGTGACCTGATATTGTTTAGTGTGTTGTTGTGGGCAAAACTCCAACATAAAAACAAAGTGGAAAAAACACATTTTTGCTAACTCATGTTTTCATGTCCATTCCAGTGGACGCCAAGACGAGGTGGGTGCAAAATGTCATAAAACATCAAGAAAAATAAGGCAGAATTTTTTCACATAGTAATCAATCAGGCATGACCTAAACATCTGGAACTGGATGTTTGCATGGTTTTGAGTCTCTGTACAGTTCTGAACATGCTCATGAACTTGATCGGTGTATCACAGCGTGGGTAGAGAACAGCAGTGAGGTCATCACAAAAACCTTCATCACAGGGCTCGCTGCAGTTTCGCCACCTACTTTATGTTCAACTTGCAAAGAAGAAGCTGCAAGGACACTGGAGTTTGTTCAAAGGTAAATTCTCTGCTAGAAATATTGTTTAAGTACTCTATGTTACCCCTCTCCTAATGAACTGATAGCACGTTTACTTGGAATGGAACTGGAACTGGAGAAGACATCAGCTTGTGGATGTTTTCATGTATTCTCATTATTGATGAGCAGCCTTGAAGCAGTTTCGGTTTTGCACAAAGGACAAGTGGATGTTGCACTTGTGCCAAAAGACGTGTGTCATTCCTGTACAGTATGGCATCTTGTATCTGGTAGCCTCTTTCTTTTCATCAAAATTTGGCATGTGGTCAACCATGTCATACTGCACTTCAGGTAGAGGTCTTACATCCTGAACTGGTCTGTGAGCTGGTCTTTGGGGGACACGCTGTGGTTCTGGAGACATGCTGGGTCTTTCACATTTTATGGACTCTCACCAGACACTGGGCCACATTCATCTTGAAGTGGAGGAGATCCTGGATGACTTTGGTCTGGATATTGGCCCTCTTGGCATCCAGCCTGTGCTCTTGGCTTGACCGGGCCTCAGTTTTTAATGGCTGGATTCAGAACTTAATTTTAAACCAAATCAAATAATCTATTACGCAAAGTTAACTTTGGTATTGATATGTTATATCGCTCTCGTAACAGTTTTTCATTTAGTGTACGTCAGAGACTGACCACTCAACTTATACTTCCAATCATGGATTATTGTGATGTTGTTTACCAAACTGCTCATAAATCTGACCTTGCTGCACTTAACACAGCCGACAATAGACTCTGTAGGTTTGTCCTTGGTTGCCCTGATCACACCATCACTGCACGATGTACAATAGACTCAACTGGCCATCATTGAATGTGAGAAGACATATGCACTGGTTGCAACTTATATACACTTGGACCAACATCAAGTGTAACACACCCCCCCACCCCCCCACACCCGGAACGAAACTCCAGTACTGCTAAAAGGTATCTATCAGGTCTTAAAATGTGAAAATGGTGAACAGTCGAGAACAATCATTCAAAATTAAGAAAAGTAATCAAAATGTAATCAAATGTAATTAGTTAGTTTGAGGGTAACTTGTAATTGTAACAAACTACATTTCCAAAGTTTTAAAAGCAGCATCAGGTTTGTTAAAATGTACATTTAGTATTTTTGTTGGTTTTATAGATAAATTCAGACTGAACTCCGCAGCAAGACAGCATGGACGTTGCAGCTTATATACAGATGTATTTACCTTAATTATCCACCTTATCTACAGCAGTTTCTTATACCATCAATTTACCATATCAGACATTCTGCTCACCTCTATCTTTCTGTTCCCAATGTTAATAAATCTTTCAGCAGATTGGAATAACCTACCGGCTAATATCAGATCCTTCATTTGTTATCTTTAAGCGTGCTCTGTCTTCTGCTCTGGTTTTCATTGAAGCTGCATGAACTTTCTGATTTGGTGAAGTGATTGTTTTCATTATCTGTTGTCTCAGTTTCAGTTTTTTTCATTGTGGCCTTTTTTTTTTTTAATGGTTGTTTTGTTCTGATGTCGTCATGATGTTACTGTGGTCTGTCCTTTTTCTCTATTCTGTCTCTTCTTTATTTATTTATTTGCTTGTATGTTGAATCAATGTCTGTTTATATGTCTGGACCCCCTCGAAAACGAGATGATGCATCTCAAGGAGTTCATCCAAATGAATACATTTCAATATATTATCGGCTATACTGACTAAATATATCTGAATGCTGATTATTTATTTCTATTTACCTCATTTATTTTATTTATCTATTTATTTTAATGTAATTACTTTAATATTTGCTCTCATGTTGTTCATTTCCTCATATTATTACATATTTAACTGATATTAATGTTTACCTGTATGTTTGTATATTCTGCTGTTGTTCAATAAAGTAAAAACAGAGAGCTGAGATGTACGGAGTCCTGCTGGTGTCAAAAACAAACAGAAAACCAAAAGCTTCAAGTTCAAACTGGTTTTTATTTTAATAATCAGATCAATGTTACAGAAGCTCGTTGTGTTTACTTCTGCTTGAATTTTAACCAGCAATGAAAATAATGTTACTCAAACTTCTCAAAGTTATTTATTTACATCTTCACACACAGGAAGAGACTCTCACTCAGACAGAGGACATAGAGTCATCGAGGAACCAAGGCCCCAAGACCCAAACCCAAACCCAGCATACAGAGGTTCAGTGAATGTGGTGTTGAAGGTGTGGATGTGGATCAGTGTGTCAGAGGAGACTCTGTAGAAGGACAGAGTGCCAGCAGGACAGTCCACATATACTGCTACTCTGTTAGAGACAGAGGAGGAAGAGGAGGAGTAGATGGATGTTCTTGTCCTATTGTGCCAGACAGAGTAACCTTTTTCATCAGAGCACCACAGACTCCAGGACTGATCATTCCTTCCAAACCAACAGTCACCACTGAGTCCTTTCCTGCTGATTCTTCTGTAACTCACTGATATAAAAACTATTCCTCTCCTCTCGACCTCCCAGTAACAGCGACCAGTCAGACCATTACTACACAGCAGCTGAAGGTAGTAGTCAAATCTGTCTGGATGATCAGGATATGACTGAACCTCCTTCACATTTGTCACCTTCCTGTTGTTGTGAGACAGTTTGAGTTTTCTGTGTACTGTGTTTGTGTCCAGTGTGAGTTCACAGAAATCTGATGAAGAGAAGAAGAAACAACACAGCAGCAGTTTATCATCTGACACACCTGATGGATTTATTCTCTGTTTAACTTCTGATCTGTTGTTCATTTCTATAAAGTTTCATGATGACACATTTTGTCAGTAATGTTTTAATGAATAAATACCACAAAGACCAACTTTGTATTTAAAGAGAAACTGACTGTGTGCTGTTTAGTTGTCATTAATCAAATTCAATCCACACTTACACTTCTTCACACCAGGTTTTAACCTGTGCTCTCCACCATGGTCCAGCCTGGAGGAAGAAACACAGTCAGAATGATTTTCTATCCAACATGAGTCCTAACTGCTGTTCAACATGAAGCAGTGTTCCTCAGTTTGTCAGAGTGAGACAGAAACAGGCTGAAACTCATCTGTCTCAACTGTCTGCTGGATTCTTTCACTGAAGTCTGAGAGGAAAAGACCTGAAGAAGAAGATGTGATGATCAAATATGTCCTCCTACATGATAAATCACTAGATTAAATATTGATCTCTGCATGTTGTCCTGAGGATAGAGCCAGTCATCACTTCAATATCAAAAGGAGACAAAAGGAGCATTTTTGAAGTGATCAGAGAATAAATGCAGCTATAAGACAGCAAAACATTTGACTGTAATTATTCCATGTGTTCATTCATTTGGTTTGAATATATAATAATAATAATAGTTGAAAAGAAAAATGTGTCTGATAAATGAAGAAAGTAGTTTATGTTTCTTTTGTTGATCAGATAATAATCAGATAATTAACAGATTTTTAACTAGTGATGAATCAGAAAACTAAATATAACAGAGAGACACACTGGAGTTTATTCTGTCATCTGTCTCCACTTCAAACTTGAAGCAACATTAGCAGCCGATTATTGTTATTGAGATGCTCTTTTATGGCCAAGCCAGGTAAATGATATGATATGAATGATATGTCTGTGTGTATGAACCATTCAAACCTTCCTACCATTCAATAACAGATAAATATAACATTCATTTCATCTAGTAGGAATAATGACTATAATCTATAATCTAATGATATTTAGTCCACTAAAACTGAAACAATGTACATGACTCAATTGAGTCAATTTTAGTCATGACTAAAACTACATTTACTGTTAAATGTGACCTGAGAGTGTCCACCTGTCTGTCCTTACGTAACTTTCTGTTTCCAGTTACATGCTGAGACCAGCAGAGTCCAGTAAAGCAGTATCTAGGATGTCTCTGATATTAAACTGAGCTACTATTTAAAATATCAGTGAACAGGATCCTGAGTTCTTAGCAGTGTTGAGCTGGTTAAATGTTCCAGTTTACTTATAGATGTTGCTACAGGCTTAAATAAGAAGATAAAACTATGTTTATAATGATCACAGAGTGTATGCAGTTATAATATATTTAATAACCAGTAAATAACAGCACTCTGTCTCCTCTAACTATGAGCTAGAAACAATGGTAAGTATCTTCAGTGTCAGTGTGTAAACCTTACGAAGGCTTTTCTCTGGATGTTTTGGGACAAAATGTTTTATTCATTCACAACTGATTCTCAATTGAAGGAATATAAATAGAGGCACTACTTTCATTAAATTACAGCTACATACATACATAACATATAGATACAACAATAACAGAGAAAAACAAGTTGTTTTCTGGTTTTGGTTTAATTTCTATTCCTATTGTTGATTTTAGAGGAAAACATGAAAACATGAAATTCTGTTTTTAAACTGACTCAAAGACGTAGAATGTTTTTGTGAATCGATACAAAGTTGATTACGTTGAGTTTGTGAATGCTGCGTCACTTGATCGTGTTAAATGATCTCCTCTCCTTTCATAAAGGATGGTCAGGTGTACTCGGTGCTAAAGGAGGTTAGAAAGGAAGCACTTTTAGCTTATATTCTATTTTCTGTACATTAAAGGTTCACAAAATGAAAGTCCCACCCACTTTTTAAAATCATTAGTTTGGACATCAGTACATGAGTCTATCCACTCAGCGCTGTTTTCATAGCGCTGTGTCAGCGCTTCAATATTAAATCTGTTCCGCTTATTTATTGAGCAAAAACTCAAATCAATGAAACTCCGCTCCGTGTTTTCACTGATACCGGCAGCTTCTACTGTGAAGAAGCAATAATGCTATGCTAGTAAATAGTGAAGAGATGAGGAGGTGGTTAGTTTTTATTTGGTTGTTACTGTAGAGAGGACTGGTCTGTTTTTAGCTGAAAGGCTCTTGTTTTGATGTCCTTACACACATGTTGCTACAGTCTGCCTCCCCCAAAGTGATCTCTGATTGGTTTGGATTACATCACACATAACATACTGAACATGCCAAACAAACAGGACAGAAACCCACAAGAAAACAAAGGATCATGGTAAATGTAGTCATTGAATGAATCTATCTGTAGTTTAAAGAAAACACACTTCCTTTCATTTCATCTACATTTATCTATATTTTAAAGTCCTCTTCACCTACCTGAGAGTGTCCAGTCTCCAGTGTGGATCCTTTAATCCAGCAGACAGTAACTTCTCTCCTGAGTCTCCTGGATGATTGTAGCTCAGGTCCAGCTCTCTCAGATGGGAGGGGTTGCAGCTCAGGGCTGAGGCCAGAGAAGCACAGCCTTCCTCTGTGATCAGACATCCTGACAGACTGGAAATATAAAAAGGTTGATAACACAATGTTTTTAATCAAATATGTACCAGAATCCTACAGATGACCCAGACTAAAGAGCGATCATGCAATGTTTTTAAATCTGTAAAGCAGGATGAACATTTTAACATAAACATGTATTCTGTAAATGTTCAAAACAAGAAATGTTTAGATGCTCTATCCTGACCTTAGAGTTTCCAGTCCACAGTGTGGACTCTCCAGCCCAGCAGAAAGCTGCTTCACTCCTGAATCCTGCAGGTCGTTGTGACTCAGGTCCAGATCTCTCAGACTAGAGGACTGGGAGCTGAGAACAGAGGACAGAGCTGCACAGCTTCTCTCTGAGAGGTGACTGCCACTCAACCTGGAGAAAGGGTTAGTAATGAACACAAAATGTTTAATTTATCATATTTTTATTAAACATAGTTCATATTGTTCAAATATCCAGTGTGTCATCCACTTACAGAGCTTTATTTGAAACTTTGACCACTGGCAGCAGCCTCAGAAGAGCCTCCTCTGAAGCAGAGTATTTCTTCAGGTCAAACACGTCCAGATCTTTTTCTGATGACAGTAAGATGAAGACCAGAGCTGACCACTGAGCAGGAGACAGTTTATCTGTGGAGAGACTTCCTGATCTTAGGGACTGTTGGATCTCCTCCACTAGAGAACGATCATTCAGTTCATTCAGACAGTGGAACAGATTGATGCTTCTCTCTGCAGACACATTCTCACTGATCTTCTTCTTGATGTACTCGACTGTTTTCTGATTGGTTTGTGAGCTACTTCCTGTCTGTGTCAGTAGACCTCGTAGGAGAGCCTGATTGGTCTGCAGTGAAAGACCCAGGAGGAAGCGGAGGAACAAGTCCAGGTGTCCATTTGGACTCTTTAAGGCCTCATCCACAGCTCTCTGGTAGAGATGTGTCTGGGATGTTTTTTGTTCGTGTGCCAGCAGATTGACTCCAGACTTGATGAATGTCAGATGGACATGAAGAGCAGCCAGAAACTCCTGAAGGCTCAGATGGACGAAGCAGAACACCTTGTCCTGGTACAGCCCTCTCTCCTCTCTAAAGATCTCTGTGAACACTCCTGAGTACACTGAGGCTGCTCCGATATCGAAGCCACACTCTGACAGGTCTGATTCATAGAAGATCAGGTTGCCTTTCTGCAGCTGCTCAAAGGCCAGTTTTCCCAGAGACTCAATCATCTTCCTGCTCTTTTTATTCCAGTGTGGATCTCTCTCAGTTCCTCCATCATACTTGACATTCTTCAGTTTAGCCTGAACCACCAGGAAGTGGATGTACATCTCAGTCAGGGTCTTGGGCAGCTCTCTTCCCTCTCTGCTTTTCAACACATCCTCCAGAACTGTAGCAGTGATCCAGCAGAAGACTGGGATGTGGCACATGATGTGGAGGCTTCGTGATGTCTTAATGTGGGAGATAATGGTTCTGGCCTTCTTCTTATCTCTGAATCTCTTCCTGAAGTACTCCTCCTTCTGTGGGTCAGTGAACCCTCTGACCTCTGTCACCATGTCAACACACTCAGGAGGGATCTGATTGGCTGCTGCAGGTCGTGTGGTTATCCAGAGGCGAGCAGAGGGAAGCAGTTTCCCCCTGATGAGGTTTGTCAGCAGCACATCCACTGAGGTGGACTCTGTAACATCAGTCAGGATCTCATTGTTGTGGAAGTCCAGGGGAAGTCGACACTCATCCAGACCGTCAAAGATGAACACAACCTGGAACTCTTCAAACCTGAAGATTCCTGCTTCTTTGGTTTCAGTAAAGAAGTGATGAACAAGTTCCACCAAGCTGTACTTTTTCTCTTTCGCCACATTCAGCTCTCTGAAAGTGAATGGAAATGTGAAGTGTATGTCCTGGTTGGCTTTGTCTTCAGCCCAGTCCAGAGTGAACTTCTGTGTTAAGACTGTTTTCCCAATGCCAGCCACTCCCTTTGTCATCACTGTTCTGATTGGTTTATCTCTTCCAGGTGGGACTTTAAAGATGTCTTCATGTCTGATTGTTGTTTCTGGTCTGACTGGTTTCCTGGATGCTGTTTCAATCTGTCGGATCTCATGTTCCATGTTCACCTCTCCAGTTTCTTGTGTTAGTATGTAGATCTCGGTGAAGAACTCTTGTAGAAGTTTTGAATTTCCTGCTTTTGTGATTTTCTCAAACAAATTTTGAAATTTCTCCTTCAGGTTGGATTTGACTTTATGCTGACAAATGGCAAGAGTATCTGAAAGAATACAAGAGACAAAATACACAAGAGAGTAATGTTACAGTAAGTTCTAATAGTTTCCTGATCATTGCAGATTTCTGATTCATAACAAAATGTTAACTTGGATTGAAACATTTTTCATACTGTGATGAATCACTTTACAGTCATATAACCATTAACACTACAACATTTTCCTGAATTTAAGGTTTGGTTTAAGTATCCTCTCCATTACTCTCACACTGATTTCTGGCATAGCCTGAGCAATGTGCCTCCCAAATCATTGGAACACAACATCTGGTCCCATGTGTCACCTAAGACAAAATTACAGTGTCCAGAGTCTTCAACATATCAGAACAAACCTCATCCACCTCTGGCACCTTACCACTGTGAACCCCTCTGAGTACTTTAATAACCTGTACCTGTAACCAAGAGCTGGATGAGACTTCCCTCAAACGTTTCAGCCCAGTCTCCTCTGTAGAGAGGTGTCAGTCAGGGTCAGGAGATTGTGAAATCATTGCTGCCTTTGTCAAGTAATATCTTCCAATTGCTTGCTAGAACCTCATTCAGGTCAACTTCTCCATGATCTCTCAGAACCATCCCACAACAGTTTTCCTTCATTTACTACAGAAGCTTAAGTCCTTCTTGCCTCCCGGTATCCTTCAGCCTCTTTGGGAATCCTCTGGACGTAATAGAGGATTCACCAAATCTGAAAGGACTAACCCATCAGGTAGGAATCAACAGCTTTCTGGCCAGAAGTCAGGACAGCTGGTCCTGCAATGGAGGCTTTGAAAATGTCCAATGTCATATGTGCCAAATCCCCCCAAACTGTGGGAAACAGCAGTGCTCAACATAGGTTCATGAGTAATCCCACACCCATGCCTGTCAGCCTGGGAAAAAACTGGGACTTCCGAAAAGGACCTGCCCATGAAACAAGGTTTCATATAACACACAATCAGGTGTTTGCAGACCCAACCTTTAAATGCAATAATATGTCACTCCACCTGGACTTACAGGAATGTATGCTTCTAGACCGTTCATATACATGGGACATGTAAAACAGAAGGGAGGTACGACAAACAGCCAACATATGATAAAGAGTTTTTTTAATTAATTGCAGGGTCACACTGCCAACCCGGACGAACTATAGACCTGAACCTCTATGGTCACTGTGTTTCATTGCAGGCGACACAAACATCTCAGGATACACCACTGTCCTATTTATCACATGTACTTCAAGCCTGCCTGACAACTTCTGTGTTACAGGTGTATGTCACATGATGCCTCGCTGTGCTGCCCTTTAATTTCACTACATTTAACAAAAACATTTCATATTTGTGCAGAAAAACTTTCTTTATATTTGAAAAGATCATTCAGTGCCTGGATCTCCCTGTCATGTGAGATTTATCAGTTTAATCATGACTTACGTTTAGAGATGGTGTGTGAGCATTGCTTATTCATCTTCCCCAGAACCTTTTTGGTCACCTGCAGAGTGTTTTCACTGTAGGTCTGGACCATCAGACTCACTGTGTCGCACCGGTCCGACTTCTCCAGTCGACTCTTTGGGATTGTTGGGAGGTCTTCCAGGACCTCAGGCTGCTCCAGGTACCACTTAAATGTTTTAAAGTCATCTTCTCCCAAATTCTGTAAAGTTCTCAAGAGATCCTCTTTAGCATTAGAGTCCACTGTTTTTCCTCCCTGTCAGAAACAAAGAAAGCCTTTTAAACCTTAAACAAACATACAGTTCATCACATCCCATCTCATCACTCTGCTGCTCACTCTTCCATTAAAAGTTTCCAAAAATGATGTTGAACATGTGTGTAGGAATTTGTCGACTTTCATCAACAGCAGCATTACAGTGGTTTGAATTAATCAGCGAACCTTCAGAGCGGTGAGTAGAACATGACTGTTGTTGGAAATGGACATTAACCTGACTTCATCACACAACAGATCAACATGAAGGATGTGCTGAGTTCAACAGAAGCACTTTTGAAAACAGAGATCTTCTTTTAAATAAATGAAATGCAGGACACTTAACAGTAATCCCAACTGTTGACTTCTCATCTGTGAAACACCACCGCTGTTATTTTATACCAGGAAACACTTCAAACACTAAGGTTGGGCTTTGATAGCAGCTTGTCAAATCAACAACTCAGTTAGGAGCTGATTTAGTTATTCACAATAGTTCATAATTATTAAAGATAATTATGAATTAAAGCTGCAAGTAGTGATGAACGGGCCCTGGCACCTCCACGCATGTTGGGCCGTGGTGCAGTTGAAGGGCTCACATCATGAGCACGTAGACGTCTTCAGACCTGAGCTTTAATGGGACATTGGTACAAGGGGTGAAATAACACTTCCTGTGTCCAGTGGGTGGCGCTATGATTAAAAGACAATATTGAAGAATAGATGTGTTCAGGACGTGAGACATTTGGTGCAGGTTGGAACATATCTGTTAAAGTTACAGCAACTTCCTGTTTCACAGCAAATCATCAGTTTGTTGTGGCACAATGATCAGAGCGCTCGATTGAGGCTTTAGATTTTAATAACTTTTCATCACAAAGGTTTTGTGTGTATGCAAGTGGATGAGCAGAGGGAGAGGCTGAAAACACTACAGAAGAAAAGATTGACTTTTATTTCCACAGAGATGTGATGTATGAATGTCGGTATTCAGCCTGAATCTTAAGAAAAAGAGGTTTGTTTCTCTCAGAGCTCGACAAAAACTAAAACCATCAAACAGCTGTGACGTTCTTACCTGTTCATCCATCTGCAGACGTTAAGCCTCTGTGTCTCTGTGCTTCTGAACGTCTGCTGTCACTCTCACCTTCAATATTCAACCATCTGATGACAGCAGAGAACAAGTCTGTGGGATAAAATGATCTTCAGTAAATCATATCTGACAGCTGTTTCAGAGTCAAGCAGGAGTTCAACTGAATTTAAAACCATTTAAACTGACTGCATATCAATAATAATGATAATTATTATAGTTTGATCTCTTTAAAACACTTTCTGTTAATCTCATTGTTGGTTATATAAACATTTATTAAACACATTGTGATGTAGTTATAAACAGATTGAAGGAAATGTGTCTTTATTAATGTCTTTGTTAACAACTACAACTCTTAATGAAGCATTCATAACTGGTTTATAAACAGTTAATAAACTTTTTAATAATTGATCTCCTTTCAAAGGGTTAGGGTTAAACTTCCTGTTTGGTACATAAACAGTTAATAAATGATCAGTATATAAATATTTCTGATGTTCTCTATTTTAAAAACATTTCTAAAGATATATTTAGTCCGTCTATGTTTCTGATGACCTGCTATGTCTCTGTGAGGCAGATCGAATCTTTTCCCTCCACATCTTTACATGTTCGAGCTCACTGTGTTCACTTCAGCAAACAGTGTATTTATATATTTACACTGATGGTCTACAGTCAGTGTTCATACAGTCCAAAGCAACCAGACTGTCAAAATATGCTTCTATTGTTCTATTGTATTAATAAAGCCTTATTATAGAGGGAAACTTCAACCCTCATCTCCGGTTTTCGCCGCTCTTTGGTGTTTTCCCGCCTTTAAAGTGGTCACTGTGTAATATATCTGATTGAATACTGGCGTGTAAGAGTCCGACTTTAAACTGTGTTCACACCAAAAGCATCTGACTCACCGCTGATGGGATGTCGCTGCGTAATGTCGCCTGAAAAGTTCAACTTTTCCGACTTCATTTGCATCACCTGATATGAAATTGCATGTTATCGCGCCATTTACATTGATTTTCTACGTAGACTTGCTGCTCAATTCGTGTCAGACGCTTTTGGTGTGAACACCTCTGCAGAAATCCAGGAGTTAGGTCAACGATATTTAATAAAGTCCCACAGGAGCAAAGACAGCTGGTACATCGTACTTATCCAAAATTAATAATCAGCCAATTATGACTTCTTGAAGTTGTGGTTATTTGAAGGATATTAAACAACAACAGAATATATATAATTATTTATAATGGTCTGAATAAACAAAGACATAATGACAATAATAGCACTGCTGCTGAAAACAGTCGACTTCACATTATTACAAGTAATGCTCCAAATGTCCACTAGAGGTCTCTCTACTGCAGCCAAAGGATAGACAGCACATTGAATACAGGCATCAGTTATAGTATGAAAACTAGGACCAAATAAGTAAGGTTTACACTATTGGCTAGTCAAATCAAATAATTTATGACTAAGTGCTGCTAATGAACTAATGATCAAGCTAACAACAGAGCATTACACCTACTGCAAATAATATGAGAGCAGGGACATTTGAACAGTCACCGTGTTTGTGTGTTATTGCTTTGAGTCTCTATGTGATGTGTTCAGATCAGAGCTGAAGCCACCGACAGTTTGTTTTTACAGCTGAGCAATATTTACTCATTATTCATTTTATACTGACTGAGTTGTGTTCTAGTGTCAGTAGTGTATATTTGTCATGGGTTGATCAGTTGTGGTTATGTTTTTTCACTAATTATCCTGTCATTTCAGATCCTGTCACCCTCATCATATAATATAATAAATATAATCAATATAATCAATATAATATGATATATTTTTGGGAATCTACATAGTTACTTTCTCATCTGAAAACATATGAAATCTTAATAAAGAGAAAATTGCACCTTTCCTGCTAGAATTGAACTATTAAAATCACTCAAGCTAGTAAATAATAAAAAAGCTATAAATGATAAACATCAATGAAACTTTGCTCCCTGAAACCTCTGACTAGAATATGAACACCACCTTTAATTTACTTTGACTTTAATGATGTTTATATTGATTTATTATGTCATATTCTTTATTTCCTCATATGTAACTGATGTCTGAGCTGTATGCCTGATGTGATGTTTGCTTAAAAACATGAAATAAAAGACAAGTCTGAAAAGTTCTGTTACAAAATAAAATGTTACTGTGAAAATAAGGAAGATGAAATCATGATAAGGTTATGTTTCATAATAATTAACTTATTTATTTGAATGTGGAGTCAATTGGGGCTCCATAAAAGAAAGCAGTCCTGACTCTACATGTTACACTCAGAGATATGACGGCTTCAAACAATCATTTACTGAATACACATAAAGACTCTGATGCTATAACACTAAATATTACTGGAGATAAATGTTATCAGTTATAATCATATCATGTTTGTGGCCTTTAGTCAGTGTTGGACAATAAGGATGTTATTTCAGAAGGTTATATGGTTGAATGATCAGAACTTTGAACCTTGATATTAAACGTGTGTGTGTGTGTGTGTGTGTGTGTGTGTGTGTGTGTGTGTGTGTGTGTGTGTGCGTGTCAGTGATCATGATGACAAAGTGAGGCTTGTTTTATTTCCACAGAGTCGTGATGTGTGAATGTCCTTATTTAAACGTCACGTTCTGACTTCAATGAATAAAAAACAAAGTCACAGTCTCACACATGATGGAGAGCTTCCTTCCTTCCTTCCTTCCTCCCTTCCTTCTCTCCTTACATGATCACACATGATGGAGAGCTAACACTAATCAGTTTATCATGAGAAACACAACTACAACACTCCCTTCCTTCCTTCCTTCCTTCCTTCCTTCCTTCCTTCCTTCTCTCCTTACATGATCACACATGATGGAGAGCTAACACTAATCAGTTTATCATGGGAAACACAACTACAACACTTCCTTCCTTCCTTCCTTCCTTCCTTCCTTCTCTCCTTACATGATCACACATGATGGAGAGCTAACACTAATCAGTTTATCATGAGAAACACAACTACAACACTTCCTTCCTTCCTTCCTTCCTACTACAACACAGCAGCAACTCCAACACTTTGCAGTATTTCTTCAGTTCAGTGAAGGGATCATTGCATGTGTAGAACATCGTCTCCATCAGAAATATAAAGAGCAGAAACTTCTCAGACTCACTGAGACATGATTTATAGAAACAGAACATGACTTTATTTCACATCAAACTTTGACATGTGAAATAAAGATGTTTGATTTCAGCTTTTCTTATTTCTTCTGTAGTTTAGTTCATTCCATTAATGCATCAACAAATGAACATAAGTCATCAGCATAACTTCCATCTGTACTGTTATCAGATCATTTTAACAGCTGCTGACACAAACATGATGAAACTGCTGCTTACGTTACCTTTAGATGCTGAAAATCATCTGAATCAAGCTGATGAGTGAAGGTGAAATGAATCAGCAGCTCCAAGCAGGAAACCAACCAGAAGAAGAACAAACATGGAACTGACAGCAGGAGCTTTTTAAGGTCTCAACTCTCTGTATTCATCTTTAACCTGAAGTCTTCTTTAAGGGAATCTGATCACAGAACAGCAGCTCTGAACTCTGGAACCAAGAATCTGGAACAAGAGTCAAACATTAACAGGCAGTATAAATCTTTATCAGCTGGATCATAAAGTCTGATGTTTGCCTAAGTTTGGTCTCTGTGATACAGGTACAGGTAACAGTTGGTACAGGTAAAATGAATATTGAACACGTCACCATTTTTGTCAGTAAATATATTTCTAAAGGTGATATTGACATCGGTAACAACCCAAGTAATCCACATATACACAGAAAAATCAAACCATAGATGTCCATAAAGTTATGTGTAATAATGTGAAATGACACAGGGAAAAAGTATTGAACACATGAAGACAGGAAGATGCAAAAAGGCATAGAAAGCCAAAGCACCAGTTAAAATCTATCAGTAATAGAACAGAAAAGAGCAATCCTAACACTGGCAAATTAATACCAGCTGGTTCTGTCCCAACTGATGGCCAATAAAAAGGAGTCTCATTATCAAGGTGTCACACTACAAACAACTCATGATGGATAAAGTCAAAGAGCTTTCTCAAGACCTTCACAACCTTATTGTTGCCAAACATACTGATGAGGGAGAACTCATAAACCAGCCATGACCAGGCCAATCACCTGACTTCAATCCAATAGAAAATCTATGGAAAGAACTAAAGGTCAGAGACAGACTGTTTGAGTCTGAGCAATGCATGAGACTAGTTTCTCCCTTCCTTCCTTCCTTCCTTCCTTCCTCCCTCCCACCTCCCTTCCTTCCTTCCTTCACTCCCTCCTTCTCTCCTTCCTTCCCACACTTCCTTCCTTCTCTCCCTCCTTCCTTCCTTCCCACACTTCCCTCCCACCCTCCCTCCTTTCCTTCCTTCCTTCCTTTCCTTCCTTCTTTCTCCCTTCCTTCCTCCACCCTCATTCCTTCCTCCCTCCCTCCCACCTCCCTACCTTCCTTCACTCCCTCCTTCTCTCCTTTCTTCCTTCCCACACTCCCTTCTTTCCTCCCCTCCTTTTTTCTCCCTCCCTTCCTTCCTTCCCTCCCACCCTCCCTCCTTCCTTCCCTCCTTTTTTCTCCCTTCCTTCCTCCTCCCTCCCACCCTCCCTTCCCTCCTTTTTTCTCCCTTCCTTCCTCCTCCCTCCCACCTACCTTCCTTCCCTCCCACCCTCCCTCCTTCCTTCCCTCCTTTTTTCTCCCTTCCTTCCTCCTCCCTCCCACCTACCTTCCTTCCCTCCCACCCTCCCTCCTTCCTTCCCTCCTTTTTTCTCCCTTCCTTCCATCCCTCCCACCCTCCCTACTTCCTTCTTTCCTCCCACCCTCCTTCCTTCCCTCCTTTCCTTCCCTTCCTTCTTTCTCTAAAGATCAGAGTTCATAGAAGAGATTTGAAGACTGTTTGAGTGGAACAATGGGCCAAAATCACACCTGATCAATGTGTTCATTATGATTGTTAAGTTATGTGCTCTCATCAACCATATTATTGACATCACATTTAACTTCTATCATCATTAGTTTTGATATGCTCCCATATTGTAAGGATTAGTCTGGTTTTGTTTGAACCTGTATTATAAGACATACGCCCTGACTGTTGGCACCTTGTTTTCTATGTTTGGCCGTTTTACGTTACTTTTATGCACTTTACGTTTTGTGCCAGCAGGTGGCAGTAATGAGTGGGAGCGCTGCACTGTGCACTAACTTATCATGAGATCACAGCTACTGGTGGATTTTTCTAACCCCCCCCCCCCCCCCCCATGGTGCTGTGAAGAAGAGAGTGAAATAAAACACATATGAGAGCGTTTCCTCTGTGTAATCCTTCCTCACCATGGCTGATGAAACTGAAACTCAACAATTATGATTCATTATTATATCATGTGTCCTCATACACACTGCAGACAAACATTAAACTCTATTTAAGCAGGAAAACCTCACTGAAATGAAAAAGCTCTTTTTCAGAGAGTCCTGGCTCAGAGTGGCAGCAACACAGATGATTACAGACAAACAACATAAAACACATAAATATACAGTATGTCTCATAAATACATCACAATAATAGAGTGAAAACACTGCAGTACAGTCATATCAAATATTACATCCTGAAGAAAACAACCAGCAGCTGTCTGGATAAACATGAGGGAAAGAAAATGATTATATAACACTGCCTGTAGAATAAATACTGATTATAATAAATATAATATAATATAATATAATAAATATAATATAATATAATATATTAATATAATATAATATAATATAATATAATATAATATAATGAATATAATATAATGAATGGGAAGGAAGGAAGGAAGGAGGGAGGAGGAAGGACAGAAGGAAGGAAGGAAGGAAGGAACGAACGAACGAACGAAATAAGGATGGAAGGAAGGAGGGTAGGATGGAAGGCCTACCTCAGCCTCAGCTCTGAGGTCCAACCCCTCCCATCTAAGAGAGCTGTATTAAATTATATTATATTATATTATATTATATTATATTATATTATGTTATATTATATCATATTCATGATATTATATTAATTGGTGGGGGCGCTCAGTCCAAACATCTAATAACTGCTTCACTCGTCTTTTCAAAACATTATCAGAACTTGGACTCACCTGCTGTCAGCTGCTGCGCGTGCACGGACTCTCGGGTGTAGCTCCGGTTTCCGATCTCGCGCTGCCGCTCCGCGCGGATCACTTTAATGTAAAATATGAAGTAAAGTTTAAAAGACAAAGTGATGAAAGCGTCTGCTGCTGTCTGCTGCTGCTCAGGTGTGTCTCACCTGCTCACACACAGGAAGAGAAACCCGACGCCCCGCCCACAGGCGCGCTGAGTGACGTCACCCACACTTTAAATAGTAAACATGACGTCATGGGTGATGTTTATTGTGTCTCATATAGTTTCATAATGTGAGCGATGATTCAGTAATATGAACTCTTTCACTTCTGCTGTAACGATGAATTCTTTCAACTTGTGAAAAGTCACAGAAGTAAAGATGAAAAGAAGAATCAGCCTTCACTGATGTTAGATGGACCTGAACTAACAGATCAAAAGTTTAACAAGAAGAATATTACACAAACTTTTCAAAGAAAGAATAAAACACAAGTTTTCATACAGCTCACAGATTATTTTAATTTGAAGCCACAGAAGCCTTATTGTTGCTTTGTGACTTTTTATAAAGTGTTTATTGTCTTTGTCCTGCTAGCTTCTTATTGCTAATCTGCTTCATGTTGTTCTTGGTTCTGTCTGCTGTTAGCTTGTTTGTTAGCTTGTTTGTTAGCGTGTGTGTGTGGATGTTTGCATTGTTTTAATATTTCCTCTCACGTTCTTCATTTCCTCATGTTATTACACATGTAACTGATATTAATGTTTACCTGTATGTTTGTATATTCTGCTGTTGTTCAATAAAGTAAAAACAGAGAGCTGAGATGTACGGAGTCCTGCTGGTGTCAAAAACAAACAGAAAACCAAAAGCTTCAAGTTCAAACTGGTTTTTATTTTAATAATCAGATCAATGTTACAGAAGCTTGTTGTGTTTGCTTCTGCTTGAATTTTAACCAGCAATGAAAATAATGTTACTCAAACTTCTCAAAGTTATTTATTTACATCTTCACACACAGGAAGAGACTCTCACTCAGACAGAGGACACACAGACACTGAGGAACCATATGACCCAAACGCAAACCCAGCATACAGAGGTTCAGTGAAGAGATCAGAGCACATTACTCCAGTTCTAAAGTCTTTACACTGGCTCCCAGTTAAAGTTCTGCTACTGGTCTACAAATCACTGAATGATTTAGGTCCAGAATACATGAATGACATGTTAGTAGAATATAAACCCAGTAGAGCTCTGAGATCTACTGACTCAGGTCAGATAATTGAGCCCAGAGCTCTGAGATCTACTGACTCAGGTCAGATAGTCGAGCCCAGAGCTCTGAGATCTACTGACTCAGGTAAGATAGTTGAGCCCAGAGCTCTGAGAGCTACTGACTCAGGTCAGATAGTTGAGCCCAGAGTTCAAACTAAACATGATGAAGCAGTTTTTACACAACTGGAACAAACTACCAGCAGAACTGAAATCATGTTTAAATCCAGGTAAAAACATTTCTCTTCTCCTGAGCTTATGATTGAGCTCTTTATTTTAAAGCACTTTACATTTTAATCTTTCATTTGCACTCTATTTCCTATTAATGATTTTAAAGCTAATTTATTATTTTTGCTGCAATCTTATATTTAATGCTCTATTCTAGTATTTTATTTATGTCTTTCTATTTTTCAGTACTTTGTTTTAATTATTAGTGTGTGTGTGTGTGTGTGTGTGTGTGTGTGTGTGTGTGTGTGTGTGTGTGTGTGTGTGTGTGTGAGGAGGTGGGGGGGGGGTTAATTGTATGTTTTAATGTTTCCATGTTTTACTATTATTGGGTTTTATTTTTATATCTCAAATTATATGTTTTTATGTTTTTTCATTTCCAATTCTTACTGTTAAATGTTTGTTATATAAATAAAACTGCCTTGCCTTTATGACAAAGGTTTTGAATTGCAGATGAAACCTGAAGATTTGGTGACTAAAAGCAGAGAAAGGAGTCTTATCAGAAGGATACTCTCTGCAGTCATGTGGTTCTCACTTAGATGGTATGAAATGTATGTCATCACACTCTCAACAGTGTTAGTGGAATTAAAGGTCCTGAGAAAGACAAAGGATGAAAAAAAATTAGCCGCGCTGTGAACGTCACAGAAATAAAAACAAAAATGACTGAACATGAATTATGTCAGGTAATGTCAGTTAAACTATTACTTCGATAAGCAATATTTCAATTAAATGAATAAAAGTTATTAATAAATAGTCAGTTTATATTGTGGACAAGTCGCTTTGTAGATTCGGCCGCTAATATTTATATTGTAACTAGCTTACAATATAAAACATTACGTCATAGTTTCAATTGTCAGTTTATAGCCTACTTCTTTATATTAAATAACCTAATAATTTACAAACAGAATAATGTCATCATGATTATGGTTTCAGAAGTGCATACTTGCTCATTGCCTACATCTGTAGTTCACACCCATTACTCAGGGGTCTCTAAAATACTGACAACATATATATAGACACGTGGACAAAATTGTTGGTACCCCTCTGTTAAAGAAAGAAAACCCCACAATGGTCACTGAAATAACTTGCAACTGACAAAAGTAATAATAAATAAAAATGTACTGAAAATTAAGCAATGAAAATCAGACATTACTTTTGAATTGTGGTTCAACAGAATCATTTAAAAACACAAACTAATGAAACAGGTCTGGACAAAAATGATGATACCCTTGACTTAATATTTTGTTGCACAACCTTTGAGGCAATCACTGCAATCGAACGATTTTACCTAAGAGAAAATCCAAAATACGAGAAAATTAGTGAATGCGACAAACCCTCGTAAATCACTGCGTACGAGTGGTTCTTGGATCGGGCCCAATATTTACATCACCTGCAGAGGCAAGAAAACCTAAAGGAAAGCAGCCCATACATGTTATTATATACATACATCAGATAGAAACATACGTTGATGTTAATGATTAAACACAAACTGAGCTGATGTCAAACAGACTGGGATGTCTGGTGGACATTTTCAGGAAAAACTTCACTTTAAGATCCTGATAAAACTCAAGTGAATATGAGAGTCAACACAGTTTTTACACATCAATTCAGTCCAGAGGAGATCATTTCACTACTTCTAATAGAAACTATATTCTGACATTAAAGCACAGTCAGTGATCCAAATGAAACCAGAGTGAAACCTCGTCCACCATCAACATTTAAACACAGGAAGCTGCTGTCACTTCCTGTTTTATTGTTCACTGGTGAACAGAGTGAACAGTGATTTCAGCAGCTGTGTTCAGTCAGCAGTGTGACTGTTTGTCTCCACAGGAGGAGACTCTCACTGAGACAGAGGACACAGAGACACTGAGGAACCAGGCAGACAAAACCCAAACCCAGGATACAGAGGTTCAGTGAATGTGGTGTTGAAGGTGTGGAGGTGGATCAGTGTGTCAGAGGAGACTCTGTAGAAGGACAGAGTGCCAGCAGGACAGTCCACATACACTGCTACTCTGTTAGAGACAGAGGAGGAGGAGGGGGAGGAGGGGGAGGAGGAAGAAGAAGAGGGGGAGGGGATGTATGTTCTTGCCTTATTGTGCCAGACAGAGTAACAACCATCTTCAGAGCATCTTAGACTCCAGGACTGATTGTTCCTTCCAAACAAACAGTCATCACTGTCTCCTTTCCTGCTGATTCTTCTGTAACTCACTGATATATTAACCTCTCCTCTCCACTCGACCTCCCAGTAACAGCGACCAGTCAGACCATTACTACACAGCAGCTGACTGTGGTAGTCAAATCTGTCTGGATGATCAGGATATGGCTCCTCCTCCTCCACAGCTGTCACCTTCCTGTTGTTGTCAGACAGTTTGAGGTAATAGTTTACTGTGTTTGTGTCCAGTGTGAGTTCACAGAAATCTGATGAAGAGAAGAAGAAACAACACAGCAGCAGTTTATCATCTGACACACCTGATGGATTTATTCTCTGTTTAACTTCTGATCTGTTGTTCATTTCTATAAAGTTTCATGATGACACATTTTGTCAGTAATGCTTTAATGAATAAATACCACAAAGACCAACTTTGTATTTAAAGAGAAACTGACTGTGTGCTGTTTAGTTGTCATGTATCAAATTCAATCCACACTTACACTTCTTCAGACCAGGTTTTAACCACTGCTCTCCACCATGGTCCACCCTGGAGGAAGAAACACAGTCAGAATGATTTTCTATCCAACATGAGTCCTAACTGCTGTTCAACATGAAGCAGTGTTCCTCAGTTTGTCAGAGTGACACAGAAACAGGCTGAAACTCATCTGTCTCAACTGTCTGCTGGATTCTTTCACTGAAGTCTGAGAGGAAAAGACCTGAAGAAGAAGATGTGATGATCAAATATGTCCTCCTACATGATAAATCACTAGATTAAATATTGATCTCTGCATGTTGTCCTGAGGACCTGAGAGTGTCCACCTGTCTGTCCTTATGTAACCTTCAGTTTCCAGTTACATGCTGTGACCAGCAGAGTCCAGTAAAGCAGTATCTAGGATATCTCTGATATTAAACTGAGCTACTATTTAAAATATCAGTTAACAGGATCCTGAGTTCTTAGCAGTGTTGAGCTGGTTAAATGTTCCAGTTTACTTATAGATGTTGCTACACGCTTAAATAAGTCTTGCGTACGCTGGTGCCAGGAGCTCCCTTCGCTTTACAGCCAAGTTCCAGGTCGCCCACAACGGTCAAAGTCTTCGAGTCACCAGCTGATGCTGAACAGTTTGCAGACTCCCTAATAGACAAACTTAACTGGCGGTACGCCCAATGTAGGAGGTTTTCACCAACATGCTCTGCAGCTAAGAGATAAATGTAAAGATTTCATACCTGTTATAACTTAATGGTATATAATGTTGGTTATTCATTGTGGGTTTGGGTGAGTAATTTACTGCACACATAGTATCCATAGTTTGTTTTTTATATAATGCTTACAATATTCAAACCAGCATTAACTGAATAACCGGGTGTGTTTAAAGTTTTTTTCTCTCTTTTCCTCTTTTTCTTTATATTTACATCGCAGTTATTGCATAACCTCCCATCAACCACACAACATAAGGACTATATATAGTTATTGTGTGCTTATAGGTGCAGTTCTTTGCTTGTTATCCTACATATTGGATGAGCATGCGCTGCTGCTGGTACAGGCTAGCTTTTAGTGTTCAGTTTAGCCTGCAGCCTCCATGATAGAGAGTGGGATGTGCCGCCTTTTGTTTGTTGTGGCTTGGGGTGTTTTTGGGGTTCTTGTTAACTGTTACACTGCCAGACTTTTATTAGCCACAGGTAAGTCTTTATTACCTGCTGGTCTTTTTTTAAATGTAGAATGACCATCGGAATAGGTCAGGGTTGAGCCCAATCACTTTTATTTCTTGGACCTGCAGAGGTCTTGGTAAGGCCCTTAAGAGGGGGAAAGTATTCGCACACTTAAAATCCCTGAAATCATTTTCCTACAGGAAACCCACATTTCACCAACAGAACAGAGACTACTGAGGTAGATTAGGGGTTTCACATGTTTACCAATCAACTTTCTCCTCCAAGGCAAGATGGGTTGCCATTCTTGTCCGCAGAACTATTCCATTCGTATTCCAGTCCATGACTACTGACCCAGGCAGAAGATTTGTCCTTGTCACTGGTGAAATTACTTATTTTCTGTTAGCTCTCTCTAATATCTATGTCCCTAACTTTGAATGCCCTGATTTTTTTTGTGAAGTTTTTTCAACCTTGTTGCTGAGCACAACAACTACAATATAATTACTGGTGTCAGCCGAAATCATTTTCCTGGAAAGATCTTCTTCAAGAGCAGCCCAACCTTTAAAAACTGTCCCAGTCCTTAATAACCTTGTGAAATCACTGGACTTTGTTATCTGGAGACCTGAGCCCCCCTCAGAGAAGCAATATTCCCTTTTCTCTCCTGTACATGGTAGTTTATCAAGTGCAACATATCATGGTATTCTAATTTCTAATCATGCCCGCTTCTCAATGAAAATTAATTTGAATCTTCACACACGCAATATAATTGGAAATATAGCCCCTCTCTAAATTCAGATTAATCATTTTGTGAATATGATTAATCCAAGATCTCCGATTTACTGCTATATTCTTGGAGAGAAGGTTTGAAACCATATTGGTAAGCTTAAACAAAAGCATTTTGAGTTAGCTGATAAAGCTGATAAACTGCTAGACAGACAGTTAAAAGGTGTGCAAGCTGACAGGGCAATACACAGAATGATGTTCCCTACGGGGCAGCTGATATCTGACCCAAAGCTGATTAATGACAGATGTTTTAGCTTTTATAGTCAGTGTTGGAATTATTGTATATAAGTTATCCCATATTTACCCCTTTCTATAATCATTAGTCCTTATGGTGTACAAGCATGCTGTTTTTTAAAGTTGTTTTTCAGGACTCTTTGAAGACCTGTGACCCTGCACAGGACGACTATCTGAAGATCTGTGACCAACCTGTGATCCTGCACAGGACGACTATCTGAAGATTTATGGCAAAACTGTAACCCTTATAAAAAGGTCTTTGAAGTGTGTGTGTCCACCCGAGGCAGAACAGCTGCAGATCAGTGACCTATTTATGACCGATGTGTGACCCCTACCCCTTAGAGCAAAATTGACTATGTAAATTAGGGACTCCCTGAAACCAATAAAGAGAAAGGGTTCGGCAAGGTCTGGTCAGAGCGGGTTGGAGATCTTAACTGAGCAGACCTCTGTCCGTTCTCCTTGCAAGTAAAAATTCTAATCCTGTTGTCTTCTCTCCTTTGTTTGATATTTTTAAGTGTTTTAGGTTGCCTGAACCTGACATAAACTTGGTCCTTCGAGCCGGAGACCAACACACCTAAGGATCCCAGCGGGCTGGTAAACTCCAGGAAGACTGTGGCCACAGCAAAATCTAAAGATCCTTTTCCAGGACTGGTTTTTTGCCCGCCTGTTGGGATCTGAAGGTTGACGGTAGTCCGAGAGGAGAAAGACAACAGTGGTGAGTTAGAGTTTGTTAAAAACAAGCGATTGACTGAGAGTCTTTGCGCGTTGTGATAAAAAACCCTGAGAATACTAGTCACTATCAGGTAAACGAGGGACGACGGAGTCCGACAAATTCCGTGTAAAGTGAAATAGGCCTAGTGGGCGACGGAGTCCGAAAATATCCGTGTAAAGAAAAATAGGCCTAGTGGACAAGGGTGTCCTGTAAGACTCAGTGAAACGTACGTGAGTGAATGTGAGTGTGAGTGGAAATGAAATACCATTAGGTATCTTCATTTCATACCAAAATAGTAGGATTGTAAACAGCAAACCTCTTGTGGATGCAAAGGCAAGAATTCTCCACTCGAAAGAGTTGAAGTGAGAATTACCACAACAGGAAATTTTCTTGCTGTCCTACTAACAAGAAACCAGTTCTTAGAACACCCTAGGTGTTGAATAACTGGACTAAAATTACTAAAATGGGGAAGAAGTGAGTAAACTAAAAAATAAAATAAGAAATAGACTCAAAAGATTGGAAATATGTTGAAACCCAGGATCCTGGTAAAATTAAGGACGTACGGATAGAAATACTAAGAGAAGCAACTAAAAGATACTAAAATGTAATAAATATTAAAACTTGGGGAGACGTCCCTAGAACATAGAAAATAGAGAAGTATAACCTTTGTACAAAGTAATGAGTATACATAAGGAAGGAGAATAATATAATAATGAAATAAACTAGTTGGAATTTGTTAAAACTCAGTAATGATATATATCATTTTTTAAGAAATAAGCCTGTCAAGAAAAGTACAAATAGGAAGTTACCATGAAAAAGTAAGAATGAAGAAAGAGTGAAGTAGAGAAAGAGAAGAGAAAAGAAGGAGACAGAAAGTGTGAGAAAGAGAGGCAAGAGAGAAAGGAATAAGAAAGAAATAGACAGTTGATGTTTCAAAGAAAAGAGGATGATGAAACAGGGCCAGTGAAGTGAAGGGAAGTTAAAGATAAGGAAGAAGGTGAAGATGTACAGCAGATTTGGATGACTGTGTTGGGGCCTGATTGGCATTATGTGAGAGGGGATTGGAGTCCCCTAAATAACAATAATGTGGTGTTGGCATATGCTGATAGTGAATTGACTACTCGGGTAAGACACCTTATTGATAGAGTTACTCAACGCTTTAGGTGAAGAGCAAATTATGTGGAGATAGGAAGAAGTTGAGCAGAAGGAGGATGAGCCGTTCAAAGAATAAAAAATAATAATGACCACTGCTTTTAAGACTCATAGTGGGCTTCAAGATGATAATCAACCAAATGGGCCTTTCCAACAAACAGTTTAAAAAAAAAAAAAAAAGAAAAAGTTCTTCATGCAGGATCTAAAGATGCAATCCGTAGTTGGGTGACTAAGCATTACATAGGACTTCCAAAAGGAACTCTTGATAAATATGTTAATCACGCTTTGCATGCAGAGAAAGTTGTAAAGGAAAAGAACAAGAGTAAGAAGGCTGTAGAGACCTTTTACTGTGACATGGAAGAAATCCTCTACCAGGGAGGAGGTGCTAGAGGAAGAGGAATAAATTATAGGAGGAGCAAGAAGAGGAGGAGCAGGAAGGGGAGATTATAGACAGAACATAAACCCTTTCTGTTGTTGGAGTTGGAGTTGGAGAAAGAAAGTATAATTTAGCCTGACTAGGCCAAGAATGGCAGGCAAAGTGTTATCAGGAGAGTGAACAGGATAAGACAAATGGAGACCTTTTAAATTTACAAGATATACTCTCAATGGATGATGTGAAACCTGAAGTAAGATTGTTGGTAAATGGCAAACTTATTACGTTTTTGTGTGACACAGGAGCTTGCAGAACTACCTGTAGGGAAGGTGTACCACAGGCTAAAACTAATGGCAATGTTGTAGTAGTGAGATCTGCAAGCGGGAAGTTAACTGAAGTTGAAGAATCTGAGCCAGTGTGGCTAAGAGATCCAGATGGCTCGTCTTGCCGTCTATCCATTCTGATGTTTCCAGAATGTCCAGTTAACCTCCTTGGGAGAGATGGGTTGTTGTTATTAGGATTGGCATTGGTGCCTACGCCAGAAGGGCGGATTGTAGTTAAAAGAAAAGCAGAACTACAGAAGGGAGACTTTTTGGTTCTCCGAGGGATAGGACTACCACACTATTTCTATTCCCTTGATGTTCCTAATAAACCACCCCATAAGACCAGATGCTAAAGTATTTACTGTAGTGGATATCAGTAATGTGTTTTTCTCTGTACCTATAGATAAAAATAGTCAATATTGGTTTGCATTTACCTTTGGAGGCCAAAGATACACTTATACTAGATTACCTCAAGGCTATTGTGAAAGTCCAACTATCTATTCTCAAGTAATGAGTGCAAGCATGGCTAAGTCTCAACCCCCAGGGGGAAGTCAAGTTCTAATATATGTAGATGACGTGTTATTAGCCTCTCCTGATTTGGAAACATGTAAAGAAGATACTTTAGCTTTACTAAGGCATTTGGCTGAAGAGGGCCATAAAGTAAGCAAAAGTAAACTCCAAATGTGTAAAATGCAAGTTAAATATTTAGGACTAAGTGCGGGAGGAAGAACAATAATGGAAGACAGAAAGATTGCAATTCTCCAAGCTCCAAAACCTTTAGTAAAAAAGCAGATGATGTCATTTCTGGGGTTGACAAACTATTGCAGAAATTGGGTACTAAACTATGCTGAAATAACGGCATCGTTAAATAAATTGATGTATGAAGAAGACCTTAAAATGACATCTTAGCTAAAATGGACTGATGAAGCTGAAAAAGCTTTCTGTGAAGTAAAGCAAGTGTTAGTGTCCAGTACAGCACTAGCATTGCCAGCCTAACAAACCATTCATTCAGATGGTTGACTGTAAAGGTAATTTTATGACCTTTGTATTGGCACAACAATATGGAGATAAGATGAAGCCTATAGCTTATTTTTCATCAAAGCTAGATAGTGTAGCTTGTGCACTACCACATTGTGTAAGAGCAGTCATAGCAGCATCCATGACTGTGGAAACAAGTACAAGTACCAAGAAAAATAGCAGTATGCAAATGTGCAGAACACACATATGGTACTGATAAAGTTTCTCTAGGAAATGCATTTGCAGATAAAACCGCAAAAGCAGTTGCAGCAGGTCAATTTAATATATTGACCTTAGAAGAACAAACTAATTTAGATGATACCACACTAAAAGATATGCAACAACAAAGTCCATAATCTGAAAAAAGCATTTGGGAAAAGAATGGAGCTAAATTACAAAATGACATCTATGTATGGCCAAATAATAAACCTGTCCTACCAAAGAATCTCTATAAATGGGCAGCAATATTGAGCCATGGTGTAAACACATGTCTCAACAGGAGGGATTGTAGGACAGATACATCCACTTATGGATTCAACTCTAATTAAAAAAAAATTTTGTAGAGCATGTTTGACCTGTGCTAAACATAATCCACAAGGTAATTTGAGACTACGTAGAGGGCGTTTCCCAACACCTCAGTATCCATTTCAAATTATCCATATGGATTTTATAGAGTTAAACCAAAGTGAAGGGAAAAAGTATTGTTTGGTCATAATAGATGCATTTTCAAAATGGATTGAACTTTTCCCAACCAAGAATCCAGACGCTTTGACGGTAGCAAAAGCACTTTGTAAGGATATTATTCCCAGGTATGGCATTCCTGAGAAGATATATAGTGATAATGGAACCCATTTCGTTAACCAAGTGGTTAAAAAGATTGGTGTAATGTTCCACATAGATTTAAAAAAATCATTGTGCATACCACCCTCAAAGTGCAGGATTAGTAGAAAGGATGAATGGAACAATTAAGAATAGGTTGAAGAAATGTATGGAGGAAACAGGCAGATTATGGACACAATGTTTAGACCTGGTGAAATTGTATATTAACATTACAAGCACTACTGGGTTAACACCATATGAAACATTATTTGGAAGACCTTATAGGTTACCTCAATTTAAGAATCAATGGGAAATAGATGAAGAGGCTAATCTAGCTGACTACATGAGAAACATGCTGGGAAAACAAAAACAGAAACAAACTGATGAAAATCCTTCTGTTTCCCAGCAGGAAATCCAATTAGTGGAACTAGGAGATTGGGTGCTAATATGAAGCATAAAAAAAGAAACACTGGCGCTCACCAAAGTGGAAAGGGCTGTATCAGGTACTAATAACAACCCCCACAGCATTAAAAAATAGCAGAAAGATCAACTTGGATCCATTTAACATATTGCAAAAAGATCATTTCGACTGAAGACTCCGACAGGGGAGGTGAGCCAAAGACAGATAATAGGGTGGACCTGGACATTTAGAGTTCAGGTATACCTGAAAGTCAGTGAAGATCTTACAAGCCACCAAACCTAGTAGAGGAGGTCTTTCGGTCAAAATGACTCCAAGATGGTCTGGTACTGAAATATCAGTCTGATAAATCTGAGTGTCAATCCATAAGTCTGTGGGCATATTCTGGTGGAAGAGATCCTGAATTTAGCGCAGTTTTATGTTATGGAAGCCGAATTAAACCTGAAATGCCAAAAAAGAACTTACAAGAAAGGAGGACAAATTCTGATGGCAAATAATGTGACAGTGGATGAATGGTTCCAAGTCACAACTGGTGTTTCTGGAACTAATAATAATTGGTTGTTAATGGTAGAACAAGCTGCCAATATGACTAAGACTGACTGTGTAGTTTGCATGGGACCAAGACCACTTTTGCAGATTGTCCCGGCAGTGATACCACAGGAGTGTGTGTGAGTGTGTTATAGATTTTATGAATAACACAAACCCCAGTAAAAATTGTAGTATTTGGGATTCAGTTTTCCCGGTCACAGTGGCAGAAAAGGAAAAGCCGTTGTTCTTCAAGAAAGTAGTTAGAGGTAATTTTACGTACATTAAAATGGAGATAGGAGATGGTCCTAGGAGAGGAAACCCCCTAGGTAATCTTACTGCAACCTCATGCAGAAAGCATATAAGAGTGAGTACAACTGGCTATAAACCTAATGATTTTAAACCAGTGTCTCGAGGAGACATTTGGTGGTGGTGTGGAGACGAAAGACTTTTTGACAGGTTGCCTAGAAATGTGACTGGATATTGTGCATTAGTGATATTACTGTTACCAGTTTCAGTACTTCCTATGACGACTGAAGGACTGATCACTGAATCAGTTAAATTTGTGTCACAACAGTGGCTTCATAAGAAAAGATCCACTGTTTGGTTGACAGACAAAGATCCAACTTACATTGATGCTATCGGTGTTCCATGCGGTGTACCTAGTGAATATAAATTGGCTGATCAAGTAGCGGCAGGATTTGAATCCACCCTCTGTTGGTGGTGTACCATAAATAAAAACGTAGACAGGATTAACTACATTCATTACAATGTTCAAAAACTAGGAAATTGGACCCAGAGCGGATTTGAAACTGTACATGGCCAACTGGCAGCTACTTCCCTTATGGCTTTTCAGAATAGAATAGCATTAGATATGCTGTTGGCAGAAAAAGGTGGTGTATGTGCAATGTTTGGGGAAAAGTGTTGTACTTTTATCCCCAACAATACGGCTGCTGATGGCAGTCTGACTAAGGCCATTGAGGGCCTGCGTTCACTGAATGGTAAAATGAAAGATCATTCCGGTGTTGACACCACCTTGTGGGATTCATGGATGAATGCCTTTGGGAAGTATAGAGCTCTGGTATCTTCTGTCCTAGTCTCAATTGCAGTTTTTGCAGCGATTTTGACTTTGTGTGGCTGTTGTTGGATTCCCTGTCTCTGTGCGTTAATTAATAGACTAATCACTACTGCCATTACACCCGTGGATAGTCGATTTGCTCAGATGTATACTTTGCTTGGACATGATGATAATGATAATAATGATCTTGAGGATAATTTACCTGATCTGTTCCTGATTTCGTCTAATGTTAATTCTGATTGGTAAACAGTAAAAAGAAAACAAATAACTCTGAGTGTAAACCTGTTTGTTCTCATAAAAAATGATTTTACAACTGAAAATCTTTTGAAGTGGTTGATATAAGTGAAATGAGAAGATGAGTAAATATGTGATAAACAGGAGGGAAATGTTGGAATTATTGTATAGAAGTTATCCCATATTTACCCCTTTCTATAATCATTAGTCCTTATGGTGTACAAGCATGCTGTTTTTTAAAGTTGTTTTTCAGGACTCTTTGAAGACCTGTGACCCTGCACAGGACGACTATCTGAAGATCTGTGACCAACCTGTGATCCTGCACAGGACGACTATCTGAAGATCTGTGACCAACCTGTGATCCTGCACAGGACGACTATCTGAAGATTTATGGCAAAACTGTAACCCTTATAAAAAGGTCTTTGAAGTGTGTGTGTCCACCCGAGGCAGAACAGCTGCAGATCAGTGACCTATTTATGACCGATGTGTGACCCCTACCCCTTAGAGCAAAATTGACTATGTAAATTAGGGACTCCCTGAAACCAATAAAGAGAAAGGGTTCGGCAAGGTCTGGTCAGAGCGGGTTGGAGATCTTAACTGAGCAGACCTCTGTCCGTTCTCCTTGCAAGTAAAAATTCTAATCCTGTTGTCTTCTCTCCTTTGTTTGATATTTTTAAGTGTTTTAGGTTGCCTGAACCTGACAGTCAGTTATATGCCTCTAAGTCTAAAGACACCGATGTGGATATTTCTGATTCTCTCAATGCACTGAAGCTGATTTTACTCTGGACGAAATTAAAATTGCTATTTGTTCTTTCCCTAGATTTCAAAACCCTTGTTTTAAGCCAAGCCTCATGGATCCTGTCTTTTTGCAGTGGTCAGATAAGGGCCTGCGTATTATTAAGGATCTTTATGTTGATGGCCGTTCCGCATCTTTTGCCCAAATTCAGGTGAAATTTAATCTCCCCTGCGGTCACTCCATTCGATACCTACAAATTAGACATTTTGCAATCCTTTCCTTTCTTTGATGGTTTTCCCAAACAACATGACTTGAACTTATGACTTAAGAACCGACTGCCAAGCATTTAATTTCACAATTTGCTGATCTTTTCTCTTTGGCAGCCTCCTCTCTCCACATTAGGGAGGCATTCAGACAAGTTATGGATGAAACGTGCTATTAATGCAAGACTTCAACTCATTCATTTTAAAGTCATCCATTGACTTTTCCAAGACCAAGCTGAACAGAATTGTTCCCTCTGCCTCTGCTCCCCGTGAAGTGTAAGTCATGTGATGGGACCCTAGGCCATCTTTTTTGGTCTTGCCCAAAACTCACTAGCTTTTGCTATGACATTTTTTTTTGTCATTTACTTTTTCTTGATTTTTGACTTTATATACAGACAGTCAAAACAATGAACATGAAGACCTACAGACAGGTGCAGAAGTATCGGGGAGAAATAAAGATGTACATATTGAGACTGATAAACACGTCCAGTCATGAAAGTAAGCAATAAAAGTTAAAAAAAAATGGTAGTATTCATGATAGTCTAGTCAGTGATTATCTGAAGTCCGGTCTGAAAGTTGAGACGTAAGTAATCCATTTTTGCCAGTTTTCAATAAATGCCTCCTTTTGTGTTCTTAGGTTGAAAGTAACTCTTTCCATCACAAATATGCTGTGTACAATATCAATCCATTCATCTACACTAGGTGTCTCCTTCTTCAGCCATTTCTTGGTTATGGATTTTTTACAAGCCACCAATAATATCCTCAATAGATATTTATCTTTGTTCCTCCACTCCAGTTCCTCTATATCAACCATAAGTAAGTTGAAACATAAAGTTATTTTTGTTGAAAACACAATCTCCAAAATTTGATGTACACACAACCAGAATGGGGTCACAACAGGGCAACTCCAGAATATATGATAGTGATTCGCCTCTTTGCTTCCGCAGCATCTCCTGGTATGACATTTTTAAACTGTATAGTGACATTTACACCAGACAGCCTTTTTGTGATATTGGGTTGCTCTGATTTTTCCTTGACTCTTCCCTCTATATTACAACAAGCCCTCATGTTCGGTGTAGTCATTGCAAAAAAGGATTATCTTGAGAGAGTGGAAGTGTGTCTCCCCTCCCTGCTTTAAAAAATGGCTGAATGACATCATCTCCTGTCAGTACCTTGAAGAAATTCAGTACACCTTGTCTAATTCCCAGCTCAAGTTTCTTAAAGGCTGTGTAAAGTGAATTCAGACATTTTCTTCTAAACACATTAAATAGGTCATAAATGTATTTCTAAAAAAGGTGTAAAAAGCATTTCAACCATTTAGATTTGAATTGTGGAGCTAGGATTAGCATAAACCTGCCACTGCTGCTGTAGAGGTATACATACATTCAGCACACACTACTACTACTACAGTCTACAGTTAGCCAGTTAGCTGGATTAGCCACCAAGCTAGCAGCCGAGTTAGCAGCAGAAAGCTCTCAGACATAGGGTCCATGTTTCTGGTAGAGGTGGTGACTTTGATTGACAAGTGACACTTGGTAGGAGGCGGGGCTTCAGCAGACTCGGTGGGAACGCCCACAGCGTTTGGGAGCAGAGGAAGAGGCTGATTTTTACACAACTTTGAAGCCTAATTTCATATATTTGGCGATTTTTTTAATCATTCAAATTGGTTAACAACACACTTTGTATGTCAAACTCAGAACACATATTTATTCTTACTTTACACTGACTTTAAGGTCTGGAGATCCTTTATTGATCATATTAGGAAGGAGAAGTGTCTCACTGGGACATAATTCAGTTGGACTATACTGTATTTTGCTGTATTGCATTGTATTGTAATGTGCTGTAATCTGCCAGGTTACTTACTCTGTCTTAGTTACATGGACTCAATTCCTGACTCTCAATTCACTTAAGGGTTGACATGCATGTGCATCTTTACTTAAGCTGGCAGTGTGTTTTGTTTTTTTCATTATCTGTTTTGTTGTGTCACTTTGTCTACTTTGTTCTCCATGTTGTTAAAATGCAGAACTCACAAATAAAATGTATTTAAAAAAACTTCACAATCGTCTCACAAATATAATTATTTAGTCACTCAATCAAGAAATGCTGCAGTCGCTTCTTTTTTAAGATGAACTCTCTGTGTATGTCCTGTAAGACTGTCCAGCTGCTGCGCTGCCTTCACTGTTTGAATCAACATCAAGTTATCAACATTCAAATAATCGATTCTTGACTTTTGTGAATTGATGCAGAGTCGACTACGTCCGCATCACGATACATCGTATGATCGATACTGTCAGACTCTGTATTTTATGTTGTATTGTACACTTCCTGTTTTATTTTGAAAGTCTATTCTTCCCCTGTGTTGTCAGTTTTACTTCCCCTCTTTGTTCTTTTTCCCGCATTAGTTAATTACCTATTTGTTTCACCTGTGTCTTGCCTCCCTGTGTATATAACCCTGCCCCACCATAGGGGTATTGCACGAAACCAGGATAAGGGATTAAGCCGGGATATGTTAGTTATCCTGGCTGAATTTAGCCTCAAGTCGGTTGCATGAAAGCAGGTTAAATTTAACCTGGCCCAGTTACTATGGTGATTTATTCTCTGCAACTAGCCTGCTCCAGACCAGGCTAACAACCAGGCTAAGATTATTCCCAGGGATTTATCTGGCAGTTCTGTCAATCTTGTGACAAATAATTAATGGGTTTTACAGCATTTCCATGGTCTTTCTAAATATGTTGATATAATAGACTATATTGTCGTTTCATTAAAGTCTGTTGACTGTTTAATTGCAACAGTCATTTTATAGTCATTCATGTGGTATCATTATTGTGTATAATGTACAGTACTTTTATTTACTTTGTACTATTTACTAGCCGATACTCACAATGTTACTTGGCTGCTTCTGAGGCTGAGCAGCATCTGGGTCCTGCCACACGTTATTTTCTATTAGCACCAAATCACTGACTTCATATCCATTATGGGCTAAATGAGCAAGACATTTCCACAAAATTGACATGATACCTCAAGCCTGGAGACCAGCAACACTGTCTCCTCATCTGCAGAAGTGCATCCTGCAGCTGCAGATGTGCCTCCCCCCTGCCCTACACCTACTTATAATAATTGTTTGCACTTAATTATATTTCCTGAGTAGCATGCACTTTTACTTGCCACATTTAAATCAAAGTGTTTAATTTAATTTAAATCAAAACTGTTGATTAGTGGGCTTGGACAGTAACTTCTTTAGTCCTTTAATTGTAATGTTGACAGTTCTAGTGGAGCACTGTTGTATTAATTGTACTTTTTTTTGTATATTTTTAGGCTTTTTGCCTTTGATTTACAGGTTAGTAGAGAGAGACAGGCAAACTGGAGACAGAGAGGGAAGAATGACATGCAGGATAGGAGTGCTTGGTGCGGGATTTGAACCGGGGTCGCCTGCAGCGAGGACTGTAGCCTCAACACATGGGGCGGGTGCTCTACCCACTGAGCTATGCTTAACCCATTAATTGTATATTAACTGCACTAATTACGCATTGAGCCGGTCCGCGATTGTCTGCCAGGCTTTCTCCCTTTCCTTGATTACAGTGCTTTGTGCTTGTGTTGCCTTTTTTTCTTATAATTTCTTTAACCTCATCATGAAATTCCATCAGGAGCTGTTGTTCAGCGGCCGTGAAGAATGACGCGCAACACCTTTCCATTTTCCAATCTGTGATTCTGTGATCGATGCCATGGGTCTATTTGAGAATGCCGTGAACATGCACTTATCCCAACTATCTACACCTGGCTTGACATAGCCGCACCTTTTCATCCTGGCTCAGCAAACGTGCAACCGAATAAGCCAAGATGCGCAGGTCAGACTAGATCAAGCTGTGCTTGCTCAGTTATCCTGGATTTCTTTATTCTACTTTTGTGCAATACCCCTCATGTCTTCCTTGCCAGATTGTCTTTGTTACCCTGTTTGTTTGTGTAAGACCAGTTTGTTTTTTGACCTCAGATTTTTTGCCTGTTTCGGTTGCCTGATTCCTGCTATGTGTATGACCACCTGCCCCTAATGGGTTAGGGTTAGGACACAGCTTTGGACAGAAGACACACAGAGACCACTGTGGACATTTAATGTGGGTTTAATGGTTTGAGTTTGTGAATGCTGCGTCACTTGGTCGTGTTAAATATTGCTGCCACAAGGAATTGTGGGACAGTATTATCTCCTCTCCTTTCATAAAGGATGGTCAGGTGTACTCTGTGCTAAAGGAGGTTAGAAAGGAAGCACTGAATCATCGTTCCTTTAAGGAACGGGCGATATATCGAGTATACTCGATGTATCGCGGCTTCTTCTCTGTGGGATGTAGAAAATTACTATATCGTGAATATTCGAGTATACGTTCAATTTACACGCAGTTTGTTTTTAGTCGCGGCCCGTTGAACTACAGGTTTTTCTCACTCTCTCATCTCTCCGCACAGAGAGATAAAACAAGCGCACCTAGTTACGTACATCACATTCTGTTGTGCGTGCAACGTCATATGCCCGGTAGCATGTAGCAGCAGTAGCAGCGATCTCAGGTCGCGGGAGCAACAGGTGATATGGACAAGTGGAGGAGGGAGATTAATTCCCAAAAAAACAATTCAGGATCCATCATCTGGCGGTGGTTTGGGTACAAGAGGGAGGACGTTGAACAACAAACCGTAATATGTAAAGTACGCCATAAAAGCGTCACCACAAAAGCTGGTAGTACAACAAAGTTATATCACCATGTGTGCTTGAAACTCTGCAAGAGCACATCTCCGGCCAGTGACATATATGCACCGACGCAATTGAGTGTGGCGTCTTCTTTTTCCAGAACAGCAATACAACTAAAATAGTTAAAAACAGAAGGAGATAAAGTCCGCAGTAACACACCACACAGAGAAAGACATGGCCCCAGTGAGTGTGGTTGAAAAGGCCGGATCACACTTGATCCAAGATATAATCTACCTAGTCGCAGATATTTTGCAGAGACACCTTTATATCCTAGTGGCATTATGCACAAAAAGTGCACTTTTATTTAGTGTTGTTTTGAAATGTCATCTCAGTGACACCCTGCACAAAAGTGCATATTTTTCTTTTAAAATATCTTTGTGGCATTATGCACAAAATGTGCACTTTAATTTAGTGTAATTTTGATGTGTCATATTAGTTACATCATGCATAAAAGACACTTTATTTGTTTTGAAATGACATGTTTGTGCCACTGCTTAATAACTGTTTAATAAATACAGTTTTGATGAATTTGTTTAGTTGTGATTTCACCCTTTTGGCATGAATGTTTAAAATCAGTATATATTAATGTAGTATGAACAATGTTTTAATGTAGAATCATCATACTGGCATGATTGTATGCATCAAAGTGTTAATTCAAGGCTAAGGCAAAATATCGAGATATATATCGTGTATCGTGACATGGCTTAAAAATATCGGGATATTAGTAAAAGGCCATATCGCCCAGCCCTAGTTCCTTAGCATTTAGAGAATTCAACCAGCTCTTGTCATAGATGCCATTTAGATACTTCTGGGTCATTTCACTTAGTTAGGAAGCTTCCTAAACAAAAAACACTCTTCAGCCTCACCCTTAGTTTTCTACTTCACACCCACACACAACTCTCCTCACACACATGTGGCTACAGTCTGCCTCCCCCAAAGTGATCTCTGATTGGTTTAGATTACATCACTCATAACATACTGAACATACCCAACAAACAGGACAGAAACCCACAAGAAAACAAAGGATCATGGTAAATGTAGTCTTTGAATGAATCTATCTGTAGTTTACACAAAACACACTTCCTTTCATTTTTGTACATTTATCTATATTTTAAAGGTCTCTGCACATACCAGAGAGTGTCCAGTCTCCAGTGTGGATCCTTCAGTACAGCAGACAGTAACTTCTCTCCTGAGTCTCCAGGATGATTGTAGCTCAGGTCCAGCTCTCTCAGATGGGAGGGGTTGCACCTCAGAGCTGAGGCCAGAGAAGCACAGGCTTCCTCTGTGATCAGACATCCTGACAGACTGGAAATATAAAAAGGTTGATAACTCAATGTTTTTTAATCATATAAATACCAGAATCCTACTATTGTTGTACAGGATAATTTACATTAATCTGAATGTAAAACAGCATGCAAATGATCAAATCAAAAGTCTCAGAATCAGATTTATTGTCATTGGTCAAGACAAAGAAATTATAGATGTTCTATCCTGACCTGAGAGTTTCCAGTCCACAGTGTGGACTCTCCAGTCCAGCAGAAAGCTGCTTCACTCCTGAATCCTGCAGGTTGTTGTTACTCAGGTCCAGATCTCTCAGACTAGAGGACTGGGAGCTGAGAACTGAGGACAGAGCTGCACAGCTTCTCTCTGAGAGGTTACAGCCACTCAGCCTGAAGGAAGGGGTAGTAACAAAATCAAAATGTTCGATTCATATTTTAAATTAAACATTTTTTGATATTGTTCAAATATCCAACTTTTCATCCACTTACAGAGCTTTATGTGAAGCTTTGACCACTGGCAGCAGCCTCAGAAGAGCCTCCTCTGAAGCAGAGTATTTCTTCAGGTCAAACACGTCCAGATCTTTTTCAGATGACAGTAAGATGAAGCCCAGAGCTGAGCACTGAGCAGGAGACAGTTTAACTGTGGAGCGGCTTCCTGTCCTCAGGTACTGTTGGATCTCCTCCACTAGAGAACGATCATTCAGTTCATTCAGACAGTGGAACAGATTGATGCTTCTCTCTGCAGACACATTCTCACTGATCTTCTTCTTGATGTACTCGACTGTTTCCTGATTGGTCTGTGAACTACTTCCAGTCTGTATCAGCAGACCTCGTAGGGGAGTCTGATTGGCCTGCAGTGAAAGACCCAGGAGGAAGCGGAGGAACAAGTCCAGGTGTCCATTTGGACTCTTTAAGGCCTCGTCTACAGCACTCTGGTAGAAACGTGGTGATTTGCCTCTGAACACTACAGACCAGGATGTTTGTTTTCCTACCAGCAGATTGACTCCAGACTTGATGAATGTCAGATGGACATGAAGAGCAGCCAGAAACTCCTGAAGGCTCAGATGGACGAAGCAGAACACCTTGTCCTGGTACAGCCCTCTCTCCTCTTTAAAGACCTGTGTGAACACTCCTGAGCAAACTGAGGCTGCTCTGATATCGATGCCACACTCTGTCAGGTCTGATTCATAGAAGATCAGGTTGCCTTTCTGAAGCTGCTCAAAAGCCAGTCTTCCCAGAGACTCAATCATCTGCCTACTCTCTGGACTCCAGTGTGGATCTGTCTCAGCTCCTCCATCATACTTGATGTTCTTCAGTTTGGACTGAACCACCAGGAAGTAGATGTACATCTCAGTCAGGGTCTTGGGCAGCTCTCCTCCCTCTCTGCTTTTCAACACATCCTCCAGAACTGTAGCAGTGATCCAGCAGAAGACTGGGATGTGGCACATGATGTGGAGGCTTCGTGATGTCTTGATGTGGGAGATGATGGTGCTGGCCTGCTCCTCATCTCTGAATCTCTTCCTGAAGTACTCCTCCTTCTGTGGGTCAGTGAACCCTCTGACCTCTGTCACCATGCAGACACACTCAGGAGGGATCTGATTGGCTGCTGCAGGTCGTGTGGTTATCCAGAGGCGAGCAGAGGGAAGCAGTTTCCCCCTGATGAGGTTTGTCAGCAGCACATCCACTGAGGTGGACTCTGTAACATCAGTCAGGATCTCAGTGTTGTGGAAGTCCAGAGGAAGTCGACACTCATCCAGACCGTCAAAGATGAACACAACCTGGAACTCTTCAAACCTGCAGATTCCTGCTTCTTTGGTTTCAGTAAAGAAGTGATGAACAAGTTCCACCAAGCTGTACTTTTTCTCTTTCAGGACATTCAGCTCTCTGAAAGTGAATGGAAATGTGAAGTGTATGTCCTGGTTGGCTTTGTCTTCAGCCCAGTCCAGAGTGAACTTCTGTGTTAAGACTGTTTTCCCAATGCCAGCCACTCCCTTTGTCATCACTGTTCTGATTGGTTCATCTCTTCCAGGTGAGACTTTAAAGATGTCTTCTTGACTGATTGTTGTTTCTGGTCTGTCTGGTTTCCTGGATGCTGTTTCAATCTGTCTGACCTCATGTTCATCATTGACCTCTGCAGTCCCTCCCTCTGTGATGTAGAGCGGTGTGTAGATCTGATTCAGAAGGGTTGGGTTTCCTGCTTTAGCGATCCCCTCAAACAGACACTGGAACTTCTTCTGCAGGTTAGACTTCAGTTTACGTCGACACTTTGCAGCACGAGCTCCTGAATGAACAAACAACAAATGAAATCAATCAGATGATTCTACAGTAAATTGGTAGAATGTAAACATTAAACTGCAGATGTTTATATTTTCCTCCACTATGAAATCTATTCAGCTCATCAGTTGATGATAAACAGTTTCTGACCGTTTTCAGCTCAGAAGAATTCATATATCTGATGCAGATGTGTGCATCATATTAACAGCAAAATCTTTAACCTCTCCCTGTATACATGTGGTGTCCCCAAATGCCTTAAATCTGCCACCATCATTCCTGTCCTGAAGAAAACATCCATTAAAAACATTATTAGACCAGTAACTCTCACCACCACCGTGATGAAGTTCTTCAAGAGGCTGGTCCTGGTCCACAACAAGGTTTCACTGCCATCCAGACCAGCACCAGTTTGCCTACAGAGCAAATAGGCTGACAGAAGATGACATAAACACAGTCCTGCCCATGGCATTGTCCTATCAGGAACATCATGGAACATCTGCGAGGCTGCTTGTTTTGGATTTCAGTTCTGCATTTAATGCAATTTTCTCCAGCAGTATGGAAACCAAGCTGCTGGACCTGGGTGTGAACCAGCAGACACGCAGATGGGTTAAAGACTTTTTAACCAACCGGTCACTGATGAAACTTGAAACTTGCTCCAATCAGAAACCATAGATGACTGGGGAGGTTCGTTCTCTGTTAAAGACCCATGATGCAGCCTTCAGACCAGATGATGAGGCAGCTCTGAGATCTGGAATCTGTCCCATGGGATAAAGAGAACGAAACAACAGTACACCCAGAGGATCAACAACAACTTCACTGACAACATAAACTGTGGGAATCCAGGCCATCAGGGACTATAAAGCCCTCCTGCCCCCGCCCTCCCAAACAGGTCGGTGACAATGTGGAAATTATCCCTCCCTAACCAGCTGAATGACTTCAACCCAGTGAACAGGCTTTGAGTTTCATCCAACCAGTGTGAGGAGAGTCCTGTCCCGGATCAGGCCCTGTAAGGCTGCAGGACCAGACAACATACCTGGCTGGTACTCAGGGACTGTGCGGAGCAGCTGAAAGATGTCTTGTTTAACGCCTCTCTGCAGCAGGCTGTTGTCCTAAAGTGCCTCAAGTCTGCCACCATCATACCCGTGCCATTTTTATGTTCTCTTTTTTCATCCATACTGTTTTATTGTCTGTCCTTTTATATTTATTGTCTGTTGCTGTTTTTATGTGTATTAGCTATGGGGACACACAATTTGTTGTACTGCTGTGCAATGACAATAAATGCATTAGATTTAAATTAATTGAATTAACAGCAGAGTTTGAAATATAAACCTCTCCCATGTTGCCTCCATTTCCTCTCCATCATGTTAAATCTGTTAAAATCCTCTTACTGCTCTGCAGACGCTCAGCCAGCTCCTCCTGCTTCATTCTCCTCAGGAAGTGCACTGCGATCTTCAGAAATGCCTCTCTGCTGCTCCTCCTCTGCTCTTCCTCCTCACCTTCCAACGCCTCCTCATCCTCACTCTGACTCTCTAAGCATTCTGGGTAATCTGGACTCAGAGCCTTCTGCATCTTCTTCAGCTCGTTCTTCACAAACCTGCTGATGTTCTCCTCCAGCAGCTGGAACACAATCAAATGTAAACGTAACTGGTAGAAGTCAACATCAGATGATCAGTGACAGACTGAAAAGCTGCTGGTCTACAGAGTGCAGCATGGAGACTGTTAGGACCAGAATGGTAGTTTAGTATTTAGTCTGTGGTTGTTGTAGTTAGCAGTAGTAGCTGTGCTTTACATTTACACACCATAAATATGGAGTCCAGCTGTGTTTGATGCTGCTGGACAGACTGACCACTGAGAACCTCTGAGCTCTGCTGATGAACTCTGTGAAGAAAAGATGAAGTCTCAGAATAAATAATGACACTCAGTGTTAACCACTTAACACACGCCCCTGTTTTTTATGCTGTTAGCCTAAACGACATGCCCAAGTTGTGAGCAGCACAGATCCCACATAGTTTGAGACTCAGAGATGTGTCTGGTATCATTGGAAAGGAAACACTCTCAGGATTCTTGTAAAAGTGTCTGTGTGATTCTGTGACTTACTGACAAAGAGTGGCAGAGGTTACAATGATGGAGTTGTTTACTCGCCCATAGGTTTGTCTTTACAATAACATGTGTACAGACATTCAGGGACCTCTCAGCGGGATATAGACACAATGAGGCCACAGCCACAGGTCTTGGCTTCATGCAGTCCAAATTTGGAGTCAAAAGACCAAAAGATGAATTTTTCAGAATTATTTTTCAACAGGTATGTCCATGCGTTTTCCTCAGGTCCTTTTTGGAGACTCCAAATGGACACTTGGTTACCAAAGCTGTATAACCGCAATCAAACACCTATAACTTCACATCCCCTTTGCCTACAATCAAAATCTTGGTCTCTAATGAAAGCTGACACCATATTATTATTATTATTATTAATATTATTATTATTATTATTATTACATATAACCATATATTTTTTGTTTGGCCATATCTATCTATCTATCTATCTGTTTATTTTGCTATAAGTCATATGTCAAGTCGAAGAAGAACCAACCGTGTACCAAAATGCCGTGTGCGTAATGATATATGGTTCAACTCTTTTACGCACAGGGCGCACGCCGGTTACGCTTGGAGTTTGTTTATGGACAGCCAAACCTGATAGCTTAGTGTCATACACCGTTGGAAACCTCTGACTATTGGCTAAAAGATTATCAACTTCATTTCACCGAATATTTCCATAGGCTAGAACAGCAGTCAATCAAAGCCATGTCGTCATTGTTGTCGGTCACATGTCCTCATTGGCTTTGGAGACATGTGCTGCCTAATCCTAAACACCGATTGGCTTGTGTGTGGTGTCGTCAGAAGCAAAAGAGGCTCACGGTCGTAAACATCTAGTCACGTGTACTCTGAGATGGACGTGCAGGTCAGGAAATGACGTAAACGGACCGTCTATAGTTTGTTATTTGTGTTATTACGTTACGTGTTGGACTAAATACATGGACATATTGAGGAAAGTATTCCGGTTTTATGGAAACGGATTTCATATTTCACAAGAATGGATACTTGGCGAGCTGTACAGAAAGTCCTGAGTCATAAGATGATCGTTGTGGATAAAGGGAAGACTTTGAAGGTATGTAGGCATTATAGCTTTTCTCACTTAGCTCAGGGGCTAGCCGAGCTAATCGCTAATACTATTACGGCTGTGAGCAACCATATAAGTCGTGAGTGGTCTTGAATGAATCAGGACAATCTAAGCTTTCCAACGATGTACGGCATGAGTATATATGTTTAAGGGTTGGTGTTTAAAACATTCAGAAGAACATGTGGCTACCTCCTAACATCCGTCCCGTCCCGTAGGAGGAACAGCGTGCGTTAAGTGGTTAAAGGTGTTGTGTTCTATCACAGTGGATCCAGGTCCAACACTCGGCTGTTCTGTCTGACCTCTGATCATTTGTCTCTGTAAAGACTTTGTACCTCTGTTTAAAAACTGTTATACACATAAAGTTTGTGGTTTCTAGAAAAATGTTTGTAGGAGGAGTGTGTGTGTTTGTGTTCATGAGGACATTGTGTGTAAAAACTGTTTCAGTCAATCAAACTTCTTCTTATGAGAGTTGGATAATAACAGACAAACATTTTACAGTCTGACCTCTGATCAGCAGACTGATGTCCATGTTTGAAGTGAATTGGTTTAGCCATAGACCAGTCACTCTTCATGGACACACAGCTGGGTTCAGGAGAATCTGGTCTCTGCTGATGGATCCTGATGGAAATAAAAACCCAGTCATAATTATTCTCATGCCTCTTCTGTGGTAAATTCTCTAAATTCAACATCTGTTGTCATCCCTACAGCTCTCAATTGTATCCCATAGCCTTCATCAGATAATAGATTTGTTCAGGTATGGTCATTATTTTCTATATTTTTTCATTGTCAAGAAATCTTGTGCAGAGCCACAGCGAGCTGGTGAAAGCTGCATTGGGAAGTTATGGCTCACTGACCTGTTTTAATAGTTTTTGAACAACATCAGAATAATAAGATATATGAGACTTTAATACACACAATACTCCACAGTATCCACTGGGAAGAGGTCAAAGGTCATTGACCAGCAGCCAATGGATAGTCAGAGAAAGATCAAAGAGGACATTCACGTGTGACTTGATGATACCTGAGTAAGTCTCATTCACTGAGGAAGACCATGGGATACAACAGAAAGTTCTGGAATGAACTACGTTGGTAAAACTGTTTAGAGTTTTTACTGCAGTTATGTATCACTGAGGTCAAGAATTAATTTCTACATCAATCAAACTTCTTCTTATGAGAGTTGGATAATAACAGACAAACATTTTACAGTCTGACCTCTGATCAGCAGACTGATGTCCATGTTTGAAGGTAATAAGTCGACCCATAGACCGGTCACTCTTCATGGACACACAGCTGGGTTCAGGAGAATCTGGTCTCTGCTGATGGATCCTGATGGAAACAGAGAAGAGATAAAACAAGTGTAACTACAGTGTTGATCCTGAAGATTGTGTGTTTCGTTGGACGACAGCTACGACACATCAGGTGTTTCTACATAGACCTGCAGTAAGAAACTGATCCACACAGCTACAACAAACTGACATTGTTAGCTTGGCTAACTAGCTTAGAGAGCACAGGTGCATCTCTGATCTTCCAGGACACAGTCTGCTCAAACATGATCTCCTGCTATGAGTTTGGTCTCATTTCTATCAGAACTAACAACACTGGGCTCATTAAATTAACTCTGAAATGTGGGACCACAGTGACATCAGTAAAAAGAAACCTGCAGTCAGACAATCAGTCAGAACGATCATATCAACCTTAAAACATACTGAGATCTGATGATGTGGTGCTGTACTTCATGTTTGTAACACTACAAAGAAAGAATGAGAAGTGGTTCATGACTTCATGACAAAGACTTCAACATTTTCTGAGGTGTGATGGAAACTAACAGAAACAAAGATTTTACATTCTTACCTCTGATCAGCAGATTTATGTTCATCACTGAACTTCTTAGGTTCAGGTAGGCTGAGTTCATCAGAGTCTGGTCTGTGCTGCTTCTCTGTCCTTCAACACAACACACACAGAGCTTTGAGTGTGAATAATGATGGTGGAGTGATGTGAGTGGAGAACAGTGATGGACAGTTAGAGATCCTCATCTCACCTCTGAGCTTTGGTCTGGCTGTCATGTTCCCCACACAGAGAGCTTTTAGAGGGAGGGACTCCCTCCTCTCTGTCCTCACACTGATCCATAGCAGAGAAACACCTTCACACAAACACAACAACATGCTCATTCATTACAACCAGCTGCACATCACACACACACACACACACACACACACACACACACACACAGTAGTTCTTATTACTGTCAATAACATGTTACAAATATTCAGAGGCAATATGAACATTGGCGAAGCACTAAAAAGAGATTAATCAGAGAATTGTTTTACAGCCCAATGTCAATATTATGTTTCCCAAAGTTTGAATTTGTACATCCAAAATGTATTTTCTACAATCCCAAAATCCAAAATCTTAAATCTGTTTGTTTTTTGTGTTTTTTTTTTGGTCATAATCTTAATTCATTCATTTTTCCTAGTTTTTTAGTTTTGGTCCCCAAAACATCATGATGTGTCCTCCAAAGCTGTTATTTATTTAAATCCTCAAAACTGTTTTAATATTCAACTTTGTTGCTTTGTTATATCTTGAACCAATAAAAAGGATGTTGGGATGTCAGTTAGCACAAAGAGAAAACGATGACCTGTGAGTTAAATTTATCTTTAAATATTTAAACTGTGGCAGAAGTTTAACAGTTAAACTCAAACATAGTTCACATGTTCTGTTAGTTTGGGCCCCTGAAGGCTGAGGGGCCCTAAGAAGCCTCTAAGGTCCCTTACAGCTGGCTCTGGTCCATCTAGAGACATGAACTGTGTTAAATGTGCTTCAGTCAGTCTCAGTGTTGTAAGATGGAAGTTCAACCAGTTCTGACACGTCCTGCATTTTTCACTGATGATGAGATTAAAATCAAACTGCTGTTGGTTTTACCTGTTAATCACTAACAGTCATACATGTAAATCTTTATAATATAAATGTAGTTTAACCTCTTTACAATATCTGGAAAATATTTATACCAGCAAACATCAAACAGGTATTTTAAACAGCCAGTCAGCATGAAGAAACATTTGAGCTGCAGTCAAACAGTGATACAACACAATGTGTTCAAAGTGATGGTGTTCATCAGACATTTACAGATTTCTCTGGTAGGATTCTCACCTGCTGAACTCACTTCAGGTCAACTTACAGACACTTTCCACCTTCATGTGTAGAGGAAACACTGGGAGAGAAGAAGCTGCTCATTCTCCCTCGTCAGTCCTGCTGTCTGTGAGCATTTGATCTGAGGACGCTGTCCCATCCTCATAACTTCACAGTCCTAGTCTAAACAACATCAGAGTGACGTGAAAACCAGTCTAACCAGTCAGTGTCACAGAAATCACACATCACATGTAGTTCTGCTATCTGTCCACTAGATGGTGGTAACGAACCATGTGATCATCTACAGGTCAGAGCAGCTGAGTTCAGATGTGATGAAGATTCAGATTCAGATTCATTTGATTCTTTGTCCACTTAGTTTGCAGCAGGAATACAGAAAAGACAACACAGATCACACAACACATTAAAACACAACAACTACATTCATTGATTGGAATTAAAAACATGAATTTAGAAAAGAAAAAAATGAATAAATATGAATAAAAAATAGGTCAAAGCCAGGGAGGGGGGGACTAGGATGGACGAGGACTATCTCCCTCTGTAAAGTGCGTTCAGTGCTTGGATGGAAAGAGTTATAAAGGAATTTTTGTAGCACTGTTTAAAAGCTGTGGGAGTACTGAAGCGCCTCCCAGATGGTAAAAGCGTCTACTCTCCATGCAGGGGGCGACTTTTGAAGCAACAGCAGTTTGATCACATGTGAGTCTCTGATCAGTCAGTCTGAGGTTTGGACGAGTTTTGGATGAAGGTTTTTAAAGCCGTTGTGTTGAGATGGAGTTCACCTCTCCAGACTTCAGCTGCTCCACTACTGACACCTGCTGGCCGACACAAAGCACAGCAGGAAGTGATGCGCTCAGTCCAAACATCTAATAACTGCTTCACTCGTCTTTTTAAAACATTATCACAACTTCTCCTAAAGTACACAATGTGAGGACTTTTATCAGCTCTTAACCCTGAGATGAGGAAAGAGAGGTAACTGAAACTTTGAGTCAGTCACCATGGTAACTGAAACTCTGACTTACCTGCCGTCAGCTGCTGCGCGTGCACGGACTCTCGGATGTAGCTCCGGTTTCCAGTCTCGCGCTGCCGCTCCGCGCGGATCACTTTAATGTAAAATATGAAGTAAAGTTTAAAAGACAAAGTGATGAAAGCGTCTGCTGCTGTCTGCTGCTGCTCAGGTGTGTCGCTGCTTCTTCTTCGTCTTCTTCTGTTATTTAATGGCGGTTGGCAAACAACGAATTGGTGCATTACCGCCACCTACTGGTATGGAATGTGGATCAAAATGGCCATAACACCCTCCCAAAATAACTAAATAAATAATACAAGAAAAATAAAAATAAATAAATGAATAAATAAATAATACATTAAACAAACAAATGTGCTATTTCAATCTCTTGTTTCCTGTGTTATTGTCCAATCAAAACTTTTACTGTCCCTTTTTCCCTTTTCCCAACACGGTTCTAAACTGCATTTTGTTGGTTGGTCTGTCACATGACCCTGCAAATTAACCCAATACACTAGCGATAATTGCAACCTCCTCATATCTAATGGCATTTCCCCCATTTCCACCTGTAATACTGCTGTTGGAGTTGTTTTAAAAGCCCCTGTACATAGCCTCAATACCTGATATTGAATAATGTCCAGCTTTCTCAGGGATGTGCCTGCCCCATAATCTAAAATAGACCTAATCAACCCACAATATATGGCTTTTAGCGCACTCCTGCCTGTCCCCTAGGCATACCCCACCAAACACCTCATCACATTTAAGACTTTTTTACATTTATCCACCACATTTTGAATATGCACCGCCAATGTGAGTCTCTCATCAAACCATCAGGTGTGTCTCACCTGCTCACACACAGGAAGAGAAACCCGACGCCTCGCCCACAGGCGCGTTGAGTGACGTCACCCACACTTTAAATAGTAAACATGACGTCATGGATGATGTTTATTGTGTCTCTTATAGTTTCATAATGTGAGTGATGATTCAGTAATATGAACTCTTTCACTTCTGCTGTAACCATGAATTCATTCAACTTGTGAAAAGTCACAGAAGTAAAGATGAAAAGAAGAATCAGCCTTCACTGATGTTAGATGGACCTGAACTAACAGATCAAAAGTTTAACAAGAAGAATATTACACAAACTTTTCAAAGAAAGAATAAAACAAGTTTTTCTACAGCTCACAGATGATTTTAATTTGAAGCCACAGAAGCCTTATTGTTGCTTTGTGGCTTTTTATAAAGTGTTTATTGTCTTTGTCCTGCTAGCTTCTTATTGCTAATCTGCTTCATGTTGTTCTTGGTTCTGTCTGCTGTTAGCTTGTTTGTGTGTGTGTGTGTGTGTGTGTGTGTGTGTGCGTTTGCATTGTTTTAATATTTCCTCTCATGTTGTTCATTTCCTCATATTATTACATATTTAACTGATATTAATGTTTACCTGTATGTTTGTATATTCTGCTGTTGTTCAATAAAGTAAAAACAGAGAGCTGAGATGTACGGAGTCCTGCTGGTGTCAAAAACAAACAGAAAACCAAAAGCTTCAAGTTCAAACTGCTTTTTATTTCAATAATCAGATCAATGTTACAGAAGCTCGTTGTGTTTGCTTCTGCTTGAATTTTAACCAGCAATGAAAATAATGTTACTCAAACTTCTCAAAGTTATTTATTTACATCTTCACACACAGGAAGAGACTCTCACTCAGACAGAGGACACAGAGTCACTGAGGAACCAAGGCCCCAAGACCCAAACCCAAACCCAGCATACAGAGGTTCAGTGAATGTGGTGTTGAAGGTGTGGATGTGGATCAGTGTGTCAGATGAGACTCTGTAGAAGGACAGAGTGCCAGCAGGACAGTCCACATACACTGCTACTCTGTTAGAGACAGAGGAGGAGGAGGAGGAGGAGTAGATGGATGTTCTTGTCCTATTGTGCCAGACAGAGTAACCTTTTTCATCAGAGCACCACAGACTCCAGGACTGATCATTCCTTCCAAACTCACAGTCATCACTGAGTCCTTTCCTGCTGATTCTTCTGTAACTCACTGATATAAAAACTGTTCCCCTCCTCTCGACCTCCCAGTAACAGCGACCAGCCAGACCATTACTACACAGCAGCTGACGGTAGTAGTCAAATCTGTCTGGATGATCAGGATATGACTGAACCTCCTTCACATTTGTCACCTTCCTGTTGTTGTGAGACAGTTTGAGTTTTCTGTGTACTGTGTTTGTGTCCAGTGTGAGTTCACAGAAATCTGATGAAGAGAAGAAGAAACAACACAGCAGCAGTTTATCATCTGACACACCTGATGGATTTATTCTCTGTTTAACTTCTGATCTGTTGTTCATTTCTATAAAGTTTCATGATGACACATTTTGTCAGTAATGCTTTAATGAATAAATACCACAAAGACCAACTTTGTATTTAAAGAGAAACTGACTGTGTGCTGTTTAGTTGTCATGAATCAAATTCAATCCACACTTACACTTCTTCACACCAGGTTTTAACCTGTGCTCTCCACCATGGTCCAGCCTGGAGGAAGAAACACAGTCAGAATGATTTTCTATCCAACATGAGTCCTAACTGCTGTTCAACATGAAGCAGTGTTCCTCAGTTTGTCAGAGTGACACAGAAACAGGCTGAAACTCATCTGTCTCAACTGTCTGCTGGATTCTTTCACTGAAGTCTGAGAGGAAAAGACCAGAAGAAGAAGATGTGATGAACAAATATGTCCTCCCACATGATAAATCACTAGATTAAATATTGATCTCTGCATGTTGTCCTGAGGATAGAGCCAGTCATCACTTCAATATCAAAAGGAGACAAAAGGAGCATTTTTGAAGTGATCAGAGAATAAATGCAGCTATAAGACAGCAAAACATTTGACTGTAATTATTCCATGTGTTCATTCATTTGGTTTGAATATATAATAATAATAATAGTTGAAAAGAAAAATGTGTCTGATAAATGAAGAAAGTAGTTTATGTTTCTTTTGTTGATCAGATAATAATCAGATAATTAACAGATTTTTAACTAGTGATGAATCAGAAAACTAAATATAACAGAGAGACACACTGGAGTGTATTCTGTCATCTGTCTCCACTTCAAACTTGAAGCAACATTAGCAGCCGATTATTGTTATTGAGATGCTCTTTTATGGCCAAGCCAGGTAAATAAAGATATGTCTGTGTGTATGAACCATTCAAACCTTCCTACCATTCAATAACAGATAAATATAACATTCATTTCATCTAGTAGGAATAATGACTATAATCTATAATCTAATGATATTTAGTCCACTAAAACTGAAACAATGTACATTACTCAATTGAGTCAATTTTAGTCATGACTAAAACTACATTTACTGTTAAATGTGACCTGAGAGTGTCCACCTGTCTGTCCTTATGTAACTTTCTGTTTCCAGTTACATGCTGAGACCAGCAGAGTCCAGTAAAGCAGTATCTAGGATGTCTCTGATATTAAACTGAGCTACTATTTAAAATATCAGTGAACAGGATCCTGAGTTCTTAGCAGTGTTGAGCTGGTTAAATGTGCCAGTTTACTTATAGATGTTGCTACAGGCTTAAATAAGAAGATAAAACTATGTTTCTAATGACCACAGAGTGTATGCAATTATAATATATTTAATAACCAGAAAATAACAGCACTCTGTCTCCTCTAACTATGAGCTAGAAACAATGGTACGTATCTTCAGTGTCAGTATGTAAACCTTACGAAGGCTTTTCTCTGGATGTTTTGGGACAAAATGTTTTATTCATTCACAACTGATTCTCAATTGAAGGAATATAAATAGAGGCACTACTTTCATTAAATAACTGCTACATACATACATAACATATAGATACAACAATAACAGAGAAAAACAAGTTGTTTTCTGGTTTTAGTTTAATTTCTATTCCTATTGTTGATTTTAGAGGAAAACATGAAAACATGAAATTCTGTTTTTAAACTGACTCAAAGACGTAGAATGTTTTTGTGAATCGATACAAAGTTGATTACGTTGAGTTTGTGAATGCTGCGTCACTTGATCGTGTTAAATGATCTCCTCTCCTTTCATAAAGGATGGTCAGATGTACTCTGTGCTAAAGGAGGTTAGAAAGGAAGCATTGAATCAATGTTCCTTAGCATTTAGAGAATTCAACCAGCTCTTGACATAGATGCCATTTAGATACTTCTGGGTCATTTCACTCAGTGAGGAAGCTTCCACTTTTAGCTTATATTTTATTTTCTGTACATTAAAGGTTCACCCACTTTTTAAAATCATTAGTTTGGACATCAGTACATGAGTCTATCCACTTAGCGCTGTTTTCATAGCGCTGTGTCAGCGCTTCAATATTAAATCTGTTCCGCTTATTTATTGAGCAAAAACTCAAATCAATGAAACTCCGCTCCATGTTTTCACTGATACCGGCAGCTTGCACTAATGCTATGCTAGTAAATAGTGAAGAGATGAGGAGGTGGTTAGTTTTTATTTGGTTGTTACTGTAGAGAGGACTGGTCTGTTTTTAGCTGAAAGGCTCTTGGTTTGATGTTTGGACATAAAGAAGAGTAAAGTGAGTCATCACTGGTAGTAATCAGTTAACTTCAGCTAACTACAGCTGAGTCTCTGATGGAGGAGCTGACTAATAAAAGCCTGGCTGACTCATTCATAAACTGGACCATAAAACTGACAATTATTCTACTTCATGAGGAGCAATCTTTGACCTGCTGCTGAGGGCTTTGGGTAAAATTCCAGTTTCACAGACTGGTACTTTACAGTCAGTTGTAATTATATTCAGTATTTATATTCAGCATCATTTGTTCTGATTATAAACATGAAAGAATAGACACTGCTCACTAAATAATGATCACTCCTCCTCTCCTGACATCTATGTGTATGAGAGAGAGTCAGAGACAGGAGCAGGATGCAGAGACAGAGCAGAGATCTATGCTGTGGTGAGTGATAAAAGGGATTTAACAGTTTAGAATAATTTGTAAATAGGAATATTGAATCTTTCTGTACTTTTAGCTTTTTATTATCTTCTAACGTGATCTGGGGCCAAAACTTCCTCTGGATGTAATTACAAAATGTACCCATCACTTTTCCCACAGTATAGTCAGATAAAAGTGTGAAAACACCTGTTAAAAGGCTCCAGAATACATTTATTCTGTTAAAAATTTCCTCGGGGGGGGGGGGGGGGGGGGGGTCTCCTTACACACATGTGGCTACAGTCTGCCTCCCCCAAAGTGATCTCTGATTGGTTTGGATTACATCACACATAACATACTGAACATGCCCAACAAACAGGACAGAAACCCACAAGAAAACAAAGGATCATGGTAAATGTAGTCATTGAATGAATCTATCTGTAGTTTAAAGAAAACACACTTCCTTTCATTTCATCTACATTTATCTATATTTTAAAGTCCTCTTCACCTACCTGAGTGTGTCCAGTCTCCAGTGTGGATCCTTTAATCCAGCAGACAGTAACTTCTCTCCTGAGTCTCCTGGATGATTGTAGCTCAGGTCCAGCTCTCTCAGATGGGAGGGGTTGCAGCTCAGGGCTGAGGCCAGAGAAGCACAGCCTTCCTCTGTGATCAGACATCCTGACAGACTGGAAATATAAAAAGGTTGATAACACAATGTTTTTAATCAAATATGTACCAGAATCCTACAGATGACCCAGACTAAAGAGCGATCATGCAATGTTTTTAAATCTGTAAAGCAGGATGAACATTTTAACATAAACATGTATTCTGTAAATGTTCAAAACAAGAAATGTTTAGATGCTCTATCCTGACCTTAGAGTTTCCAGTCCACAGTGTGGACTCTCCAGCCCAGCAGAAAGCTGCTTCACTCCTGAATCCTGCAGGTCGTTGTGACTCAGGTCCAGATCTCTCAGACTAGAGGACTGGGAGCTGAGAACAGAGGACAGAGCTGCACAGCTTCTCTCTGAGAGGTGACTGCCACTCAGCCTGGAGAAAGGGTTAGTAATGAACACAAAATGTTTAATTTATCATATTTTTATTAAACATATTTCATATTGTTCAAATATCCAGTGTGTCATCCACTTACAGAGCTTTATTTGAAACTTTGACCACTGGCAGCAGCCTCAGAAGAGCCTCCTCTGAAGCAGAGTATTTCTTCAGGTCAAACACGTCCAGATCTTTTTCTGATGACAGTAAGATGAAGACCAGAGCTGACCACTGAGCAGGAGACAGTTTATCTGTGGAGAGACTTCCTGATCTTAGGGACTGTTGGATCTCCTCCACTAGAGAACGATCATTCAGTTCATTCAGACAGTGGAACAGATTGATGCTTCTCTCTGCAGACACATTCTCACTGATCTTCTTCTTGATGTACTCGACTGTTTTCTGATTGGTTTGTGAGCTACTTCCTGTCTGTGTCAGTAGACCTCGTAGGAGAGCCTGATTGGTCTGCAGTGAAAGACCCAGGAGGAAGCGGAGGAACAAGTCCAGGTGTCCATTTGGACTCTTTAAGGCCTCATCCACAGCTCTCTGGTAGAGATGTGTCTGGGATGTTTTTTGTTCGTGTGCCAGCAGATTGACTCCAGACTTGATGAATGTCAGATGGACATGAAGAGCAGCCAGAAACTCCTGAAGGCTCAGATGGACGAAGCAGAACACCTTGTCCTGGTACAGCCCTCTCTCCTCTCTAAAGATCTCTGTGAACACTCCTGAGTACACTGAGGCTGCTCCGATATCGAAGCCACACTCTGACAGGTCTGATTCATAGAAGATCAGGTTGCCTTTCTGCAGCTGCTCAAAGGCCAGTTTTCCCAGAGACTCAATCATCTTCCTGCTCTTTTTATTCCAGTGTGGATCTCTCTGAGTTCCTCCATCATACTTGACATTCTTCAGTTTAGCCTGAACCACCAGGAAGTGGATGTACATCTCAGTCAGGGTCTTGGGCAGCTCTCTTCCCTCTCTGCTTTTCAACACATCCTCCAGAACTGTAGCAGTGATCCAGCAGAAGACTGGGATGTGGCACATGATGTGGAGGCTTCGTGATGTCTTAATGTGGGAGATAATGGTTCTGGCCTTCTTCTTATCTCTGAATCTCTTCCTGAAGTACTCCTCCTTCTGTGGGTCAGTGAACCCTCTGACCTCTGTCACCATGTCAACACACTCAGGAGGGATCTGATTGGCTGCTGCAGGTCGTGTGGTTATCCAGAGGCGAGCAGAGGGAAGCAGTTTCCCCCTGATGAGGTTTGTCAGCAGCACATCCACTGAGGTGGACTCTGTAACATCAGTCAGGATCTCATTGTTGTGGAAGTCCAGAGGAAGTCGACACTCATCCAGACCGTCAAAGATGAACACAACCTGGAACTCTTCAAACCTGCAGATTCCTGCTTCTTTGGTTTCAGTAAAGAAGTGATGAACAAGTTCCACCAAGCTGTACTTTTTCTCTTTCGCCACATTCAGCTCTCTGAAAGTGAATGGAAATGTGAAGTGTATGTCCTGGTTGGCTTTGTCTTCAGCCCAGTCCAGAGTGAACTTCTGTGTTAAGACTGTTTTCCCAATGCCAGCCACTCCCTTTGTCATCACTGTTCTGATTGGTTTATCTCTTCCAGGTGGGACTTTAAAGATGTCTTCATGTCTGATTGTTGTTTCTGGTCTGACTGGTTTCCTGGATGCTGTTTCAATCTGTCTGATCTCATGTTCCATGTTCACCTCTCCAGTTTCTTGTGTTAGTATGTAGATCTCGGTGAAGAACTCTTGTAGAAGTTTTGAATTTCCTGCTTTTGTGATTTTCTCAAACAAATTTTGAAATTTCTCCTTCAGGTTGGATTTGACTTTATGCTGACACATGGCAAGAGTATCTGAAAGAATACAAGAGACAAAATACACAAGAGAGTAATGTTACCGTAAGTTCTAATAGTTTCCTGATCATTGCAGATTTCTGATTCATAACAAAATGTTAACTTGGATTGAAACATTTTTCATACTGTGATGAATCACTTTACAGTCATATAACCATTAACACTACAACATTTTCCTGACTTTAAGGTTTGGTTTAAGTATCCTCTCCATTACTCTCACACTGATTTCTGGCATAGCCTGAGCAATGTGCCTCCCAAATCATTGGAACACAACATCTGGTCCCATGTGTCACCTAAGACAAAATTACAGTGTCCAGAGTCTTCAACATATCAGAACAAACCTCATCCACCTCGGGCACCTTACCACTGTGAACCCCTCTGAGTACTTTAATAACCTGTACCTGTAACCAAGAGCTGGATGAGACTTCCCTCAAACGTTTCAGCCCAGTCTCCTCTGTAGAGAGGTGTCAGTAAGGGTCAGGAGATTGTGAAATCATTGCTGCCTTTGTCAAGTAATATCTTCCAATTGCTTGCTAGAACCTCATTCAGGTCAACTTCTCCATGATCTCTCAGAACCATCCCACAACAGTTTTCCTTCCTTTACTACAGAAGCTTAAGTCCTTCTTGCCTCCCGGTATCCTTCAGCCTCTTTGGGAATCCTCTGGACGTAATAGAGGATTCACCAAATCTGAAAGGACTAACCCCTCAGGTAGGAATCAACAGCTTTCTGGCCAGAAGTCAGGACAGCTGCTCCTGCAATGGAGGCTTTGAAAATGTCCAATGTCATATGTGCCAAATCCCCCCAAACTGTGGGAAACAGCAGTGCTCAACATAGGTTCATGAGTAATCCCACACCCATGCCTGTCAGCCTGGGAAAAAACTGGGACTTCCGAAAAGGACCTGCCCATGAAACAAGGTTTCATATAACATACAATCAGGTGTCTGCAGACCCAACCTTTAAATGCAATAATATGTCACTCCACCTGGACTTACAGGAATGTATGCTTCTAGACCGTTCATATACATGGGACATGTAAAACAGAAGGGAGGTACGACAAACAGCCAACATATGATAAAGAGTTTTTTTAAATTCATTGCAGGGTCACACTGCCAACCTGGACGAACTATAGACCTGAACCTCTATGGTCACTGTGTTTCATTGCAGGCGACACAAACATCTCAGGATACACCACTGTCCTATTTATCACATGTACTTCAAGCCTGCCTGACAACTTCTGTGTGACTGGTGTATGTCACATGATGCCTCGCTGTGCTGCCCTTTAATTTCACTACATTTAACAAAAATGTGCAGAAACGCTTTTATATTTAAAAAGATCATTCAGTGCCTGGATCTCCCTGTCATGTGAGATTTATCAGTTTAATCATGACTTACGTTTTGAGATGGTGTGTGAGCATTGCTTATTCATCTTCCCGAGAACCTTTTTGGTCACCTGCAGAGTGTTTTCACTGTAGGTCTGGACCATCAGATCCACTGTGTCGCACCGGTCCGACTTCTCCAGTCGACTCTTTGGGATTGTTGGGAGGTCTTCCAGGACCTCAGGCTGCTCCAGGTACCACTTAAATGTTTTAAAGTCATCTTCTCCCAAATTCTGTAAAGTTCTCAAGAGATCCTCTTTAGGGATAGAGTCCACTGTTTTTCCTCCCTGTCAGAAACAAAGAAAGCCTTTTAAACCTTAAACAAACATACAGTTCATCACATCCCATCTCATCACTCTGCTGCTCACTCTTCCATTAAAAGTTTCCAAAAATGATGTTGAACATGTGTGTAGGAATTTGTCGACTTTCATCAACAGCAGCGTTACAGTGGTTTGAATTAATCAGCGAACCTTCAGAGCGGTGAGTAGAACATGACTGTTGTTGGAAATGGACATTAACCTGACTTCATCACACAACAGATCAACATGAAGGATGTGCTGAGTTCAACAGAAGCACTTTTGAAAACAGAGATCTTCTTTTAAATAAATGAAATGCAGGACACTTTACAGTAATCCCAACTGTTGACTTCTCATCTGTGAAACACCACCGCTGTTATTTTATACCAGGAAACACTTCAAACACTAAGGTTGGGCTTTGATAGCAGCTTGTCAAATCAACAACTCAGTTAGGAGCTGATTTAGTTATTCACAATAGTTAATAATTATTAAAGATAATTATGAATTAAAGCTGCAAGTAGTGATGAACGGGCCCTGGCACCTCCACGCATGTTGGGCCGTGGTGCAGTTGAAGGGCTCACATCATGAGCACGTAGACGTCTTCAGACCTGAGCTTTAATGGGACATTGGTACAAGGGGTGAAATAACACTTCCTGTGTCCAGTGGGTGGCGCTATGATTAAAAGACAATGTTGAAGCATAGATGTGTTCAGGACGTGAGACATTTGGTGCAGGTTGGAACATGTCTGTTAAAGCAACTTCCTGTTTCACGGCAAATCATCAGTTTGTTGTGGCGCAACGATCAGAACGCTCGATTGAGGCTTTAGATTTTAATATCTTTTCATCACAAAGGTTTTGTGTGTATGCAAGTGGATGAGCAGAGGGAGAGGCTGAAAACACTACAGAAGAAAAGATTGACTTTTATTTCCACAGAGATGTGATGTATGAATGTCCGTATTCAGCCTGAATCTTAAGAAAAAGAGGTTTGTTTCTCTCAGAGCTCGACAAAAACTAAAACCATCAAACAGCTGTGACGTTCTTACCTGTTCATCCATCTGCAGACGTCAAGCCTCTGTGTCTCTGTGCTTCTGAACGTCTGCTGTCACTCTCACCTTCAATATTCAACCATCTGATGACAGCAGAGAACAAGTCTGTGGGATAAAATGATCTTTAGTAAATCATATCTGACAGCTGTTTCAGAGTCAAGCAGAAGTTCAACTGAATTTAAAACCATTTAAACTGACTGCACATCAATAATAATGATAATTATTATAATTTGATCTCTTTAAAACACTTTCTGTTAATCTCAATGTTGGTTATATAAACATTTATCAAACACATTGTAATGTAGTTATAAACAGATTGAAGGAAATGTGTCTTTATTAATGTCTTTGTTAACAACTATAACTCTTAATGAAGCATTCATAACTGGTTTATAAACAGTTAAACGTTTTCTCCTTTCAAAGGGTTAGGGTTAAACTTCCTGTTTGGTACATAAACAGTTAATAAATGAGCAGTATATAAATATTTCTGATGTTCTCTATTTTAAAAACATTTCTAAAGATATATTTAGTCCGTCTATGTTTCTGATGACCTGCTACGTCTCTGTGATGCAGATCGAATCTTTTCCCTCCAAATCTTTACATCTTCCAGCTCACTGTGTTCACTTCAGCAAACAGTGTATTTATATATTTACACTGATGGTCTACAGTCAGTGTTCATACAGTCCAAAGCAACCAGACTGTCAAAATATGCTTCTATTGTTCTATTGTATTAATAAAGCCTTATTATAGAGGGAAACTTCAACCCTCATCTCCGGTTTTCGCTGCTCTTCTGTGTTTCCCGCCAGTAAAGTGGTCACTGTGTAATATATCTGATTGAATACTGGCGTGTAAGAGTCTGACTTTAAACTGTGTTCACACCAAAAGTATCTGACTCGCCGCTGATGGGATGTCGCTGCGCAATGTCGCCTGAAAAGTTCAATTTTTCCAACTTCATTTGCACCATCTGATATGAAATTGCATGTTATCGTGCCATTTACATTGATTTTCTACGTAGACTTGCTGCTCAATTCGTGTCAGATGCTTTTGGTGTGAACACCTCTGCAGAAATCCAGGAGTTAGGTCAACGATATTTAATAAAGTCCCACAGGAGCAAAGACAGCTGGTACATCGTACTTATCCAAAATGAATAATCAGCCAATTATGACTTCTTGAAGTTGTGGTTATTTGAAGGATATTAAACAACAACAGAATATATATAATTAGTTATAATGGTCTGAATAAACAAAGAAATAATGACAATAATAGCACTGCTGCTGAAAACGGTCGACTTCACATTATTACAAGTAATGCTCCAAATGTCCACTAGAGGTCTCTCTACTGCAGCCAAAGGATAGACAGCACATTGAATACAGGCATCAGTTATAGTATGAAAACTAGGACCAAATAAGTAAGTTTACACTATTGGCTAGTCAAATCAAATAATTTATGACTAAGTGCTGCTAATGAACTAATGATCAAGCTAACAACAGAGCATTACACCTACTGCAAATAATATGAGAGCAGGGACATTTGAACAGTCACCGTGTTTGTGTGTTATTGCTTTGAGTCTCTATGTGATGTGTTCAGATCAGAGCTGAAGCCACCGACAGTTTGTTTTTATAGCTGAGCAATATTTACTCATTATTCATTTTATACTGACTGAGTTGTGTTCTAGTGTCAGTAGTGTATATTTGTCATGGGTTGATCAGTTGTGGTTATGTTTTTTCACTAATTATCCTGTCATTTCAGATCCTGTCACCCTCATCATATAATATAATAAATATAATCAATATAATCAATATAATATGATATATTTTTGGGAATCTACATAGTTACTTTCTCATCTGAAAACATATGAAATCTTAATAAAGAGAAAATTGCACCTTTCCTGCTAGAATTGAACTATTAAAATCACTCAAGCTAGTAAATAATAAAAAAGCTATAAATGATAAACATCAATGAAACTTTGCTCCCTGAAACCTCTGACTAGAATATGAACACCACCTTTAATTTACTTTGACTTTAATGATGTTTATATTGATTTATTATGTCATATTCTTTATTTCCTCATATGTAACTGATGTCTGAGCTGTATGCCTGATGTGATGTTTGCTTAAAAGCACATGAAATAAAAGACAAGTCTGAAAAGTTCTGTTACAAAATAAAATGTTACTGTGAAAATAAGGAAGATGAAATCATGATAAGGTTATGTTTCATAATAATTAACTTATTTATTTGAATGTGGAGTCAATTAGGGCTCCATAAAAGAAAGCAGTCCTGACTCTACATGTTACACTCAGAGATATGACGGCTTCAAACAATCATTTACTGAATACACATAAAGACTCTGATGCTATAAAACTAAATATTACTGGAGATCAAAGTTATCAGTTATAATCATATCATGTTTGTGGCCTTTAGTCAGTGTTGGACAATAAGGATGTTATTTCAGAAGGTTATATGGTTGAATGATCAGAACTTTGAACCTTGATATTAAACATGTGTATGTGTGTGTGTGTGTGTGTGTGTGTGTGTGTGTGTGTGTGTGTGTGTGTGTGTGTGTGTGTGTGTGTGTGAGTGTGTGTGTCAGTGATCATGATGACAAAGTGAGGCTTGTTTTATTTCCACAGAGTCGTGATGTGTGAACGTCCTTATTTAAACGTCACGTTCTGACTTCAATGAATAAAAAACAAAGTCACAGTCTCACACATGATGGAGAGCTTCCTTCCTTCCTTCCTTCCTCCCTTCCTTCTCTCCTTACATGATCACACATGATGGAGAGCTAACACTAATCAGTTTATCATGAGAAACACAACTACAACACTTCCTTCCTTCCTTCCTTCCTTCCTTCCTTCCTTCCTTCCTTCCTTCCTTCCTTTCTTCTCTCCTTACATGATCACACATGATGGAGAGCTAACACTAATCAGTTTATCGTGAGAAACACAACTACAACACAGCAGCAACTAGAACACTTTGCAGTATTTCTTCAGTTTAGTGAAGGGATCATTGCATGTGTAGAACATCGTCTCCATCAGAAATATAAAGAGCAGAAACTTCTCAGACTCACTGAGACACGATTTATAGAAACAGAACATGACTTTATTTCACATCAAACTTTGACATGTGAAATAAAGATGTTTGATTTCATCTTTTCTTATTTCTTCTGTAGTTTAGTTCATTCCATCAATGCATCAACAAATGAACATAAGTCATCAGTATAACTTCCATCTGTACTGTTATCAGATCATTTTAACAGCTGCTGACACAAACATGATGAAACTGTTGCTTACGTTACCTTTAGATGCTGAAAATCATCTGAATCAAGCTGATGAGTGAAGGTGAAATGAATCAGCAGCTTCAAGCTGGAAACCAACCAGAAGAAGAACAAACATGGAACTGACAGCAGGAGCTTTTTAAGGTCTCAACTCTCTGTATTCATCTTTAACCTGAAGTCTTCTTTAAGGGAATCTGATCACAGAACAGCAGCTCTGAACTCTGGAACCAAGAATCTGGAACAAGAGTCAAACATTAATAGACAGTAGAAATCTTTATCAGCTGGATCATAAAGTCTGATGTTTGCCTAAGTTTGGTCTCTGTGATACAGGTACAGGTGACAGTTGGTACAGGTAAAATAAATATTGAACACGTCACCATTTTTGTCAGTAAATATATTTCTAAAGGTGATATTGACATCGGTAACAACCCAAGTAATCCACATATACACAGAAAAATCAAACCATAGATGTCTATAAATTAAGTTATGTGTAATAATGTGGAATGACACAGGGAAAAAGTATTGAACACATGAAGACAGGAAGATGCAAAAAGGCATAGAAAGCCAAAGCACCAGTTAAAATCTATCAGTAATAGAACAGAAAAGAGCAATCCTAACACTGGCAAATTAATACCAGCTGGTTCAGTCCCAACTGATGGCCAATAAAGTCTCATAGTCTCATTATTAAGGTGTCACACTACAAACATCTCATGATGGGTAAAGTCAAAGAGCTTTCTCAAGACCTTCACAACCTTATTGTTGCCAAACATACTGATGAGGGAGAACTTATAAACCAGCCATGACCAGGCCAATCACCTGACTTCAATCCAATAGAAAATCTATGGAAAGAACTAAAGGTCAGAGTTCATAGAAGAGGCACACAGAACCTTTGAAGACTGTTTGAGTCTGAGCAATGCATGAGACTAGTTTCTCCACACAGGCTTTTGTACAAAGTAAATTTCAGTAAGGGTGTTCAATACTTTTCCCCTGTAATTCCATTGTATTACCCATAACTTAATTTCTGAACTTATTTGTTTTGGTGTATTTGTATGTATGGTGAAAATGTCATGTCAATATCACCTTTAGAAATATATTTACTGAGAAAAATGGTGACATGTTTAATACTTATTTTACCGGCTGTGCATGATATATAAATAGTTCTTTGTGTTTTCATTATTCATAAATACATCACAATAATAGAGTGAAAACACTGCAGTACAGTCATATCAAATATTACATCCTGAAGAAAACAACCAGCAGCTGTCTGGAGAAACATGAGGGAAAGAAAATCATCATATAACACTGCCTGTACAATACATACCTCCTTCCTTCCTTCCTTCCTTTCTTCCCTCCCTCCTTTCTTCCTTCCCTCCTTCCTACCTTCCTTCTCTCCTTCCTTCCTTCCCTTCATCCTTCCTTCCCTCCCATCCTCCCTTCCTTCTTTCTCCCTTCCTCCACCTTCCTTCCTTCCTTCCTTCCTCCCTCCCACCTACCTTCCTTCCTTACCTCAATCCTTCTCTCCTTCCTTCCTTCCTTTCTCCCTCCCACCCACCTTCCTTCCTTCCTTCCCTCCCTCCCTCCCTCCCTCCCTCCCTCCCTCCCTCCCATCCACCTTTCCTCCCTTCCTTCCTTCGTATCTTCCTTCCTTCCTTATGTCCTTCTTTCCTCCCTCCCTCCTACCTTCCCTCCTACCTACTACTACTACATTCCTGCCTGTAGAATAAATACTGATTATAATAAATATAATATAATATAATATAATATATATAACATAATATAATATAATATAATGAATATAATATAATGAATGGGAAGGAAGGAAGGTAGGTGGGAGGGAAGAAAGAATGACAGAAGAAAGGAAGGATGGAAGGAAGGAGGGTAGGATGGAAGGAAGGGGTGTAGGATGGAAGGAAGGGGGGGGCTGAGCTCATCAGTGCCTGCTGTGCTTCGTGTCAGGATTCTCTGGCCTCAGCTCTGAGGTCCAACCCCTCCCATCTGAGACAGCTGTATTAAATTATATTATATTATATTTATTAAATTATATTCATTGGGGGGGGGGGGCGCTCAGTCCAAACATCTAATAACTGCTTCACTCGTCTTTTTAAAACATTATCAGAACTTGGACTCACCTGCCGTAAGCTGCTGCGCGTGCACGGACTCTCAGATGTTGCTCCGATTTCCGGTCTCTCGCTGCCGCTCCGCGCGGATCACTTTAATGTAAAATATGAAGTAAAGGCTATGTCCCAATTTGGACCCAACTGCGAGGCTGCATCCTCGAAGGACGCGGCCTTTGCGGCCTTCGAAGGATGCAGCCTTCTGAGGAACTTCCGAAGGACGCATCAACCGTTGTGAAATGAGACGGTCTAGCCTTCGAGGCATTTCCTGGTTGCGTCACCAGCTGTTCCCTCCCATAAGACGAGAAAGACGTCTCGACCGAAAAGACGGTGAAAAAGCTGACAAAATTATAAGAGAGAAGAAAGGAGAAGAATAAAGGAAAGGAGAAGAAATAAGGAAAACACACAAGAAAGAAAGAAAGAAGAAGAAAGAAGGAAAACACACAAGAAAGAAAGAAAGAAGGAAAACACACAAGAGAAAGAATAATAAAATAATAATAATCTGTAAATAGTTATTTCTGATGTAATTTTTGTAAATAGTGAAATGTTTCATCACTTGATAATAAAAGAAAATATTTAATCCCTTGTTCTTCCTGAACCTTTATGCAACCCTGTTATAAATTGTACTGAAGTTGTAAATACTAAATGGAATAGACGTGTAACAATGAACAATATTTTTTATTTAATAACAACATAAAACATCAAAATCTTCACAATCAAATAAAAAATAAAGAAAAATCATAAATAAACACAGTTCATAAATAAAATCAAATTAAACACATCTATATAGATGTATATTTATTTTTCTATTACTTTTTCCAGGAGAGAGAAGAGCCTCTCCATCCTGTCTTTCCCCTCCTGCTCCCTCCTCTCCTCTGCCTCATTTTGCCTTCTCATGTCCTCCTTTATGAGGTCAAGGAGGTCATCCTCCCTCCTCCTCTTCCTCCTGGGCCCTGGCTGGTCCTCCTCCTCCTCCTCCTCCTCTTCACTCTCCTGCTCACCCACTGTGGCACTTGGCCCTGGTGTGTCCTCACGGATGGAGGCAATGAGGACAGGGGGGGCAATAGATGGCCTCTGCCCCAGTACCTCATCCATGAGGACAAACCAGGGCCAAGTGCCAGCAGTGGACTTGCTGCTGGCCCCCTCCCCTGTCCCTGGATATTTGCAATCCTGAGGCAGCGGAAATCAATCATGTCAGCAATTTTCAGCAAAAAGTATTTAGTAACAGTAAAACTAATCCAAACCATAGGCTACCTACTTTATTTTTTATTTTTTTAAATTGTCCCATTTTTTTTTTGGCCTGGTAGGGCTGGACCTTCCCCTCCAGCCCAATCTTTTCCAGTATTGCTCTAAACACAGAGGGAAGCAAGAGAAAAGGTAAACACAAGATCACATCAACACAGGGATGCAAAGATGTACAAAAATGGACATCAGTGAATAGATGGTCATTTTCCCCTCTTTGTTTAATCAGGAGCTCGGTTTGCTCCTTGCTCCCTAAAACAAAAATAAAACAAAATGTAATGTAAAACATGTTTTTTTTACTATGTCAACAGACAAAAGGGTTCTAATATAGCAAAACATTATCATAATAATGATAATAATGAAGTATAACATATAATAGTGATAATCCCAAACGTAGCTCTTTATCAAAATCTAAATTTGTTCATCTTAGTCCATTTATATATATATATATATATATATATATATATATATATATATATGAGATATAAGTCAAGTAATAAAATATAAGTAATTAGTAAAAGTATAAGTAGTAATAAGTAAAAATAATTAAATAAAACAAACCAATACTTACACGTGAATGAAAAGTCTTCACCTGTTGGTGTCGCCATTGTTGTGTTTTCGCGGCACTGAACAGCGCCGCGCAAAGGATCTTGGGATTTGGGAGGCCGCGAAGGATAGTAGCGATGCATCCTCGAAAAAGAGGGAAAAGAAGGCCGCATTTCAAGGCTGCATTTGAAGGACTCTTCGAATTGGGACAGCCTTCGCGCGGCGTTGTGACGTAATCAGCCTCGAAATGCGCACTTCGAGGATGCAGCCTCGCAATTTGGACCAAATTGGGACACAGCCAAAGTTTAAAAGACAAAGCGTCTGCTGCTGCTCAGGTGTGTCTCACCTGCTCACACACAGGAAGAGAAACCCGACGCCCCGCCCACAGGCGCGCTGAGTGACGTCACCCACTCTTTCACTTCTGCTGTAACCATGAATTCTTTCAACTTGTGAAAAGTCACAGAAGTAAAGATAAAAAGAAGAATCAGCCTTCACTGATGTTAGATGGACCTGAACTAACAGATCAAAAGTTTAACAAGAAGAATATTACACAAACTTTTCAAAGAAAGAAAGAAACACAAGTTTTTCTACAGCTCACAGATGATTTTAATTTGAAACCACAGAAGCCTTATTGTTGCTTTGTGGCTTTTTATAAAGTGTTTATTGTCTTTGTCCTGCTAGCTTCTTATTGCTAATCTGCTTAAGATAGATAGATAGATAGATAGATAGATAGATTTTTTTATAGATAAATTCAGACTGAACTCAGCGGCAGCAAGACAGCATGGAGGTTACGCCCAGTTCATTGAAATAGAGAGGACATATGCACTGGTTGCAGCTTATATACAAATGTATTGACCTTAATTATCCACCGTCATGGTGTTACTGTGGTCTGTCCTTTTTTTCTCTCTTGTATGTTGAATCAATGTCTGTTTATACGTCTGGACCCCCTCAATCTCAAGGATTTATCCAAATAAATACATTTCAATATATTATCGGCTATACTGACTAAATATATCTGAATGCTGATTATTTATTTTATTTATCTATTTATTTTAATGTAATTACTTTAATATTTCCTCTCATGTTCTTCATTTCCTCATATTATTACATATTTAACTGATATTAATGTTTACCTGTATGTTTGTATATTCTGCTGTTGTTCAATAAAGTAAAAACAGAGAGCTGAGATGTACGGAGGCAATCACTGCAATCGAACGATTTTACCTAAGAGAAAATCCAAAATACGAGAAAATTGGTGAATGCGGCAAACCCTCGTAAATCACTCGTACGCATGGTTTAAGAACGAATCTGTGTGTACGAGTCGTTCTTGGATCTGGCCCAATATTTACATCACCTGCAGAGGCAAGAAAACCTAAAGGAAAGTAGCCCATACATGTTATTATATACATACATCAGATAGAAACATACGTTGATGTTAATGATTGAACACAAACTGAGCTGATGTCAAACAGACTGGGATGTCATTTTCAGGAAAAACTTCACTTTAAGATCCTGATAAAATGGAATAACTAACAGCCACTAACAGCTGCTAGATGCTGCTCCAAGAAAACTTTACTGAAGTGAATATCAGAGTCAACACAGTTTTTACACATCAATTCAGTCCAGAGGAGATCATTTCACTACTTCTAATAGAAACTTTATTCTGACATTAAAGCACAGTCAGTGATCCAAATGAAACCAGAGTGAAACCTCGTCCACCATCAACATTTAAACACAGGAAGCTGCTGTCACTTCCTGTTTCTATTCACTGGTGAACAGAGTGAACAGTGATTTCAGCAGCTGTCTTCAGTCAGCAGTGTGACTGTTTGTCTCCACAGGAGGAGACTCTCACTCAGACAGAGGACACACAGACACTGAGGCACCAGGATAAAACACAAACCTAAACCCAAACCCCGCATACAGAGGTTCAGTGAATGTGGTGTTGAAGGTGTGGAGGTGGATCAGTGTGTCAGAGGAGACTCTGTAGAAGGACAGAGTGCCAGCAGGATAGTTCACATACACTGCTACTCTGTTAGAGACAGAGGAGGAGGAGGAGGAGGAGGAGGAGATGGATGTTTCTATCTTATTGTGCCAGACAGAGTAACCGCTATTAGCAGAGCACCACAGACTCCAGAGGCCTGTACTACGAAGCTGGATTTTCTCTTATCGAGGTAACTTCAGGGTTAACCCTGGGTTTTCCGTACTACGAAGCTGGTTCACTTCTTACCGGGGTAAATCACCATGGTAACTTATGCTGAACGGCTAACCTGCTCCGGAGCAGGTTATGTTCTGGATAAGAGATCAATGAGTAGAAAAGCACCACCTCCTGACCAATCAGCTCTCTTAGAAAATGACCTGCCCATTCTTAAAAGATCCTGGCTGTCAACATTGGTGCGCGGATCGTGAGAGGAGCGCTTAGGAGAGAATGAGCTTTTAGGGATAGATTCAATTTTTTAATTGGCCAAAATATATATTTAAAAAATAATCATTGAGGCACGTGGGGGATATTATTCTGTAGGTTTGACATCCTGAGATCAAAGTGTCAGGGAGCATAATAACTGTATTTATTTATTGTAATTGTAAAAAATTGACGAAAATATATATTTGTAAAATAATCCTTGTGGCACATGAGGGATATTATTCTGTATGTTATACAGTTGGTTTGAAATCATTCACTCAAATGGTTGAAGCGCATAATAGGTTTGTATTTTGAATGTTGAATATTAAACTAACTTAATGTCTCTTATGAGAGGAAGGGCACTGAGGAAGCGATCTGCCCCAAACGTCTGTGCCGTAATAAAGTGGCATTGTGTGATCAGAGTGCTGTCCGTTTATATTGTCTGATAAATTAATATTGTATGATCTCGTGAATTTACACATTAACAGAGTCGGCAATTTTCTGCCAGCATTCCTTCCTGGCTTTTGCTGCAGCAACAGTGTTGCTTTTGGCCTGGATGATGTGATTGAATTCTTCATATTGTTGAAGAATAATTGTCTGCTCCTCCATGGTAAAGTAGGCTGCTCTGCAGGGTTTCTGAATGTTTGTGATTGGTCAGACGCTGCAAACACCTCCCCTTTATGTGAACGCGCAGAGATCCAGATTGGAAAACCCTGGGTTGATTTACCGAGTTGATATCCAGCTTCGTAGTACCGCTTATCCTGGACTGCGAAGACCTGGTTAAGTCAACCCAGGTAACGGAGAGAGATCCTGGATAGGTTAAACCAGCTTCGTAGTACAGGCCTCAGGACTGATCGTTAAATCCAAACAAACTGTCAGCACTGTCTCCTTTCCTGCTGATTCTTCTGTAACTCACTGATATATTAATGCTTCCTCTCCACTCGACCTCCCAGTAACAGTGACCAGTCAGAACATTACTACACAGCAGCTGATAGTAGACATCAAATCTGTCTGGATGATCAGGATATGACTGATCCTTCTCCACATATGTCACCTTCCTGTTGTTGTCAGACAGTTTGAGGGCTCTGTTTACTGTGTTTGTGTCTAGTGTGAGTTCACAGAAATCTGATGAAGAGAAGAAGAAACAACACAGCAGCAGTTTATCATCTGACACACCTGATGGATTTATTCTCTGTTTAACTTCTGATCTGTTGTTCATTTCTATAAAGTTACATGATGACACATTTTGTCAGTAATGTTTTAATGAATAAATACCACAAAGACCAACTTTGTATTTAAAGAGAAACTGACTGTGTGCTGTTTAGTTGTCATGAATCAAATTCAATCCACACTTACACTTCTCCAGATCAAGTTTTAACCTGTGCTCTCCACCATGGTCCACCCTGGAGGAAGAGACACAGTCAGAATGATTTTCTTTCATTGAGTGTCCACCTGTCTGTCCTTATGTAACCTTCTGTTTCCAGTTACATGCTGTGACCAGCAGAGTCCAGCAAAGCAGTATCTAGGATGGCTCTGATATTAAACTGAGCTACTATTTAAAATATCAGGTTTCAGAAAACATAATTTCATTCCTTTTCGTACCATACCGTACGATCTTCTTCTGCTTTATCAGGGGTTGGGTTGCGGGGGCAGCAGCAGGGAAGCCCAGACGTCCCTCACCCCAGCCACTTCGTTCAGCTCTTCCCGGGGGATCCCGGGGGATCCCGAGGCGTTCCCAGGCCAGCCGAGAGACATAGTCTCTCCAGCGTGTCCTGGGTCTCCTACCGGTGGGACGGGCCCTGAACACCTCACCAGGGAGGCGTCCGGAAGGCATCCTGACTAGATGCCCGAGCCTCCTCATCTGGCTCCTCTCGATGCGGAGGAGCAGCGGGTCTACTCCGAGCTCCCTCCGGATGACGGAGATTCTCACCCTATTTCTAAGGTAGAGCCCAGCCACCCTATGGAGGAAGCTCATTTCGGCCGCTTGTACCTGCGATCTTGTTCTTTGGGTCACTACCCAAAGCTCATGACCATAGGTGAGGGTAGGAACCAAGATAAATCGAGGGCTTTGCCTTTCGGCTCAGGTCTCTCTTCCCTACGACGGATCTGTGCAGAGTCCGCATTACTGCAGATGCCGCACTGATCCGCCTGTCGATCTCCCGCTACATCCTTCCCTCACTCGTGAACAAGACCCCGAGTTACTTGAACTCCTCCACTTGGGGCAGGATCTCATCACCGACCCGGAGAGTGCATTCCACCCTTTTCCGGTTGAGGACCATGGCCTCGGATTTGGAGGTGCTCATTCTCATCCTGGCCGCTTCACACTCGGCTGCGAACCGATCCAGTGAGAGTTGGAGGTCACGGTCTGATGAAGCCAACAGGACCACATCATCTGCAAAAAGCAGTGACCCAATCCTGAGGTCACCAAACCGGACCCCCTCCACACCCTGGCTGCACCTAGAAATCCCGTCCATAAAAATTATGAACAGGATCGGTGACAAAGGGCAGCCCTGGCGGAGTCCAACCCTCACTGGAAACAAGTCTGACTTATTACCGGCAATGCGGACCAAGCTCTGACACCGGTCATACAGGGAACGGACGGCCTGTATCAGGGGATCCGATACCCCGTATTCCCGAAGAACCCCCCACAGGACTTCCCGAGGGACACGGTTGAATGCCTTTTCCACAAAACACATGTGGACTGGTTGGGCAAACTCCCAGCTCCTCCTGAATCCGAAATTCGACTATCTGACAGACCCTCCTCTCCAGCACCCCCGAATAGACCTTACCAGGGAGGCTGAGGAGTGTGATCCCCCTATAGTTGGAACACACCCTCCGGTCCCCCTTCTTAAAAAATGGGACTACCAGCCCAGTCTGCCAATCCAGAGGCACTGCCCCCGATGTCCACGTGATGCTGCAGAGTCGTGTCAACCTTGACAGCCCCACAACATCCAGGGCCTTGAGGAACTCAGGGCGGATCTCATCCACCCCCGGGGCCCTGCCACCGAGATAGGAGAGCCCACACCTGAGTCACCAGGCCCTGCTTCCTCACCGGAAGGCGTGTCGGTGGGATTGAGGAGGTCTTCGAAGTATTCCTTCCACCGATCCACAACGTCCCGAGTCGAGGTCAGCAGCGCACCCTCCCCACCGTACACAGTGTTGACGGCGCACTGCTTCCCCCTCCTGAGACGCCGGATGGTGGTCCAGAATCTCTTCGAAGCCGTCCAGAAGTCTTTTTCCATGGCCTCACCAAACTCCTCCCATGTCCGGGTTTTTGCCTCAGTGACCGCCCTAGCTGCACTCCGCTTGGTCTGCCGGTACCTGCCTGCTGCCTCCGGAGTCCTACAGGCCAAAAAGGTCCTATATGACTCCTTCTTCAACTTGACGGCATCCCTCACCGCTGGTGTCCACCAGCGGGTTCGGGGATTGCCGCCATGACAGGTACCGACCACCTTGCGGCCACATGGCCCACTTGGACTCAGTGTCCCCCGCCTCTCCCAGTATACGTTCAAAGTCCTCCCGGAGGTGGGAGGTGAAACTCTCTCTGACAGGAGACTCTGCCAGACGTTCCCAGCAGACCCTCACAATACGTTTGGGTCTGCCAGGTCTGACCAGCATCCTCCCCCACCATAGGAGCCAACTCACCACGTGACGATACACTCAGCTCACGAGACGAGACACGATATTGGGTTCACGAGATCGAGACGAGACGAAATTTAACTGTTTTTAAGAAAACTTCAATGAGGAAATATATGACTGTTCTTTTATTTGAAATTCACAGAATGGAAATTGAATTGAAATGTTTAACTAATCATTTTTAGTTCTACTTTCTAAATATATAATTATCATATGCAGTATGCAGCACTGTAAAAGGTTTCTCTATATAGATATTTTATAGATGGATAATTTTGGTATTTATGGAAATAACAACCATAAATACAAAAGTTACAATCACAAATACTAAAAAGTAAATAAAGAGTAGAAACAATTATAATATATAAATATAAATTAAATAAAGTATCCAATTATCAAATGATATCATATTGTTAATAAAAACGGCTAACTCAGCTAACTGGCTAACTGTAGACGGGATCATCCCTATGTTGCCCGGTCACATACAAAGCGGGGAACATAGGACCCGGGGAACATAGGGATGATCCCGTACCCCGTTGTGAAACTGACCGGGGATTTGGGTCGTCATAGCACAAAGTGAAATAAGTCCAAATCAGCGACATGTTTTCTTCCTGAGTCTTGCTAGTTTTTAGCTGTTTTGCTCTGGGCGTGTAGAGCTGCTACGCACCGCGCATGCGGGTCAGTTTGATCGCAGAAAACCGGAAATTACAACATTCGGCGGCAGTTTGATCGGTGCATCTCTAGTGATGGACAGTTAGAGATCCTCATCTCACCTCTGAGCTTTGGTCTGGCTGTCATGTTCCCCACATCGAGGGCGTTTAGAGGGAGGGACTCCCTCCTCTCTGTCCTCACACTGATCCATAGCAGAGAAACACCTTCACACAAACACAACAACATGCTCATTCATTACAACCAGCTGCACATCACACAGGTCTGCACTGCTGTCTATCACACTGTCATTCTTTATTCTACCACCAGATGGCGCCACAGTTAGTCATTACTGTAAGATTTCCACTGTGGATACATGTTGAAGAAACTGCATCAACTAGATTCTTTTTCATACATTGTACATCGTATTTTTGTCCACTACAGAGCTCATATGCAGCAAGTTATAGTTCACTTGTGTTTAAAAACTGATGACATGCATCTATTTTCATCCAGCTGTGTGTCAGAAAGAAGAAAATACTCACCAGGTGAATTCAGATCCACATGTGGTCACAGAGTGGTTCTACCTTCACCTGTAGAGGAAACACAGAGAGAAGCTGCAGCTGATTCTCCTTCATCAGTCCTTCATCATCAATCTGAGGACGCTGTCACACTCTCATAACTTCACAGTCAAAGTCCAAAAGCATCAAGATGATATTAAAGCAGTGAAGCTTGCAGCAGAGTTCAGCTCATAGATGTTTGTTCATCATCAGGCTGTTTTATGGAGTTGAGGACACATATCATCCATATCCTGGTTCTGATTATTATCTATGTGGAGAATATGATGATGTTTCCATGGAACAAGTAACCTGATACTCAAACATGATTCTAACATGATGAGGGGAACAAATGACCTGCCAGCTAGTTTATTAAGTATCAGCAGGTTCAGTGGAATGCATTGTGCTGGACTGTAGACAGTGTTCCTCACTGACTGAGTGACACTGCTGATTAAAATGTACAGCAGTTTAAAGGTGATGAAGGTAGAGACCCTTTGAAACAGTTTGAGTTAATGTCATGTCAAATCTGTCAGAACATAATCACATCACTCTGTACAGTACAACATCATCAAACAGAAAAGCAAACAGAACTTGAAATTAATGGAAATCTTTCCTTTCTTTAAGGCAGACATTACCTCCTCTGTCAGGTGATACAGAACCACCCTTTCACATAAGACATGAAGCTAGCGAAAGTGATTTCTTGATGCTGTTTTGTGCGACCCACCACCTCCCAGTCTTCAGATTCCTCAATGCATCACTTCAACCTCATCAGCTGATCAGTTTCAGCCTCAAGATTACTGATTGATCGATGTCATCAACCACCAACAGTGTCTGGACTCCATAGGAGGATCTATCATGCTGATGCTCAGGATTTACGTCCTTCGATTCAAATAAATTCTCCCTGCAGAGTCCAAGCACCAAAGACTTTAACAATTCTTAATCATTAATATCATCTGCATAATAAACATTATTTTACTTCATTCTCTGGTCTCTCCTGATTGAAATATGTTTGAGGCAGATGTGCTAAGAATAATTAATGCTCTAAAAACATCAAAAGCAAAAGACGTGTATGAGATGGATACTTCCATGCTTAAAGACTGTGAGGGAATTTTTGTGTCATGAGGGACTCATTGAGTCAGGTGTGCCGTAACGACTGTAAACACCTAAGCTTCAGGCCTTTTGTTATACTAGATAAGACATCAACAGCAAACTGACCATCTTTTGACCTAGTAGGGGGTCAGCACATGATATCAGTGGTCTTTGAAGGGTTTCTGTCGTTTGTTACTTTACGACTTCTTTTGTTGTACTTTATTACTTTGTCACCCCGTCTTATTGAACTTCCACTGGGAGGGCTAGGGTTAGGGTACCACTGGGAGGTACTGTATAAAAGTTGAAACTAGTCGTTGCTTGGCAGAACGACTATGTGTCCTTCTCCATGCTGGCGTGTAATGAGTAAAAGAGAAAGATTCATCACTCCATCGTCTGTGCTTTTCTTCAGAGAAACTTCTATTACGAAAATTCTATTACAAGACTTAAGAATATCATTATATTGAAGATGTGGACTGTCCAATATGTGACAACCGTCCCCATCATAGGGTTGGTTGTCTCTGTGTTATTTAATGGGGGAAAATAAAAAATGTAGACAATCTTAGAAATTAAAAATGGGATTTTTTGCTACCAGCAAAGTTAACAACCACATGTTTTAACATAGCTAAGAATAAAACCTACCTACCTATCGCTCTCTCTTCATACTTTTTAATGCTTTTCACATAACAAACATTAAATGTCCTCTCAGCTCAATGTCAAGCAGTTTACTCCAGAAATGATCTCTGAACTAACATCTCACCTAAACTCTGAAACTTTCAGTACCAACACTTTTTAACAACAGCACCCTCTAGAGACCGAGTTCTGATGAATGACAGCCAACCCAGTTCTCCAATACTACGTAAAAGTGGACAGTTTTTACAGCTGAGCGTCTCTAAGGAGGCTTTAAATGGAGCTTCTGTTCTTTTCAGGCTTCTGTTGTTTTCACTTTCATTTCAAAGTGGAAAGTTTCTCTAGAAAAACCAAAACAGCTCACACAAACATTTCATACTTTCAGTCTCCACAAACAGCAGCTACCACAAGAGTTCAGTCAAATGCACATTGATGTAGTCACATTTCACTGTCTGCAGACACGTTTCATGACTCCATATATGGAGTCATGTCTTTCACCGCTTGCTATTTTTGCATTCAGTTCTTGCTCTAACCTGTTAAATATCAAATTGTGGTCATCATGTTTATTCTGAACTTTTCTGTTTCTTCTTTCCTAACAGATGAGACTCATTTCATCTCCACCAGACAAACTGCATGAACTTAGTGAGACATCGGACTCAAACCAGAACAATGTGCTTACAGCCTATAAAACATACATAAGGTCAAGAGGTCATCTTGTTCTTTGAAGGCAGAATTGATCATTTCAACACATTTCTACACTGGATTCATCATCATCATCTTTTTTTTCTTCCCCTCCACTTAAAACAATGTTTTTCTTCTTGTTCCTTCAGTTAAATATTTTACGTTTGTTTTCACTGTCATCTCAAAGTAGAAAGTTTCTCTGAAAACTAAAAAACAGCTCACACAAACATTTTATACTTTCAGTTTCCATCCAACACAGCAGCTACCACAAGAGTTCAACCTGTCACATACACATTGATGTAAAGTCACATTTCACCACCACATACAGCTTCCTGTTCTCACATTCAGGTCCTCTTTCTAACAAACACTTATTAAAATCATCATGTGTATCCTGAACTTTTCTGTTTGTGTCATCTGCTCTGAGACTGTGGAGATTATGAAGCATCACTGCAGATAAAGAACAAATCTGTGGAACAGAAAGCAGGAACCATCTAAGAGCCCAATATGATCCATCCACTTCATTTTATTTTGAATGCAGACTTATTTTACTCCACATAATAAAGGATGATGTTTTTACTATCAGAGTACTCAGTCTGTTATTTCTATCATGTGTTTAACAGAGTGTTGATCAGCAGCTGGAGGACAAAGGGACAAAAAACCGTGAACACCTCACAGTTTTTGGAGGCTGTGACTCCTGAACTGAGACACACTGGCTGGCTGTACTCTGATCAACTCTGAGCATCTCTGAACCACCTGAGAAAAGAACTGTGGATCAGGACAGGAAGTCATTATCAAAGAATGGAGATTTCATATTTAAATTATATTCATAAAAACATTACAGAGCTTAAAAGGGAAGCAGGTCGCAGACTACTCGTCATAAATCATGATAAACCTGCAGGCTGCTGTTCTCAATACTCACAAAGAGCATCTTCACAGTCTAAGAGCAGCAGAATACAAACAGCCTCACAACAACTAACTCCAGTCCCACCACTTTATTTCACACACTGGTTCTACTGGGAGCTTCTCTCAACACTAGCTGATGTAGTTTGAATGTTATTCAGGAATAATCACAATTATCTCACATCAAGGAGCATTTTAATGCACAGCTCAGACATTACAATGTTAGTATAATAAATGATCATTGATATAGTCTGAATAAATATGCTCAGCTGTATGATGAGAAGTTTATCAGACGCCTGTATGTTGGTTTGATTTTCTACTTTTGTTTCTGCATCATACAAATATTTCAAAAACACATTTAAAAGAGAAACTGAAGATAAAATAACTCATCTCATCTCCTACTTCACTGAGTCCAGCTGAGAAACTAATGAAATGGGAAAATGTGCATATTAAATAATGATGGAGAATGAGTAGATGTTATTTTAAGGATTTTAATAAGATGATTTTTGTGGAAAAATCACATCAGACACAAATTCTTATTCAAAGTATTTTACATCTTAAAACTGACCTGAAGGGAATCTTTAAAGCCACAGACCAAAGCACCAACAACCTGGACCTCCTTTGGTCCCTTTGGAGCCAGTTAAGACTCTTTTCTGTCCTGCAGTCTGGAAACGGCTCACACACACATTTCATACTTTCAGTCTCCACAAACAGCAGCTACCACAAGAGTTCAGTCACATGCACATTGATGTAAAGTCACATTTCACTGTCTGCAGACACGTTTCATGACTCCATATATGGAGTCATGTCTTTCACCGCTTCCTATTTTTGCATTCAGTTCTCGCTCTTACCGTTAAATATAAAATTGTGGTCATCATGTTTATTCTGAACTTTTCTGTTTCTTCTTTCCTAACAGATGAGACTCATTGCATCTCCACAGTAAATAGTCAATAAAACACCATATCAACTAGTTTGGCATGATCTTACATTATAACTTTTATATTAAATAAAGCTAATGGAATACTATTGTTCTAAATATTACATTTAACCTGGGTTACCATGGAGATCAGGAAACATTTACATGTTTTAAATGAAGTCATTATTAGTATATAAGTCCACTTAAATACACTGTAGCTGATACAATATTTAATATCTATCATTCTACTGTGGTTACATTTTCAGGAGCATTCAGTCTGACTTTTGGTCATTTAAATGACATTTGCACCATTAAAACCAACAAAAATACTAAATGTACATTTTAACAAACCTGATGCTGCTTTTATATCTAGTTAAACATATTAATCACTGCATTTTGAAGGCATCTGTTAATAGTCACTATGTATTATTGTTCATATATTTAACATATTGTTGAATGGCTCATCTACAGTCCTGTTTCTAATAAAACCACACTGCTGCATTTCAGTATCTGACTCTAAAACTATCACAGCGTTGGTCTGTGGCGCCGCCTGCTGGTATAAACACAGACTGTATAAAAGAAATGGACGTAACATCCGTGACGTCACCCATTAGTTTGTGGACTGCTGCTCGGAAGCCAATAGTTTAGAATCTGGGCAGCGCCATCTTGAAAATTTCAGGTGCATGCTGGGAAAAATAAAAACAGGGATTCTACTTATATGGGCATGAGGCGGAGTCATGGACGGAGCGGGGAGGTTGCTATGGTTACGAGGGCTGGATCTTGAACACATTGGTCAATCAACCTGTCAATCAGGACGTAGCCTAATGCATACCCTGCTTTATCGTCACATATAAAATCAGGGAGGCCAAAATGTCCCAAATGAACATCATACTGCATTGAAGAAGGCTTTAAACTAGCGATTGAGACCATGAACACATTTTGAAAACGTTTACTGAGGTTAGAAATCAAGTGAGAAGTTGGTGAATTCTCCATTGACTTGTATAGAGACGGTCGCCCCCTGGTGGCCTTTTGATAGAATGCAGCTCTAAGTTACTTCCTGGTTGGCCTCATTTCAGAGGACCAGAACTCCCCGCCTGGTATAAATACTGACAGTGTTTGTTTGGCTCAGAGGAAACGTTCCAGAAAGCTTCAAATTCAGTCAGTCGTGTTTTATTAAAGAAAACAACAACAAGAACCAAACTCAGGTCAGAGGTCAGGGGTCAGGGGTCTCCAGGCTCTGCAGCCACAGCTCCAGGGCGAACTTCGTCCCGGTGCTGACTCGCTCCACGTCTGGGCCGCTGCTCGGCGCTCGGCTGACAAACACGGCCAGCGGCAGCAAGGCGTCGCTAAGAGCTCCGTCTGAGGAGACCTGGGACACGCTGCGGGGGTCAGAGGTCAGAGGTTACACACAGCAGAGGTCAGAGGTCACAGCAGGCGGTTAGGGTTAGGGGTTAGGTGATACCTGACATTGTCGGGCAGGTCGTCCAGCTGAACCTCGCCGTCAGCTCCGTCCACGGCCGCCACCACGGCTCCAACCAGCCGGCTGTCGGCCCACAAACAGCCGCTGACCTCAGCAGGAGATGGACTCAGAGACGCCTGCAGGACGGAGACGGGAAGGGTCAGGGGTCAGGGGTCAGAGGTCAGGTGAGCAAGGACAGTAACAAAAAGACTTTGAAACATAGAAGATGAGGATTTGACTCATTCAGACTCTGAAGCTACATATTAGCTTCAGATCAACTTTTAAATCCATGTTTCCACAGAAGGAGGACTGTGGGTTTAGTCCTCCATCACTTCCATTGTAAACATCATTACACACACACACACACACACACACTGACTGTTACCTGTAGCTGCAGGTGAGAGAGGGACGAGTGCAGCAGCATGTAGACGACGATGTGATGTCTCTGAGGAAAACCTCTGGACAGCATGGGAGGATACACTGACTGCCAGAGCACAGAAAGCCTGGTTAGAGTGTGTGTGTGTGTGTGTGTGTGTGTGTGTGTGTGTGTGTGTGTGTGTGTGTGTGTGTGTGTGTCTATCTCACCTCCCACAGTCCCAGTATTTTTGGAGAAACTTTATCTGGTTCCAGTTTCAGCCCAGTTTCCTCCTTTAACTCCCTCAGACCAGCTTCCAGCAGCTACACACACACACACACACACACACACACACACACACACACACACACACACACACACACACACACAAACACAGACAGAGATTCATAAACACACACACACACAAAGAGACACACACACACACACACACACACACACAGTTTAACAGTGTTCAGTGTTTTAAGTTGTAAAAAGACAGAAGATTCAGTATTTACCGTCTCATCTGGCTCAACATGGCCGCCTGTTAGAGAGAGAAGCAACAACATGAGTGTGTGTGTGTGTGTGTGTGTGTGTGTGTGTGTGTGTGTGTGTGTGTGTGTGCTAATAACAACCCACCTGGAGGAACCCAGACGTTTGGAAATATCCGGAGCTCCTTGGCCCGCCGTGTCAGCAGCACTCTCTGATTGGCTGACTGCAGGAGGATGGCCACACCCACGTCCACTCCTCGCTGCTGGACGTCCAATGGGAGCGCTGCGGCCTCCGTGGCTGACAGGTGTTTGATGGGACAGAAGGCGGGCCTCTGGGACAGGAAACAGAATATAAAAGCTGCTGTCAATCAAACACAGACACCCACACGCCTCCTCCAGCTGCTGTCAATCAAACACAGACACCGACACGCCTCCTCCAGCTGCTGTCAATCAAACACAGACACTGACACGCCTCCTCCAGCTGCTGTCAATCAAACACAGACACAGGCACCTACACGCCTCCTCCAGCTGCTGTCAATCAAACACAGACACGCCTCCTCCAGCTGCTGTCAATCAAACACAGACACCGACACGCCTCCTCCAGCTGCTGTCAATCAAACACCGACACTGACACGCCTCCTCCAGCTGCTGTCAATCAAACACAGACACAGACACCTACACGCCTCCTCCAGCTGCTGTCAATCAAACACAGACACTGACACGCCTCCTCCAGCTGCTGTCAATCAAACTTAGCCACACCTCCTCCACCTGCTGTCAATCAAACGCTTCCTAAAAAGTATTTGCCGGTTAATTTAACAGTTGGTAACTAATTGATTAATAGATCTATAATTGATTGATTCAGGCTGATCGATACCTTCAGTCGGACTCGCCGTCCTTCGTCTCCTCTGCTCAGGATGAACTGGTTCTTCTCCAGAGAGCAGCTGACCTCCACCTCGTCATCACCGCCATCGCTGAAGTGACCCGTCAAACTCTGACATCACAACAGCAACACATGACTCAGGATCACATGACCCAGGATCACATGACTCAGGATCACGACTCATTGTTTGATTGATCGGTCTGCACTGACCTGAACAAACTGAGCTCTCTGTGGAGCCGCTCGGTCTTTACACACATAAACCAGGATCCTCCTCATCTTATCCATGCTGCTCCTCACCTGAGCTGCAACACAGGAAACAGGAAACTTCACCTCTCCTTCAAAGTAAAACACATCCACATCCTGACAGTTTATTTATTATTAGAGTCTATTGATTAAGAGTTTGGTTTATAAAATGTCAGGAGATGATGTAAAAAGGAAGGAAGGAATAAAGGTAGGAAGGAAGGAATAAAGGAAGGGAGGGAGGGAGGAAGGAAGGAAGGAGAATATATTAGAGGATTATGGCAAAAATGTCTAAGTGGTGTAACCATAAAAACAGTAAATAGTCAATAAAACAGCATATCAACTAGTTTGGCATGATCTTACATTATAACTTTTATATTAAATAAAGCTAATGGAATACTATTGTTCTACATATTACATTTCATCTGGGTAACCATGGAGATCAGGAACCATTTACAGAATCAAAGCAGTAAAAGTTCACTCAGTGTTTCAGGTTGTACTTCAACAAGCTTAGAGCTCCCCCCAGTGGCTGAAAGTAGCTGTTACTGAACCTGAATACTAGATTACACAGCTCAGAGACTCATTCAAGTTTATCAATTTCCTCCCTTTTTTCCTCATTTCCTTCCTTCCTTCATCTGCCTTTCCTTCCTTCCTTCCTTCCTTACTGACTCATTCAAGTTTATCAATTAAAAAAAACTTCCACAGCACAAAAGTTGAAGTTAGACCTTCAAAGTAATTATTACATTAGTTTTTAATGACCCATCATTAATTCTGACACTCCTCCTGCTATTTGAAAACTGTAGTAAGTCATCTTTAATTTCGTCCTGCATAATGTAACCGAGCGTACAGACGGTTATACTTTCATAGATAATAAAATAAAAACATGGAGGCTCCGCTGCTTGAACATGCAATCCTTTATTACTCTTCTTCACTTGACCCAGGTCAATCACAGCACATCAACAAACACACTTCAGCTGCCACATGAACACTGTGTAAATGTGAGACTCTAAGCTTTCAGCCAAGAGAGAACTCAGTACAAACAAATAGGCGACATACCATCAACAGTATAAATGCAGTAAACGTACTGGATGCACATAAAAGAGAAGAAGACAATGACACACAACGGCCTCGGACCCTGAACCACAAGACCAGTTATAACTTCCACACTATAGTTCTGGATACGTTATATATCACAGTGAAGAGGAGACTCTCTGAGCCAAATGTCAGTACCTCTGCAGGATGATGCAGCCGTACCAGACCTGCTCCTGTGACGGAGCGCTGGGTCTCTGTTTGTCACGTTTGCTGGTGCTTCTCTGTCTCTGGTCTCACATAGTCCCACATAGTCCACATGAGAAGAAAATACATCTGAGGGGGCCTGAAGGGGCCTGAGGGGGCCTGAGGGAGCTTGAGGGGGCCTGAGGGGGCCTGAGGGAGCTTGAGGGAGCTTGAGGGGGCCTGAGGGGGCCTGATGGGGCCTGAGGGAGGCCTGAGGGGGCCTGATGGGAGCCTGAGAGGGCCTGATGGGGCCTGATGGAGCCTGAGGGAGGCCTGAGGGGCCTGAGGGGGCCTGAAGGGAGCCTGATGGGGCCTGAGGGGGCCTGATGGAGCCTGATGGAGCCTGAGGGGGCCTGAGGGAGCCTGAGAGAGCTTAAGGGAGAGCCTGAGGGAGCCTGAGGGAGCCTGAGAGAGCTTGAGGGAGAGCCTGAGGGAGCCTGAGGGGCTACCCTGTAGCGATGGTACCAACTCATCCACTGGGACACGAGCTTGGCTTCCATGAGTTAGTGCAGGCATGTTTCAGATCAGCATGTCATTCACTGCTTCAGGCCAGCTGATGAGTCCCTGATGAGTCCAGCTGATGAGTCCCTGATGAGTCCAGCTGATGAGTCCCTGTAATGGGTCCCTGTAACTGTACTTATTTAGCGCCTTACTAGTCTTTACGACCACTCAAACACACACATTCACACACTGATGACAGGAGCTACCACGCAGGGTACCAACCTGTTCATCAGGGGAGAATTTAACCATTCATACACTGTTGGCATAGCAGGGGTTAAGTGTCTTGCCCAAGGTCACATCGACATGTGGACTGGAGGGGCCGGGAATTGGAGGATGACCCGCTCTACCTCCTGATCCACAGCCACCCCATCTGATTTGGGATTCTACGAGGCAGTATGAGTTGACCTCAAACTGGCGGCCCTGGTCGCTGTGCAGCACCTCTGGGATGAACTAACACACAGACACTGCCCCCCTCCGCCCCCGCCCCCCCCCCCCGATGGGTGGCATGACTCTCCACAAGCACACTGACATGATGTGAGAGGTTTTCCATTCAACTCTCCTCTCTCACTGGGTTTCCTCTCTGCCAGTCATCTCATTCCCCTCATGTCTTCAGTTAGTGTGTCTGTGGCTCCGTATAAACCCCCTCCCTCAGATACAGAGTGTGGCATGGTGTGTGGCATGGTGGCATGGTGGCTGCCCCCCCCCTCCCCCCCCAGCCCCCCAGCCAGGAGGAGCGTGGTGTACTTCTGTGTTGACATAGTCCATTTCCAGATGACCAGAGCTTCTTCCGGATCAGAAGCCCCCTAACCCTGCCGAGGCTTCTTGCACTACCTTGCTTACGTTATCCAAACTCTCGGCTGGATCACGCAGGCAGGCAGGCAGAGAGGGTTCGCTCCGAAACGGTCCAGAAAATGTCCTGAAGTTCCTCTTTTACTGTCGTATAATCCGCCTGGTCGAGAGGAGAGAAGCAGCTTTGATCAGTTGGTTAAATCCTCACCGGTTCATAGTCACAGTCACCTCTGGTCTGGTTAATGTTGGCAGGAGTTCAGTCTGGACTCTACAGGTGAAGTCTCTGTAGTCCAGCAGCAGCTCCTCATCGTACGTCCACATTTTGCAGCTTCAGTCGTTTTTCTATAACTATTTATTTTATAATAAGTACATCGAAGTGAAGTTCAGGCACGAGGCGGTTCGGACACTCAGTAGGTCGGACTAACTGGGTGATTCTCATGAAATCAGACTAATGAGGCATTTCAAAGTAAGAGGGATGAAATTAGAAACATCTCCTCATGATTTACCTTCAACATGTTTTTACTGCAACATGTTCATCAAATAAATAGAAATATTATTAATTAAATTAGATTTTATAAATAGAAAAGGCTTCAGTGGATGTTATACTACAAACACTTACAGTAAATTAAGGTGATATTTGGTATTAAAGGCTAAAAGTAGTTTCTCATCCTCCACAATACATGTTAGTTAATAAATATTATTAATAAATGTTAGTTAAACGTTTGTGTGTTGTAGTATCTACACGACTTTTTAGCCTCATTACCGATACGTCAACTTTTGAACTTTTAAGATATGGTGCATTCTTACAGTTTTAATGATGATATATCCTATTATGGTCTAAATATGAACAGTTTTTATAAGCCACTTAGTGTTCTCTGTCATATTAAATAGTTTTAGTATTTCTAGATATGGTTTTTACACTAATATATTTACATTAATAAGGAACATGTGTCTGCTGTTCGCCTCGTTTCCACTCAGGAAGTTCCTGGTTTAGGGGGCGGGACCTTTACAGGAAGTTGTGTCTCCAGCAGAGTCGGACCTGATAGGACTTTCATTAGCTGCTTTATCTCCCTTATTGTTTGTTTCAATCTGCTTTTTTATGTTCTCCTCTTTCCACTAAATGTAAAGCACTTTGAGTTTCCCTGTTGGGTTAATGAAATATATTTGCATTGCTTATTTTGGCATCCTGCTTTGACTTCACCCAACTAGCACTAAGTAGACCTCAAGCTAGAGCTGCTGGGCCATTAATGAAGGATTATCTCCAGGCTTGATGAACAGCTGCTCTCACACATGATGATGATGATGATGATGAAGATGTTTGAAGGTGTGACGCTGTGGTTCATGTTTGGATTCAAATTATCCTTAAAGATATGAAACCTTTGCTGTCATGGCAACAGGGAACATCACCATTAATTAACATGAAGATTAAATCCATTAGAGTTTATAAATGTGGGTTTAAATTATTTTTCCATTAATTGCAGCTCTACTTAGCCCACAGACTGTATAGAAGAAATGGACGTAACATCCGTGACGTCACCCATTGGTTTGTGGACTGCTGCTCGGAAGCCAATAGTTTCTAATCTAGGCAGCGCCATCTTGAAAATTTCAGGTGCATGCTGGGAAAAATAAAAACACTGATTCTACTTATATGGGCACGAGGCGGGGCCATGGGCGGAGCGGGGAGGTTACTATGGTTACGAGGGCTGGATCTGGAGGACATTGGTCAATCAACCTGTCAATCAGGACGCAGCCACGCCCTAATGCATACCCTGCTTTATCGTCAAATATAAAATCAGGGAGGCCAAAATGTCCCAAATGAACATCATACTGCATTGAAGAAGGCTTTAAACTAGCGATTGAGACCATAAACACATTTTGAAAACGTTTACTGAGGTTAGAAATCAAGTGAGAAGTTGGTGAATTCTCCATTGACTTGTATAGAGACGGTCGCCCCCTGGTGGCCTTTTGATAGAATGCAGCTCTAAGTTACTTCCTGTTAGCCTCATTTCAGAGGACCAGAACTCCCCGCCTGGTTTAGCCCCGAAAAACTCCTTTGGTGGAGATTCCTGCTATGGAGACGCACCAACGGCCCCGTAACATGAACCTGAAGTCCCTGCAGTGGAAACGAGGCTAACCCTCACACTGAAACCCTGAAACCCTAACAAACAGGAGGCTCAGTACAGTGACAGAACCAGACACATGTCCCTTATGTTTATATTAGGGCTGTCAGCGTTAACGCGTTAATCGTGATTAGATTAATGCAATCCATAACGCGTTAATTTTTTTAATGGCATTTTAATGTTGCAAGCCTTTTTGTCCCTTCTACTCCCCCGTAGACGGCTCCTCTAGCTGTAGCGCTATGCTTTGAAGTGGCCTCCTGCAGTAAACCTACCGCGCTGATGGAAAGTAAGAGAGCTACTGGACTTTTGAACGGCTTGTTTAACTTTAAAACACTTCCAGACGCTTCAGTTGACAAGTCAAAAGTAAAATGCAACCTGTGTCAAACGGAGTTTAACTACCACCGGAGTACGTGGAGTTTGAGTTAGCACCTCCACGCTAAACACCCAGTTGCAGCCAAGCCAGCCTCAGCTCCACCAAAGGACCATTTTGGAGTGTGGGAGTCGCAGCAGAGCCGTGATTGATTCCCAGTTAAGACACTCTGGTAAGAAATGCTTTACATTATGGGCTTAAAACTGCCTTCAAATGGAAAATAACAGGATTTTAAACATGCAATTCAAAACGCCATTAATCGTGATTAACTATGGAAATTCTGCGATTAATCTCAATTAAAAAAGTGAACCATTTGATAGCCCTAGTTTATATATATGTCATAGTTTTATTCAGGATAAAAAAACTCGTAAATGATGGAGTATGTCATGATAATGAGACAAATGAAGGCAATGTATAAAAAGCAGAAATATGCACAGGTCCCCGCAGCAGAGAGAGGCGAAGTTTTAACCTGCTGCAACACCGACGCCTCTTCATTTGGGGAAGAGTCATTTTGAGTTTGCTGCTCCTGAAGCGGGACGGAAGACATCTCAGCCAAATCACGCAACAGCTGATCAACAGGTAACAGCGGACCAGGCGCTAAAGGTTAGCCACAGAAACAAGCTACGACTAAGCTACGACTCTGCTAATCACGCAACAGCTGATCAACAGGTAACAGTGGACCAGGCGCTAAAGGTTAGAACAGCAACAAGCTACGACTAAGCTACGACTCTGCTAATCACGCAACAGCTGATCAACAGATAACAGCGGACCAGGCACTAAATGTTAGCCACAGCAACAAGCTACGACTAAGCTACGACTCTGCTAATCAGACAGTACTATCAGTAAGTGAGTTCGGGACTTTATTCTCATTCATGCAGATACAAGAGTATAAATAAATCTCACATGTGCTATAAATGAGTCCACATTAGTTTTGTTTTCTGTCAAAAAGCAGAAAGATCACTGAATGAAACACTCTGAGGTGAAGGATTTATCTGATTGTGTTAATAAATAATCTACTTTAAAGCATCCGTTTGATATAAAGTCATGTTGCTGTAATAAAATGGACTTATAAATAGGCTATAAGGCTGAGCGATATGGATAAAATCAAATATCACAATATATTTGACCAAATACTTAGGAATCACTAAATATTTACACAATGAGATGTTTGATAAATAATCATCAGTAATGTTATTATAATGATAAAGTGAGTAAAAGGTATTTAACAGTCTGGCACGTTCAGAAACATGACGTTATTTTACTGTAATGCACCTTTAAAAACAGGAAAAGTCACTTCTGCCATCAGTTAAACCAATGGAGAGCAGAATAATGACTAAGGGTGTGAAAGGTAAAACACAATATATTGCGATATCTAGTCTCATATCACTACATCAATCATATCTATATTTCCCAGCCCTAAATAAATATATATATATAAATAATCTCCAGAAACATCGCCTGTAAATAATATTCTTAGTAAGTTCAGATCTTAATCTAACATTTGCAAATGTGTCTTTTTAAAACTGTTATGTTAATGGTTAGAGACCTTTTAAATCTGCTTTTATGAGAATCACCAAAATAAACATGCAGCAAAGCGACGCGACGCTAAAAGGAAACTAGAAACTTAACTTCAAATTAAAAGTGTTTTATCTGAATCACTAACAGAGAATCATCCTAAAAATATAGATAATTAAAACCAAACCAGAGAAACACGATGCTCCGCTGCTCCTTTATTAACCTTCTTCATGTCACACAAAGTCAATTACGCAACGGCAATATACAAGCTTCCGGTCCGCTCCTACAAAATAAAACTGCCACATATACGCTACACTGTGCAAATAATTACTTTTTTCTTCTTTTTTTATACCACAAACGTCTTTTACTGTGAAATTTGATGACTTTTTGGGGCCCAAAAAATATATATTTTAATGTGTTACAAACTTTTCGCTTTTTGTTATAATTTATAGTTAATAGTTTTAATAAGATTGTTATGTTATAAATAGTTTTATAAGTAATTATGAGGATTTCTTTTTATAGTTTCATAAAGTTAATTACATTTAAATAAGTATTAGCCTATATATGTTAATGTCTTAGTTAAAATAGATGATATTGCGCAAAAATAACCGAGAAAAAAAGTTATATAATATTGTTGACACTGCTCATTTTTCACAGTAAATAGATGGTTTATTATAGTTAAGATATTATATATGATTTAGCCCTTTAATTACAATGAGTTTGACCTCTCTGCTCTAAACTAAACCCAAGAAATAAAAAATAGGTAAAATAATAACATGAAAATATTCAGTTTACTGTCAAAGAAACCAGATAATATTATATTTTCACCATTTTCCGACCAAACACCTGAGAGATTAATAGCGACAGTGATCAACAGATGAAGTTACTTAAATGGAGACAATCATTAACAGTGAGCTGAATATTAACTGCAGCTCGTGTTTAATATCGTTACGTCATAACGTCATAAACCGGAAGATATAAACATTGAACTCAACAAACACGCGCAGAGAAACACAAGCTAGAAACATTAAAACATAAAAAATATAAAAATATAAAAACACAGAAACACAGAAACAGTAGAGAGCTGCAGTAAACACTCACATGTCAAACGGAAGCTTCATCTTCTTCTTCTTGAGGTTAATTGATGGTTAAGAAACACCACGTGAGCCTTTTACCGCCACCAGGTGGTAGAATATTCATACTGCAGTACTTTTATTGTAATACTGCAGTACTTTTACTGTAATACTGCTGCATACTACATCACTATAATACTGCAGTACTTTTACTGTAATACTGTATACTACATCACTATAATACTGCAGTACTTTTACTGTAATACTGCAGTACTTTTACTGTAATACTGCATACTACATCGCTATAATACTGCAGTACTTTTACTGTAATACTGCTGCATACTACATCACTATAATACTGCAGTACTTTTACTGTAATACTGCATACTACATCACTATAATACTGCAGTACTTTTACTGTAATACTGCAGTACTGCATACTACATCACTATAATACTGCAGTACTTTTACTGTAATACTGCATACTACATCACTATAAAACTGCAGTACTTTTACTGTAATACTACATACTACATCACTCATAATACTGCAGTACTTTTACTGTAATACTGCATACTACATCACTATAATACTGCAGTACTTTTACTATAATACTGCATACTACATCACTCATAATACTGCAGTACTTTTACTGTAATACTGCATACTACATCACTATAATACTGCAGTACTTTTACTGTAATACTGCATACTACATCACTCATAATACTGCAGTACTTTTACTGTAATACTGCATACTACATCACTATAATACTGCAGTACTTTTACTATAATACTGCATACTACATCACTATAATACTGCAGTACTTTTACTGTAGTACTGCATACTACATCACTATAATACTGCAGTACTTTTACTGTAGTACTGCATACTACATCACTATAATACTGCAGTACTTTTACTGTAATACTGCATACTACATCACTATAATACTGCAGTACTTTTACTGTAGTACTGCATACTACATCACTCATAATACTGCAGTACTTTTACTGTAATACTGCATACTACATCACTCATAATTGAGGTGTCTATTCTGCCTTGGTTCTTGGTTCTGTGACATTTTATGACATCCTGGGACGTTTACTTAGGTTAAAGATTAAGGTTAGCCATAAATGAAGGGTCAGAGGCTGTGTTTCTTGACTGACCATTTGTTCAGACGGTGGAGCTTTTAGAGACAGATATATATATATATATATATATATATATGTATACACTATATTTAGCTTAGGAATGCGGACAGGGAGAGAGATCCAGATTGGGACAAAGACTCTCTCAAGATTGGATGTTTGGCATTGTTCTCTTTTGTAATAAAACCTTTAAAATACCCAAGTGAGACGAGTCAGTGGTGGTTTCCTTCTTCAAGAATATACCTATTAAATTACACTTCATAATACTGCAGTACTTTTACTGTAAGAGGATTTTTATGTATCCAGAGTTTCTGGACAAGATGAACTTCGGTTTAATCTTTTGTATTTCAAACACAAAAAACATGATTAAAACATGAAATCTGAGGCCGTGACGATTTCAAATCTGTTCAAACTGTTTAAATGTTGAGCAGCTTTTAACTGAGACTTTACTGTAAATTAGGAAACACAGTTTGAATCCACAGTGCGGCTCCTCGTCCTGATAACCGTCCCTGTTCTTTAAACACAACAAGCTCCACTCTGGTGTCAGATTTCATTGTTCCCTCCCCTCAGATCTACAGTCTGAAGCTGGGTGTAACCAACATGTGACTCAGCACAGGAAGTGAAGCTCAGACAGTCGTTACCTCTCAGAGCTGAAATGGCACAGAATCAGCTGGAACGAGAAACAATCAGTTGTGTGATCTGTCTGGATCTACTGAAGGATCCGGTGACTATTCCCTGTGGACACAACTACTGTATGAGATGTATTAAAGGATTTTGGGATGGAGAGGATCAGAGTAAGATCTACAGCTGCCCTCAGTGCAGAGAGGCCTTCACACCGAGGCCTGTCCTGAAGAAAAACACCATGCTAGCAGCTTTAGTGGAGCAGCTGAAGAAGACTGGACTCCAAGCTGCTCCTGCTGATCACTGCTATGTTGGACCTGAAGATGTGGCCTGTGATGTCTGCACTGGGAGGAAGCTGAAAGCCTTCAAGTCCTGTCTGACGTGTTCAGCATCTTACTGTAAGAATCACCTCCAGCCTCACTTTGAATCAACCAAATTAAAGAAACACAAGCTGGTGGAGCCCTCGGAGAAGCTCCAGGAGAACATCTGCTCTCTTCATAATGAGAGTATGTGTTATCTTTGCTCTGTGGAGGATCATAAAGGCCACGACACAGTCTCAGCTGCAGCAGAAAGGACTGAGAGGCAGAGAGAGCTCGAGGTGAGTCGACTAAACATCCAGCAGAGAATCCAGGACAGAGAGAAAGATGTGAAGCTGCTTCAACAGGAGGTGGAGGCCGTCAGTCGCTCTGCTGATAAAGCAGTGGAGGACAGTGAGAAGATCTTCACTCAGCTGATCTGTCTCCTCCAGAAAAGAAGCTCTGATGTGAAGCAGCAGATCAGATCCCAGCAGGAAACTGAAGTGAGTGGAGTCAAAGAGCTTCAGGAGAAGCTGCAGCAGGAGATCACTGAGCTGAAGAGGAAAGACGCTGAACTGAACCGGCTCTCACACACAGAGGATCACAACCAGTTTCTACACAACTACCCCTCAGTGTCACAACTCAGTGAACCTACAGACTCATCCAGCATCAATATCCGTCCTCTGAGACACTTTGAGGATGTGACAGCAGCTGTGTCACAGCTCAGAGATAAACTACAGGACATCCTGAGGGACGAACAGACAAATATCTCACTGGCAGTGACTGAAGTGGACGTTTTACTGCCAGAATCACGAGCAGAGCCCAAAACCAGAGCTCAGTTCTTAAGATATGCACGTGAAATCAGTCTGGATCCAAACACAGCAAACGCACAGCTGTTATTATCTGACGAGGACAGAAAAGTAAAATGGATGAAACAACCACAGTCTTATTCTAGTTACACTGGCAGATTTATTGATCGTCTTCAGGTCCTGAGTAGAGATAATCTGACTGGACGTTGTTACTGGGAGGTGAAGTGGGGCAGATGGGGAACACTTCATGTAGCAGTCACATACAATAATATCAGGAAAGCAGGAGATAAATGTGGATTTGGACATAATGACAAGTCTTGGTCTTTAGTTTGTAGCTCTAACAGTTATGAATTCTGGTTCAACAGCATTAAAACTCCCGTCTCAGGTCCTGTTTCCTTCAGAGTCGGAGTGTACCTGGATCACAGAGCAGGTATTCTGTCCTTCTACAGCGTCTCTGAAACCATGACTCTCCTCCACAGAGTCCAGACCACATTCACTCAGCCTCTCTATGCTGGACTCTGTGTTGGATCCACAGCTGAGTTGTGGGAAGTGAAATAGACAGAAGTCATTTTAGACTTCATGTGTCAGATGTTGTAATTCTTCATGTTTTTATCTCCATGTTTCGGAGCTGCTCAGAAATCGTCTGGCATGATAATATGGATATTTTACTTTTATTACTTTATCTATGTATCGTTTATATTTTCAGTTTCTTATTACTGTACTTTTACTGTAATACTGCATACTAAATGTTTTTGTCTCCATGTTTCTGAGCTGCTCAGATATCATCCGACGTGATTCAACACTTTTATTACTTTATGTATGTATCGTTTATATTTTTATCATTTGTATCGTTTCTTATTACTGTACTTTTACTATAATACTGCATACTACATCACTATAATACTGCAGTACTTTTACTATAATACTGCATACTACATCACTATAATACTGCAGTACTTTTACTGTAACACTGCATACTACATCACTCATAATACTGCAGTACTTTTACTGTAATACTGCATACTACATCACTATAATACTGCAGTACTTTTACTATAATACTGCATACTACATCACTATAATACTGCAGTACTTTTACTGTAATACTGCATACTACATCACTATAATACTGCAGTACTTTTACTATAATACTGCATACTACATCACTATAATACTGCAGTACTTTTACTATAATACTGCATACTACATCACTCATAATACTGCAGTACTTTTACTGTAATACTGCATACTACATCACTATAATAGTGCAGTACTTTTACTGTAATACTGCATACTACATCACTATAATACTGCAGTACTTTTACTATAATACTGCATGCTACATCACTCATAATAGTGCAGTACTTTTACTGTAATACTGCATACTACATCACTATAATACTGCAGTACTTTTACTGTAATACTGCATACTACATCACTATAATACTGCAGTACTTTTACTGTAATACTGCATACTACATCACTATAATACTGCAGTACTTTTACTGTAATACTGCATACTACATCACTATAATACTGCAGTACTTTTACTATAATACTGCATGCTACATCACTCATAATAGTGCAGTACTTTTACTGTAATACTGCATACTACATCACTATAATACTGCAGTACTTTTACTGTAATACTGCATACTACATCACTATAATACTGCAGTACTTTTACTGTAATACTGCATACTACATCACTCATAATAGTGCAGTACTTTTACTGTAATACTGCATACTACATCACTATAATACTGCAGTACTTTTACTGTAATACTGCATACTACATCACTATAATACTGCAGTACTTTTACTATAATACTGCATGCTACATCACTCATAATAGTGCAGTACTTTTACTGTAATACTGCATACTACATCACTATAATACTGCAGTACTTTTACTGTAATACTGCATACTACATCACTATAATACTGCAGTACTTTTACTGTAATACTGCATACTACATCACTATAATAGTGCAGTACTTTTACTGTAATACTGCATGCTACATCACTATAATACTGCAGTACTTTTACTGTAATACTTAGTTATATAATAACTAACACACTCCGAGACAAAACTCAACTCAGTTTTTCTTTAATAAAACAAAATTGTTTTATTGAATTTTGCACATTTATGTATTTTCATTTTTTAACAATCACAGTTTCACTCATGATTCAATTTCCTGTTAAAGTGCAGACGTTGTTACAGTCACATTATACTCTGATAATTCTTCACTTTTAACAACTTTTAATTATTCATCCTGCAAACTCTCTGTTGGTGATTCACTGAGTGTCACTGATTCTGCAACAACAAAGTAGAGATTGTGTGTAAATCAATAATAACAGCTGCGGTAGATTAACCAGCGAAGAAGAAGACGAGCAGAGAAAGAGATGATTAGAGTTTATAGTGACAGGCAGAGGCTGAAGTATAATAGTACTCTGCTGTAGTATTACTGTAGTATTCATAGTGGTATCAGCAGGTTTCGGTCCATCAGGAGGTTTCTTTGCCTTCGCTGCCCAACAGTTCGTCATCGCTGCCATTATCAACCATCACCTGGGGGTCAAAGGTCAATAAAATAATCAACTTCTTCATTATTCTGATATAAAGTCACCAGACTCCCTTATACATTTACCTGATGAGAACAAACTTTCAACATGTCATTTTTTACTTTTAGTGTCATCTGGTTAATTCTGCATTAAAATAAAAATATTAAGTTTTTATAGCAAAACGTCATAATAATAAAAACAGTATTTAAATCACACTTAATGCAAATATTTGAGTTATTTCTTTATGATGATGTATTCACCATGATGGGAGCGTAGCGGTCGGAGCGTCTGACAGCTTTCCCGGAGAAGACGCAGACACTGATGACGACGCAGAGCTGCAGGACGAGCAGGATGAGGAGGAAACTACGAAGCGCGTACAAGATCACCTGAAACCCCGAGAGAAGAGTCAGCTGGGATCAACCTATCAGCAATCTATCATCTATCTTCATCTAGCTATCATCTATCTATCAGCAATCAATCAAACTTTATTGATTCATTCAGGTTAAATGTTTCACATCTGATAATAAAACAGAACAAGTGACGACATGAAGAAAAGGAAGAAAAAATAAAAAATAAATTACAAAGAAAATACAAGAAAAATGGAGACAAATTCACACAAGAGAAAATAAGAACGACTTAAACTTAAAAAAGTTTTAAAAAAATTAAAAATTAAAAAATAAATAAGAGTGATAAAAATGTTTTAAAAAATTTTAAAAAATTTAAAAATAAGAAAAAGTAATAAATAAATGAATTACAGAAAATAATAGTAATAAAAAATAAAAAATAAAATAAATGAGAAAAATAAATAATTGATTAAAAATAAGAGAGAAAATAAGAATGATAAAAATGTTTAAAAATTTTAATTAAATTAAATTAAATAAAGTTAAAAAAAAACAAATAAATAAATAAGAGAAAAATAGGAATGATACAAATGTTTAAAATAAATAAATAAATAAGAAAAAAAAACAAATTAGAGAAAATAAGAATGATAAAAATGTAAAAAAAACCCTACTTCATAAAGTAAAACAAATAAATAAATACATAAGAGCGATCCACGACATAAAACATAATAAATATCGTGGCTTACGTTCAGACTCCACATGTTGTTGCTGCATCGTATCCACATCTCCTCTCCAAACCTCTCGTCCCTGCACAGCTGTCGCGAGGGGGAGGGGGCGGCCAGGATGAAGCACAGGTAGACCACGCTCGCCACGCTGAGCACTGCGCTCAGCGCGTTAGACAGCAGAGACGCCCACAGCTACACACACACACACACACACACACACACACACACACACACACACACACACCTGTCAACAGCTGACCAACAGACCTACTACTCTACTAACTCTGATGTCATTTGAAGTATGTAGTGTGTTTAACCCAGGTGGAGATTCTATCTGCATTCTATCAAAAGGCCACCAGGGGGCGACCGTCTCTATACAAGTCAATGGAGAATTCACCAACTTCTCACTTGATTTCTAACCTCAGTAAACGTTTTCAAAATGTGTTTATGGTCTCCCTGCTTCTTTCCTTCCCTCCCATCTTCCTTCCTTCCTTCCTTCTTTCCACTGTCCTTCCTTCCTTCCTTTCCTTCCTCCTTCTTCCTCCCTTTTTCCTCCCTTCTGTCCTTCCTTCCTCCCTCCCTGCTTCTTTTCTTCCTTCATACCTTCCTTCCTTCTTTCCACCGTCCTTCCTTCCATCCTTTCCTTCCTCCTCCTTCCTCCCTTCTGTCCTTCCTTCCTCCCTCCCTGCATCTTTCCTTCCCTCCTACCTTCCTTCCTTCCTTCCTTCTTTCCGCCGTCCTTCCTTCCTTCCTTCCTCTCCTTTCTCCTTCTTCTTCCCTTCTGTCCTTCCTTCCTCCCTCCCTGCTTCTTTCCTTCCCTCCTACCTTCCTTCCTTCTTTCCACCATCCTTCCTTCCTTCCTTTCCTTTCTCCTTCTTCCTCCCTTCTGTCCTTACTTCCTCCCTCCCTGCTTCTTTCCTTCCCTCCTACCTTCCTTCCTTCTTTCCACCGTCCTTCCTTCCTTCCTTTCCTTTCTCCTTCTTCCTCCCTTCTGTCCTTCCTTCCTCCCTCCCTGCTTCTTTCTTTCCCTCCTACCTTCCTTCCTTCTTTCTTCCCTCCCTCTTACCTTCCTTCCGTCTTTCCACCGTCCTTCCTTTCCTTCCTCCCTTCCTTCTTTCCTTTCCTCCCTTCCTTCCTTCCTCCCTCCCTACTTTCCTTCCTCCCTTCCTTCTTTCCTTTCCTTTCCTTCCTTCCTTCCTCCCTCCCTCCTTTCCTTCCTCCCTTCTTCCCTTTCTTCTTCCTTCCCTTACCCAAGATGCAATGCAACTTCTGAAAAAAATACACAAAATCCAAACGTCAGAAATGATGAAATAAGTTTATAAACTCACCAGACGAACCGACGGAGTTCTGCTCGCTGCTACGGACAAAGATCCAGAAACCACGAACTGAAGAGACACACACACACACACACACACACACACACACATACACACTTACAGTTACAGGATGGTGTGTGTGTGTAATTGTGTGTATATGTGTGTATACTGTGTGTGTGTGTGTGTATATTGTGTGTGTGTGTGTGTGTATATGTGTGTATACTGTGTGTGTGTGTGTGTGTGTGTGTGTGTGTGTGTGTGTGTGTGTGTGTGTATAATGTGTATATTGTGTGTGTGTGTGTGTGTGTGTGTGTGTGTCTGTATATGTGTGTATGTGTGTGTGTATATTGTGTGTGTGTGTGTATATGTATGTGTGTGTCTGTATATGTGTGTATGTGTGTGTGTATATTGTGTGTGTGTGTGTATATGTATGTGTGTGTCTGTATATGTGTGTATGTGTGTGTGTATATTGTGTGTGTGTGTGTGTGTGTGTATATTGTGTGTGTGTGTGTATATTGTGTGTGTGTGTGTGTGTGTGTGTGTGTGTACGTACAGCGATGGCGGCGCTGAACGGAGCGTGGATGATGAGGATCGGCGAGTAAATGGAGGTTAAACTGAAGAGAACGCAGAGAAGCCCGATGAAGATCTGAACCATCTGAGAACACATGAGGAACATTAGAGGAACATTAGAGGAACATTAGAGGAACACATGAGGAACACATGAGGAACATTAGAGGAACACATGAGGAACATTAGAGGAACATTAGAGGAACACATGAGGAACATTAGAGGAACATTAGAGGAACATTAGAGGAACACATGAGGAACATTAGAGGAACATTAAAGGAACATTAAAGGAACATTAGAGGAACATTAGAGGAACATTAGAGGAACACTAGAGGAATATTAGAGGAACATTAGAGGAACATTAGAGGAACACTAGAGGAACATTAAAGGAACACATGAGGAACATTAGAGGAACATTAGAGGAACATTAGAGGAACATTAAAGGAACACATGAGGAACATTAGAGGAACATTAGAGGAACATTAGAGGAACATTAGAGGAACACTAGAGGAACATTAAAGGAACACATGAGGAACATTAGAGGAACATTAGAGGAACATTAGAGGAACATTAGAGGAACACTAGAGGAACATTAAAGGAACACATGAGGAACATTAGAGGAACACCAGAGGAACATTAAAGGAACACATGAAGAACATCAGAGGAACACATGAGGAACATTACAGGAACATTACAGGAACATTAGAGGAACATTAAAGGAACATTAGAGGAATATTACAGGAACATCAGAGGAACATTAGAGGAACACATGAGGAACACATGAGGAACATTAGAGGAACATTAGAGGAACATCAGAGGAACACATGAGGAACATTAAAGGAACATTAGAGGAACATTAGAGGAACATTAGTATAAATGAGCGTCTCACCCCGAGGCCCTGAGGCTCCCCCTTCAGGAAGATGGCAGCCATGTCGTCGGTCTTGGTGGGGGGGGCAGAGGGGGGTGATGGGGGGGCAGTAAGGGTTGATGGGGGGGCAGCAGGGAGGGCAGCGGGGTTCTGCAGCTGGATGGACTTGTCATCCTGAGGAATGACCTGAGTCACGACAACGACTCCACCGATCTTAGAGATGGATGTAGACGCCATGATGGAGGTCAAAGGTCAGCGAGAGCTCACTCTGAAAAACACACGGTTCATTCATAAATCATAAATAATAACCCAAACAACTGAGTCCCGTCCTATCATTTCTGTCATCGTCCTGTCCCACTGTGTTTGTTTGTTTATCTATGTGTTTGTCTCTCCGTCTCACTTGTCTATCTGTCACCTAGTAGCGTTTCATGTGTTTGATGTTTTCACGTGGTGCTATGACTCCAGGGTCGCATGAATGGTTGCGGCAGGACAAATTGTATTTGTATTTGTAAAATATATTGTTTCATTAAAAATAAAGTTGTCCTCCGAAGAGGGGGGGTGGTGGGCAAAAAAAAAAAAAAGAAAAAAAAGAAAAAGGAATCCGCCCACTGACTTTGATGGGTGAGTTTGACAGATAAAATAAATTCATGGTGCGCTGCAACACAGGACCATGAAATAATTAATTAAATAGTGAAATAATTAAAAAAAATGTTTACATACAATGAATTGGTATTTAATTAATTATTGACACATTTAATAAAACATTTATGTATATAATTCCAATTTTAATTAATTAATGACACATTTAATTAATTAATGACACATTTAAGTAATTATTAATGGTGTATTTATTTATTTCATTTTGGCACTTTCAGTCCTCCATAGGTATCTGGCTACAAAATACAGTCCACACTGTACACAGTATTAGTATAATTAGCTTCATGTAGTTAATGTAAAGCCCTGGTTTAAAGGATCAGATTTTTACAAAAAGGTTAATTTAGTGAAAGTACGTGTGTGTACGATATAAAAAGGTCTGACTCACTAGCACCTCCCAGTGGTAGGATTAAAACAAGGCACAGTAGCAGAAATGCTTTGCACCATTTTAAATTTGGTTTGTTTCATTTGTTTATTTTTGTGTTACAGAATAAAAGAGAAAGAAGAAAAAAAAAAGAAAAAAATCATAAATAATATATAGTTCTATCCTTCCTTCCTTCCTTCCATCCTTCCTTCCTTCTTTTCCTTCCTTCCATCCATCTTTCCTTCCTTCCTCCCTCACTGAACACTGGAAGCACATTAGAAGTGTATTAACTGCTATAATTAAATCTTGTTCATACTGAATATTAATAGAAGATTTAAAATGTTTCATCGTGGGATTAATAACAGAATATCTTCAAATTCAAATGTAGAAATACTCCTCTCTTTTTTCTTCACCCCCCCCCCCCAACCCTAACCCTAACCCCCCGCCCCCCCATTCAAACTCCAGTGCAGTTTAATAATTAATACAAACTGCAACTTTTTTAAACATAAATAAAAGTAATCTGTAATAAACTACAACTTCTTTTAGAATAAAAATAAATCATAAAATAACACACCACCTTATCAGTGTATCAGGTTATTATTATTCCTTCTTCTCTTCCTTCCTTCCTTCCTCTCTTCCATCCTTCCTTCCTCTCTTCCTTCTTTCCTTCTTTCCTTCCTTCCTTTTTTCCTTCCTCTCTTCTTTCCTTTCTTCCTTCCTCTCTCTTCCTCCCTTCCTTCTTTCCTTCCTTCTCTCTTCCTTCCTTCATTCCTTCCTTCCCTCCTTCCTTTCTCTCTTCCTTCCTTCCTTCTCCTTACTTCTTTCCTTCTTCTCTGCCTTCCTTCCTTCTTTCCTTCCTCTCTTCCTTCCTTTCCTTCCTCTCTCTCTTCCTCCCTTCCTTCTTTCCTTCCTCTCTCTCTTCCTTCCTCTCTCTCTTCCTCCCTTCCTTCTTTCCTTCCTCTCTTCCTTCCTTCCTCTCTCTCTCTCTTCCTTCATTCCTTCCTTCCTTCCTCTCTCTCTTCCTTCCTTCATTCCTTCCTCTCTTCCTTCCTTCCTTTATTCCTCTCTTCCTTCCTCTCTCTCTCTCTTCCTTTCTTCCTTCCTTCATTCCTTCCTCCCTTCCTTCTTTCCTTCCTCTCTCTCTCTTCCTTCATTCCTTCCTTCCTTCCTCTCTTCCTTCCTTCCTTCTTTCCTTTCTTCCTTCCTTCCTTAATTCATTCCTTCCTCTCTTCCTTCCTTCTTTCCTTCTTCTCTCTCTTCCTCCCTTCCTTCTCTCTTCCTCCCTTCATCTCTTCCTTCCTTCATTCCTTCCTTCCTTCCTTCCTTCCTTCATTCCTTCCTTCCTCTCTTCCTTCCTCTCTTCCTTCATTCCTTCCTTCATTCCTTCCTCTCTTCCTTCCTTTTGCACTCCATTGCAGTTTACACATTGTAATAAATACAAACTGCAACTTTTTTAAAGAAATAAAAGTAATCTGTAATAAACTACAACCTCTTTTAGAATAAAAATAAAATAACTAACCACCTTAACAGTGTAATTATTTTCAGAGTATCAGGTTATTAAACTGTGTTAGTATTCAATTTATGTTAACATGGAGCCTCCAACAACCTGTATCTATAGCAACCACAACACAGCCCTGCAGCCGTACCGCGCCCCCACTAGAGGGCGCGTGCCCCACTTTGGGAACCACTTTTTAAAATGTCATTGTCAAGTTTACATGTTTTAAATGAAGTCATTATTAGTATAAGTCCACTTAAATACACTGTAGATGATACAATATTTAATATCTATCATTCTTTTGTGGTTACACCATTTGACATTTTCAGGAGCATTCAGTCTGACTTTTGGTATAAAAAGGTTTAAATGTCATTTAAATGATATAAAACCAACAAAAATACTAAATGTACATTTAAACAAACCTGATGCTGCTTTTATATCTAGTTTAACTATTTTAATCTTTATGGATTCATCATTTTACCAACATTTATTGATCTTTGCATTTTGAAGGCATGTGTTAATAATTAGTATGAACAGGATTCAGCACATTAAATATAAACTATGATAAACTTTGTCTCATTAAACACAAACCTGCTGCTGCTGCTGTTTTAATTTAATCTTCAAACTGAAATCTGAAACATTTAATCATATCATTTTCTTTCTGTAATAAAACGGAGTCCGATCAGGAAATACGTCTGTGACGCAGCGTGAATATTATTGATCAGCTAATCGATAATAAATCAGATTAAAGGTGAACTTCAGCTCTCTGACCACGTTAATAAGCTTTAATGTGAATGTTTGGCAGAGTTTAGGAGACTTTACCTGATCTTTAGTCGCAGTTTACAGACAAACAACCGGAAGCTTTCAGACGTGAACTGTTGTAACGGTGCTGCCTTCAGGTGCTCATCTATAGCTCGGAAATGTGAAACTCCAAGCAACACCGGGTTCTTTACGGCTGAAATAAAAACTAAACTGACTTCACCTCACAATACAAACACACATATAAAACATATATTTAGTTTTTATTGTTTATATTTATACTGTGGCTTTAATTCAGAGAAACTTTTATTGGTACTATTTTTTATTTAAACACGATCAAACTGTTTATTTTGTTTGTTTTTGTTTTGTTAATATGATTTTCCACTTCTACCTTTGACTGTTTTTAACTTTTTTGTCCTCATATCAAGTATTATATGTAGTTAAAATGTTTAAAATGAAGCACAGTTTTCGCCCCTGTGCTTCCAGAGTAGGATAATTTCCAGAAGGTCCCTGAAGGCATCACGGTATCACTTCCCAGAAATCAGCACGACGTCATTTTATTAACAGTAAATAAGAAATGTTTGTTTACTGCTGCAAAACTTCACATAAGAGTCATACTAAAGGGAAAAATCTCCTGTTTTATGTCTATTTCATCCATTAACAACAACTCCATCATTTTAATTATTCTTAATATTATTTTGAATCTTTATATAAAACATAAAATGCATCAAAACAGAAAAGCTTAAACATGATTTAAAAGTGTTAAATAAAGCAGTTTAACCCTTTACATACTGTTCATATACTGACTCATAATTCACATTCATAAATACCTCATCAGTCATTAATAAAGAGTATATTCTATTTATTTATGGGGAAATGAGACATTTAAACTCACTATTTTATAGAATATAAAGAATACAGAAACGTGTTTGAAAGCTGATTTCTGAATTTTTTATTAAAAACAAGTCAAATTTGGACATTTTAATACCTGAAAATGTGAATCTGCTGCACAATAGATTAAAAAAAGATGCCTTTTATCTCCATGTTTGTATATTCAGGGTCACATAGAGGAAGTGAGTAGTGGGTGTTTTTACAGTTCTTAAATGTAAAAAAAAGGGTCAACTTGGGGTCAGACAGTGTGTCAGGGTTAAAGGAGGAGATGGTGAACACAGAGATGAAGGCAGATTATAGTAAATATAAATCATAAACAGAGACATTAAGATAAATATCATTAATGAGACTAAAGATGGATTAATACACACATCACCTCACTGTATCTATAGCAACCATAGCACAACCTGTATCTATAGCAACCATAGCACAACCTGTATCTATAGCAACCGTAACACAATCTGTATCTATAGCAACCATAACATAACCTGTATCTATAGCAACCATAACTCAACCTGTATCTATAGCAACCATAACACAACCTGTATCTATAGCAACCATAACACAACCTGTATCTATAGCAACCATAACTCAACCTGTATCTATAGCAACCATAACACAATCTGTATCTATAGCAACCATAACATAACCTGTATCTATAGCAACCATAACTCAACCTGTATCTATAGCAACCATAACACAACCTGTATCTATAGCAACCATAACTCAACCTGTATCTATAGCAACCATAACACAATCTGTATCTATAGCAACCATAACATAACCTGTATCTATAGCAACCATAACTCAACCTGTATCTATAGCAACCATAACACAACCTGTATCTATAGCAACCATAGCACAACCTGTATCTATAGCAACCATAACACAACCTGTATCTATAGCAACCATAGAACAACCTGTATCTATATCAACCATAGCACAACCTGTATCTATAGCAACCATAAAACAACCTGTATCTATAGCAACCATAGGACAACCTGTATCTATAGCAACCATAACACAACCTGTATCTATAGCAGAGTTGAGCTCCTTCACAGACTGAAACCTGAGAAAACAGGAAGACTTTGGCTGTTTTCATGATTGCTTCTATTTCATTGCAGCTGTTTCTTTCTCTTCCTGTTTTTTATTCTGCTCAGTTGATCCAAACTAACCTCATGTTGACCAATCAGCTGTTTCTCAGCCGTCGAAATGAGAAATGAAACAGTGGATTACGAGACTCGATTCTCTTCACATGAAAGCAAAAATAATGATCAACATCAAGACGTAAACTTCTTCAGTCTGAGGTGGAACCTGAAGGAGAGATAATCACAGTTATTATAGTTCAGAAATGTTCACTAGGTTTTATTTTGATTTAGTTTTTCAGTTTAGTTTTACTGAGTTTAACAAATGATGAAGTTGTTTTAGTTTAGTTTTATTTTGAAGTCATTGACTAGTTTTAGTTTAACAAGTGATGAAGTAGTTTTAGTGTTCCTATACTTGTAGTCTTAGTTTTCTTGTTTCAGATTTTAGGAGGAAAGTCTTGATTAGTAGAAGCTGTACAAGATGAAATAATACTGACACTGCACACTTGTATACTAAAAAAAGAAAAGCTCTCACCTCTCTATCTTTATCATCACCACACTGCTAGAAACCAAACAACTTCCTGTGTAGATTCACTTCTTGGTCATAAGACACGTATTTAATGGGTGATGGTCACGTACTCTGTTTCAAAAGCAGACATGTCTTTCACTTCCTGTAGCAAAAGAGAAGAGACGTCATCTCGTACGTCTGACAGAGTTTGAGGTTTAGGTATTTAAAGATCAGTTTCTCTCTTCAGTATATTAAACTCTTCACTGACAGCAGCACTCAGACTGTTGATCAGACCTCTTGACCATCATGAGTGTTTGTGAACTGTGGTTCGTTCTGCTTCTGCTGCTTCCTGCATATAACAACAGCCAAGGTACTGTACAGGAACTACTTTTTATTATTTATCATTGAAGACTGACGTTGTTTTCTAATCATCTTTGGTTTAAAGATATTTTCTATATTTCATAATGACTTTTATGATTGTTTGTTTGCAGTGACTGATGTGAAAACCACTGGGAGAGAACCATATGTCGCTAAAATATGCACCAATGAAAACAATACTCTCACACTTATAACATGTAAGATCAACACAGAGAGGATCAGAGGACCAGAGTGTTACCTGTCGTATCTCATTGACCACGGCTTTAATCATGAATGTGACTCCAGGTTCAGACTCATGATAGAGAATCAGACTATATTTCTTAACCTGACCAGTTTAACACCAGAAGACAGTGGGAGCTACAACTGTGATTGTGTATATCCTGGATATGGAGTGACTCTCCATCTTAACATCACTGTGGAAGGTAAACACAAGTTATATATTTGTCTTCATACTTTGGTTAAATTTGCATTGATTATTTTGCATTGTGTTATATTGTTAACATGACAGTATGATGCTTATACAACATGCAGTAATTATAACAGAAACGTTGTGCTTGAACAGCATTAGTGCTCACAGTAACACCCTGCATTGGTTTTGGTCTATGTCGTGGTCATTTATTAGTAATGACTTGCAGATTTCAACAATCAAATATTACAGAAGCATCTTACCTTTTTTTGTTTTGCAATTAGAGAAAATTCCAGTGACATTTATCTGACAAGTAGTTTTTGTGTTTTAGAGGATGAAGAGGCTCACGAGTCCAGAAAAACATCAATTGTCAGTTCTGTTATTGGTGTGATTGTATTCATCATCATAACTGGAGTTATCCTGAAATGTATCCACAGAAGAAGAAATAACAGGTGAGAGACTTTAATAGTCATATTTTATGGCGGAGCCATGGGCGGAGCGGGTAGGTTACTATGGTTACGAGGGCTGGATCTGGAGAAAATTGGGGAATCAATCTGTCAATCAGGACGTAGCCACGCCCTAATCCATACCCTGCTTTATCGTCCCATATAAAATCAGGGAGGCCAAAATGTCCCAAATGAACATCATACTGCATTGAAGAAGGCTTTAAACTAGCGATTGAGACCATAAACACATTTTGAAAACGTTTACTGAGGTTAGAAATCAAGTGAGAAGTTGGTGAATTCTCCATTGACTTGTATAGAGACGGTCGCCCCCTGGTGGCCTTTTGATAGAATGCAGCTCTAAGTTGCTTCCTGGTTGGCTTCATTTCAGAGGACCAGAACTCCCCGCCTGGTTTCTACCTGTTTGGCAGCAGGAATAAGTTGTTGTGTTACTGCATTTATTGATCTTTGTTACTGGAATTATTTTTGGATTTATCTTCAGAAAAATTTAATTGGAGGTGAAAAAAAATCTCACTTAAGAGCTTTAAACCTTTTAAAATGGTTTTGTTGGAAATCACAGAAGGCCTGGTGTGTGTGTGTGTGTGTGTGTGTGTGTGTGTGTGTGTGTGTGTGTGTGTGTGTGTGTGTGTGTGTGTGTGTGTGTGTGTATTTGGTGTGTCACTAACTCTGATATTTGATCTTATTTAAAGAAACAGTTCAAGAACAGACACATCTGGATTACCTGTGTGTGAAACTCCCAGGCCGTTGGTGAGTCATGTACTTTCTGATCAGAGTGTTTTAGTGTGTTTGAACCTTGAAAAGCAGATGTTTCACTAATGACTCCGTGTTTCAACCAGAGTTCAACATAATCTGTTTTTATAGAAGCACAATGACCCAGATGAGCTCTACACAAGCCTTCAGCAGCCAACAAATGATGTCTACCAAACTGTCTCCTCAGTACACCATCAACATGACGCAGAAATCTATGAAAACACTCAAAAGTAAATTCAAGAGAACATAAACATGTAACTGATATCGTCTACCTGAATATTGAGATTGCAGGATCAGAGGGGTTTCTTTAATAGCTCTCGCCTCTCTATCTTTATCATCATCACACTGCTAGAAACCAAACTACTTCCTGTGTAGACTCACTTCTTGGTCATAAGACGTGTTTAATGGGTGGTGGTCTGAGTCTAATATAGCTCAGGGTCTTAGTGCAGTTACTGGCATTGTGATTTGTGCTTACATGCTGTTATATTTGGCTCATAGCTCAAAGTCACATATGATTGATATTTTCTAAAAGCTAACAACATATAACCTCCACTTCTCCACTTCTTCTTTCTTGCTACTCATGACTGAGTTTGACCAGTTTGTTTAGAAATGCTCTGTGTCAAACTGTTGTAATGGACCACAAAATCAACAAATACAATAAAGAATGTAACACATAATTCCTTCTTTGTTATGAGTCATGTATCTCAGATCCTTTCTGGAAAACATCACAAAATCTGAGGTCATTTCCTGATTCTCTTAGTTTGTGCTAAATACTGTAGTAGAAACTATACAGAGAGAAGACTTTTGATCTTAGGGTCACAAATTGTACAATACTGATCATAACTTATTGGAATATGACCATAATAGTCAGGACTGTATACTTGTGATCCATTGTCAACCATTTAGATTTGAATTGTGGAGCTAGGCTTCACAAACTATGTTTCAACATTTCTGTGTTCAGGATTTAGTGATTAGCATAAACCCGCCCCTGCTGCTGTAGAGGTATAAATACATTCAGCACACACTACTACTATTACAGTCTACAGTTAGCCAGTTAGCTGAGTTAGCAGCCGAGATAGCCTCTAAGCTAGCGGCTGAGCTACCAAGAGAAAGCTCTCAGTTGTTACGGGTAGAGGTAGTGACTTTGATTGACAGGTGACACTTGGTAGGGGGCGGGGCTTCAGCGGATTTGGCGGGAACGCCCACAGCGTTTGGTAGTAGAGAGCTTTACACAACTTTAAGCCTAATTTCATATATTTGGCGATTTTTTTACTCATTCAAATTTGGCAGGGTGGTTAACAACACACTTTTCTGTGGTATGTCAAACTCAGAACACATATTTATTCTTACTTTACACAAACAAAATAGTTTCTTCCTTGCTGTTGTTTAAATGATGTCTGCCAAATGTATAAACTAGTCTCCAAAATGAAGATCACTTGTCCTCCGCCTCGCGTCAAGTGTTAAAACACTGAAATGTGAAGATGGGTTAGGGTTTGGTGGTTTCTGTATCACGTACAATGCGGTAAGAACATGCTGCTCGCTGTCTGCATCTCATGCACAGGCCTCTAAAAATGTGACCACAAAAGCAAACATGTCAGTTGAAGCAGCGTGAAATGATATAATATCCTGACTGAAGTGTAGGTAAGATGCTGTCAGACATAAAGCAAGCAGTGTTTTGTATTAGCTTATTATTAGTGGATCTAGCTCCAGTACACTGATCACATAACTGAAAACCTGATGTTTGAAGGTCTCACCTACTTTTATTTTGTATTGTTCTCTGTTTCACCTTTTTAGAGTGCCTATTTATAAAAGCAGACATGTCTTGCACTTACTTTAGCAAAAGAGAAGAGACGTCATCTCGTACCCCGGACAGAGTTTGAGGTTTAGGTATTTAGAGATCAGTTCCTCTCTTCAGTATATTAAACTCTTCACTGACAGCAGCACTCAGACTGTTGATCATCACCATCAACATGACGCAGAAATCTATGAAAACACTCAAAAGTAAATTCAAGAGAACATAAACATGTAACTGATATCGTCTACCTGAATATTGAGATTGCAGGATCAGAGGGTTTTTTTTAATACTGTGATAACGATGGTGTACTTCAGCACCACGGCCCCCAAAGCTCAGGAACGTGTCGTGTTCTGATTTGAAGAAAGAAATGTGTTCAGTAATTGAGAGTTCAAAAGACAATGTGTTTATTTGACAAAACAAAGGATTATACGCAGTTGTGGACTTGGTCTACTTCGCTTCGAGAGTTCTGTAGATGAAGCCCTGACTTTGAAATATTAATTTCCTTTATACCTTGCAGTTTGGGGTGATGCTTTGTGCCACTATCTCATTGGTTCACACTTGTTGCTATTTTGTTACATGTGGGACTTTCCATATCATATGTGTACGTGACATTTCTTCAAAACCTACTTTTCTGACCTACTTTTATTTGTACTGTACTGTTTCACCTTTTTAGAGTGTCTATTTATAAAAGCAGCCATGTCTTGCACTTCCTTTAGCAAAAGAGAAGAGACGTCATCTCGTACCTCGGACAGAGTTTCAGGTTTAGGTATTTAAAGATCAGTTTCTCTCTTCAGTATATTAAACTCTTCACTGACAGCAGCACTCAGACTGTTGATCAGACCTCTTGACCATCATGAGTGTTTGTGAACTGTGGTTCGTTCTGCTTCTGCTGCTTCCTGCATATAACAACAGCCAAGGTACTGTACAGGAACTACTTTTTATTATTTATCATTGAAGACTGACGTTGTTTTCTAATCATCTTTGGTTTAAAGATATTTTCTATATTTCATAATGACTTTTATGATTGTTTGTTTGCAGCGACTGATGTGAAAACCACTGGGAGAGAACCATATGTCGCTAAAATGTGCACCAATGAAAACAATACTCTCACACTTATAACATGTAAGATCAACACAGAAAGGATCAGAGGACCAGAGTGTAACCTGACGTATCACGTTGAACACGGCTTTAATCATGGATGTGACTCCAGGTTCAGACTCATAAAAGAGAAACAGACTATATTTCTTCAGCTGACCAGTTTAACACCAGAGGACAATGGGACCTACAGCTGTGATTGTGTATATCCTGGACATACTGTGACTCGCCATCTTAACATCACTGTGGAAGGTAAACACAAGTTATATATTTGTCTTCATACTTTGGTTAAATGTACATTGATTGTTTTGCATTGTGTTATATTGTTAACATGACAGTATGATGCTTATACAACATGCAGTAATTATAACAGAAACGTTGTGCTTGAACAGCATTAGTGCTCACAGTAACACCCTGCATTGGTTTTGGTCTATGTTGTGGTCATTTATTAGTAATGACTTGCAGATTTCAACAATCAAATATTACAGAAGCATCTTATCTTTTTATGTTTTGCAATTAGAGAAAATTCCAGTGACATTTATCTGACAAGTGGTTTTTGTTCTTTAGAGGATGAAGAGGCTCACGAGTCCAGAAAAACATCAATTATCAGTTCTGTTATTGGTGTGATTGTATTCATCATCATAACTGGAGTTATCCTGAAATGTATCCACAGAAGAAGAAATAACAGGTGAGAGACTTTAATAGTCATATTTTATGGCGGGGTCATGGGCAGAGCAGGGAGGTTGCTATGGTTACGAGGGCTGGATCTCGAGGACATTGGTCAATCAACCTGTCAATCAGGACGTAGCCACGCCCTAATGCATACCCTGCTTTATCGTCACATATAAAATCAGGGAGGCCAAAATGTCTCAAATGAACATCATACTGCATTGAAGAAGGCTTTAAACAAGCGATTGAGACCATAAACACATTTTGAAAACGTTTACTGAGGTTAGAAATCAAGTGAGAAGTTGGTGAATTCTCCATTGACTTGTATAGAGACGGTCGCCCCCTGGTGGCCTTTTGATAGAATGCAGTTCTAAGTTACTTCCTGGTTGGCCTCATTTCAGAGGACCAGAACCCCCCGCCTGGTTTCTACCTGTGTGTGTGTGTGTGTGTGTGTGTGGTGCGTCTCTAACTCTGATATTTGATCTTATTTAAAGAAACTGTTCAAGAACAGACACATCTGGATTACCTGCGTGTGAAACTCCCAGGCCGTTGGTGAGTCATGTACTTTCTGATCAGAGTGTTTTAGTGTGTTTGAACCTTGAAAAGCAGATGTTTCACTAATGACTCCGTGTTTCAACCAGAGTTCAACATAATCTGTTTTTATAGAAGCACAATGACCCAGATGAGCTCTACACAAGCCTTCAGCAGCCAACAAATGATGTCTACCAAACTGTCTCCTCAGTACACCATCAACATGACGCAGAAATCTATGAAAACAATCAAAAGTAAATTCAAAAGAACATAAACATGTAACTGATATCGTCTACCTGAATATTGAGATTGCAGGATCAGAGGGTTTTTTGATACTGTGATAACTTTTTTATTTCTGACTTACAAGAGAAAGAAAAGCTCTCACCTCTCTATCTTTATCATCATCACACTGCTAGAAACCAAACTACTTCCTGTGTAGATTCACTTCTAGGTAATAAGACGTGTGTTTAATGGGTGGTGGTCTGAGTCTAATACAGCTCAGGGTCTTAGTGCAGTTACTGGCATTGTGATTTGTGCTTACATGCTGTTATATTTGGCTCATAGCTCAAAGTCACATATGATTGATATTTTCTAAAAGCTAACAACATATAACCTCCACTTCTCCACTTCTTCTTTCTTGCTACTCATGACTGAGTTTGACCAGTTTGTTTAGAAATGCTCTGTGTCAAACTGTTGTAATGGACCACAAAATCAACAAATACAATAAAGAATGTAACACATAACTCCTTCTTTGTTATGAGTCATGTATCTCAGATCCTTTCTGGAAAACATCACAAAATCTGAGGTCATTTCCTGATTCTCTTATTTTGTGCTAAATACTGTAGTAGAAACTATACAGAGAGAAGACTTTTGATCTTAGGGTCACAAATTGTACAATACTGATCATAACTTATTGGAATATGACCATAATAGTCAGGACTGTATACTTGTGATCAACAATATCCCAAATGGTTAAAGACTGTGTAAAGTGAATTCAGACCTTTTTAAAAAAGGTGTAAAAAGCATTTCAACCATTTAGATTTGAATTGTGGAGCTAGGCTTCACAAACTGTGTTTCAACATTTCTGTGTTCAGGGATTTAGTGATTAGCATAAACCCGTCCACAGCCAGATAGCTGATTTAGCCACTGAGTTAGCCGCCAAGCTAGCGGCTGAGCTAGCGGCTAAAAGCTCTCAGACGTAGCGTCCATGTTTCAGGTGCTCCCTGTCTTCATCTCATGCACAGACCTCCAGGTTTTAGGTATTTAAAGATCAGTTTTTCTCTTCAGTATATTAAACTCTTCACTGACAGCAGCACTCAGACTGTTGATCAGACCTCTTGACCATCATGAGTGTTTGTGAACTGTGGTTCGTTCTGCTTCTGATGCTTCCTGCATATAACAACAGCCAAGGTATTGTAGTGAGACAGCAGGTTGAGCTGTCTCGCTGCAAAAAGACTAATTATGGACTATTGGACACACCTGTGGGACGCCAGGGAGAGGGCTGAGAGGTAGAAAAGGGGATTCAATCTGTGAGGAGAGGTGAGCTGTGTGGACGTCTTGTTTGTTTGGTGGCTGGTACCCTTTGGGCTGGGGAGGGGCGCTCGCAGTTGGTTAGGGCTGCCGGCGTGAAGATAGGAAGGTAGGGGAGCTGAACCTGGGTGAGGAGGGGAGGCTAGTTGCCTCCTTTAGGTAGCCAGGGTCGGGCTTTAACAGGGCTGCTAGCCGCCGTTTTCCACGGCCGTTCCCCCATCACTTCATCAGCGGTGCTGCGGTGACTGTGTGTGACCTGGTGCTTGGGGTTGAGACCTTTTGGACGCGCCGCCCGACGAAGTGTTGTTCCCCCGGGGAGTCGGATGGCGCATCAAGCGAAGACCCCGGGGGGGGGGGGGGTTGCAGTGAGGGAGGCATCAACTGAAGTGTGCTGTGGTGTGATTTAAAAGCAGTGTGTGGTGTAAGCTAGTCTATTGTCCATCTAGCCCTTTTGTTAAATGTTGTAGACAGTCTCACACCTCACCCCCGTTCAACCCCCCGGCCTGTGTTTATGCCAGAAACTTTCACTGGAGTGGGACGCCAGTGGTCTGATTGGGCCGAACAATTTGACTTGGCGCCGACGTAAATAATTGGGATGATTCCCTTAAACTAAAATTCATGTCCCTGTTACTGTCGGGTCGTGCACGAGACATTTATAGCGGCATACCTGCGGAGGCCAAAAATAATTATGTCTTATTAAATGACGAGGTGCTTGGAACCTTCTGACAGTGATGATTGGAGTAGGGCTGTTTTTTCAGGCAGAAGGAGGCTTCCAAATGAAACTGCCCGTGAATTTGGCAATGTGTTGCGTCGCTTGGCTGCCAGAGCTTATCCAACAGCTGATGAGAATATTCGTGATCTTTTGGCCAGAGACAGCTTTATAACTCACTTCGCGGCAGGGGGTTTTCGAATTAGCCTGCGTAGTGCTAAACCTGATACCCTCGAGTCTGCCATTAATTTAGCTGCCGAAATAGAACTTTTAAGAAGTTTAGAACAAACTCAGGTTTTCTCCCATGATGTTAGAGTACGTGAGGTTTCAGAATATAAAACAAAAGTGACGACCGAATTGATGCTTTGCTGGGGGTAGTAGAGGGCTTACGCCAGGAAGTGAAAACTTTGCAGCACTCATTCCAGACATTGCAAATAGCCCCTTCTAGATCTGGATCTGCTAGCTCGGCCAACCCAGAGACAGTGGTTCCTCCTGTAGGGGCGAGACGTGGGGGTGGTTGTTGGGAGTGTGGGTGTGACCGCCACATACGCCGTAACTGTCCCTATTAGCAGGGAAACTAGAGGGGATGAGCACAGAGGGCCAAATGCCCACCCCCCCATCTTCTCAAACTGTGGCCTCTACAAGTGATGTGGGAGGATCTGCCTATCTGGCTGCCAAAGTAGAACCACCAACAAGCCAGGATGTGCCACATCTGCCGAGGCTGCCGGTCAGAGCACCACCAAGCCAACCTGATGTCCGGTGGGGGTCGAGCTGGGTCTATCGGAGGCAACAGGATCCAGTTGGCACACCCAGTGGAGGGAGAAGCACAACGTCTGCACGGAGGCCCATGGGAAAGGAGCAGGACCCGAGGGAGCCAGCACCTGCACAGGGGCCACGTCCAGGGACTTTGGAGACAAGCACGCAAGAGAGAGCAAGACATCAGCTACAAGGTGATGTGGGGGTACATGACGCCCATTCCTCACATCGGCAGCCAAGTATCACTGCACAGACCCAGAGAGAGGAATCAAGGCCTCAGGAGGAGTCTGGACCTGAAGGAAGAAGGCCGCAGCGTCAGTGGAGACCACCAGCGTGGTCCCATGACTATTTGGATCATTGAACTGACTTGGGGACAAGTCCTCTCAGCCAAGGGAGGGAAGAGTGTAGTGAGACAGCAGGTGGAGCTGTCTCGCTGCAAAAAGACTAATTATGGACTATTGGACACACCTGTGGGACGCCAGGCAGAGAGCTGAGATGTAGAAAAGGGGTTCAATCTGTGAGGAGAGGTGAGCTGTGTGGACGTCTTGTTTGTTTCACCAGTGGGCGAGTTGAGTATATAAAATTGCATATTTAATGTCCGTTTATTGTTGTTTTATTTGTAGTCTTAATTGTGTTAGCCTATTTTAAATTGCCCAGGGACCCAGCAGGTTTTGGTGACAGGGGGGATGATAGTTAGGGGAGGGGAATGAAACATACATAGCTCACTAAGTTGCAGTGAGGGAAGCATCAATTGAAGCGTGCTGTGGTGTACTTTTTTATAAGAGTGTGCAGTGCTGTGATTTAAAACAGTGTGTGGTGTAAGCTAGTCTATTGTCTATCTAGCCCTTTTGTGGTGTGAACTGAGTTGAGTGTTGTGCATTTTATGTCCTGGCTATTTGGTCTACTGCTACCTGTCTCAGCTGGTACTCCTGTGCCTTAAATTGTTATTATTATTATTATTATTATTATTATTGAAAAGGAAATAAAGTTTTGTAAAGTTGTAGTTGTCTATATAACTGCTTCCTGTGTCCTGTGTGTGGGTAACTAAATCCTCTGACAAAAACCTTTATTGGTTAATTCCAGATGGTGGCAGTATTTGCCTGCCCGGTTTACAAGGTTTATTACAGTACTGTACAGGAACTAGTTTTTATTATTTATCATTGAAGACTGACGTTGTTTTCTAATCATCTTCCCTGGATAAACCCATCGTTTTGTTCCTGCTCGTCTGTCTTTGTGTTTGCTGTTAAAATGTCTCGTTTTTCTTCTTATCCTTCACAGTTTTTTATTTATTTTATATTTATTTTCTTTATTCATGACAGTCGTGTCTCAGCTGTGTTTTTACTTACTTCTCTTCTCCTCTGCTTATTGTAGTGATATGTAATATGTGTGTAGGAACTACTGTATATGAGCGCAGGTGCAACCCGGACCTTTGTCAGTGTAACACCACCTGTATACAGAGTCCTGTAGCAAGAGTAAAGCAAGCGTTCAACTCCTATATACTGTGTCGTCATTGTGCCTATTACCAGACCAATATTACTTCACTTATTATTATTGAGCTCTTTTAAATCTTTCATTTGCACTCTATGTACTTTTAATGATTTTAAAGCTGATCATTATTTTATGCTTCAACCTTACATTTAATGCTCTATTCTAGCATTTTATTTTATTTTTCTCTGGAATTAGTTTTTATGTTTTCTTATTATTAGGATTTTTTTGTTTTTATTATTGGGTTTTATTTTTATTTTTCAAATTGTATGTTTTTTTGTTTCCCATTTGTTGTTTTTCTCAGAGCTATTGCTACTCCAGGCCACCAGGTGGCATAGTTATTCTGGTTAGAGAGTAAGAGCTATAAAGCACTGTGGTGTCGTAATGTTGTTGTTAAAAAAAGTGTGCGAAGTAAAGAAAGGAAAATGTGGAAGTTAAACAGAGCCTGATGTTTCTTTCTTTCTACTGCTACTACTCTCCTTTGCCCCCTGCATTCCTCCAATGTCCCGGAGACCCTGCAATGCCGTTTGAAACATGGTTAAGGATGTTTCAAAATTACCTGCTTGTGATTGACGTGGAAGGGGAAAAGTGGCCCGACGCCCGACAGCGAGCTCTACTGCTACACAGCATCGATACCAAAGCACAGAGGAACTTCTATACGTTGCCTGACACAGGTACCACATATGCTCATGCTGTAACTGCCTTACGAGCGCATTTTGTGCAGAAAGTCAATGTGATTGCTGTGAGACATAACATCCGCCAACGAGTGCAAAGACATGATGAAACAATGGCGCAGTATGTCTCCGCGTTACGGGAGATGCTGACTTTGTGTGACTTTGGAAATGTCGAGGAAGATATGCTACGAGATCAGATCGTCAAAAAAGCGTACAGTGGGCGCATACGTGAACGTTTATTATTGGAAGATAAACTGACGCTGAATAAAGCCATTCAAATTGCAAATCAGGTGGAGTCTGCTGCATGGGATGCCAGTGCTTTCTCCAACAGTGAAACGCCGGTCCGGGAGATTAAAAAGCTGCACAGAAAGGACGGCCCAAGAAAAGGTGACACAAAGTCTGCACACGCCCGCAAATGCTACAGATGTGACTCAGGAAAACACCTGGCAAACTCTACAAAATGTCCAGCTGTAAACAAAGTATACAAAATGTGTGCAAAGACTGGGCACTTTGCAAAAGTCTGCCGCTCATGTCAAAAACATGAAGTGGGGGAGGTTATTATACCCGAGCTGACTGTATTATTCCTGCAAGATGCTGCACCTGTGGAGAAGAAAATCATGTGTGAGGTGGAATTGGGCACTTCTCCAAATATGCTGCCATGTGAGATGATCGTGGATACTGGATCATCAGTTTCAATACTGCCAGCTAGGGTCTATGAACACTCATTCAGTCACTTACCCCTGAGAAGAGCTAAGATTCCTCTGGTGACATACTCAAGACAAAGAATTCCTGTGCTGGGTATACTAGACACACAGATACATCATGATGGACAGTCTGCCCGAGCCTCCTTCTACATTGTGAAGTCAGGTTCACTGCTGCTGGGGTTGGATTTAACCAAAGCACTGGACGTTGTCATCAAAGGAAACAGAGTGATACTCAAAGCAGAACAAAAAGTCAGGGAAATATCCATTGCACCTCCACCTGCCATCACTGCTCCGCCTGCACCTGCTGCTCTGCCTCCACCTACCATCACTGCTCCGCCTCCACCTACCATCGCTGCTCCGCCTTCACCTGCCATGGGCTGTGTGAAAGGTTTTGTGCACAAAGTCAAAGTCAGAGAGGATGTTAAGCCAGTGCAACAGAAATTAAGAAGGCTGCCATTTGCTGTCAGAGATGCTGTTTCGGCAGAGCTAAAGCGGCTACTAGAGGCTGACATCATTGAGAAAATTGACGCGTCTCCCTGGGTGTCTCCGATTGTGGTGACACACAGAATCCGTATGTGTACAGACCTCAGAGAGCCCAATAAAGCCGTGGTGACTGATAGTTACCCCATTCCACACATGGAGGAGCTCAGAGGAGCGACCTTATTCTCTACTATCGACCTTGCAAAGCCTACTATCAGGTTCCTCTACATGAGGATAGCAGAGATCTGACTGCTTTCATAACCCATGAGGGACTGTTCAGGTACAAACAAGTTTGCTATGGACTTGCATCGGCACCCTCAGCATTTCAGAAAATGATGTCCATTGTGCTGCAAGGTCTGACAGGAGTCCAAGCACACCTGGATGACATCATAGTGTATTCGTCCTGCCGCACTGACCACAAACAACGCCTGAAAGCTGTGGTAAACAGACTGGAGGAAGCTGGACTCCATCTGAATACAGAAAAATGCAAGTTCTATCAAGAAAAGCTGACTTACCTGGGACACACAATATCTAAGGATGGTCTGCTGCCAAATGATGACCACATTATAGCTATACGTGATGCCCCAGCACCAACTTCTCTCAGATCCTTCCTTGGTCTGACATCATGGTACTCCAAGTTCATACAAAACTATGCGACAGTGGTGGAACCAATGAGAGCAGTACTGCGTGACGCCACATTCACATGGACTGAGGATGCACAGAACAGTTTCTAGCAGGTAAAATTGCTCATTACTGACAGTCCAGCACTCACAATGTTTGACCCCTCCCTGCCCACCATAGTGTCCACGGATGCCTTAGACTATGGTATGGGCGGTGTCCTTACACAGATACACCCTGACGGTTCAGAAAGGACAGTGGCTTTTGCTTCCTGCTCCTTAAATGCTGCTGAGAGAAAATACTCAGTGGTTGAAAAGGAAGCATTGGCCTGTGTCTGGGCCACAGAGCGCTGGAGGACCTACCTATGGGGAACAAAATTCACCTTACGAACTGACCACCAGGCTTTGACTACACTGCTGAATACTAAGGGGTAGGGCTGGTATGAGAGTAGCGCGCTGGTCAGCCAGGCTACTCTGCTTCAACTATGACATTGTCTACAGGCCCTGTGCACAGAACTATGCAGCAGAATGCCTTTCTCGTTTGCCACTGCCTAATGACCAGGACTGCTCCACTGACATGGAGCCTGAGACTGTTGCTGCTGTATCGGTTCTCCTGACTGCTGTTCCCGTGTCCGACTTTGCTAATGTCTGCTCTTCCTGCCCAGATTTGCACCAGCTGCACAACTACATGACAAAAGGGTGGCCCGCGTCTTCAAAAGGCTTGTCAGCAGACATGATGCCATACTACCAGGTGAGACATGAACTGTCAGCACACAAGTCACTTATCTTAAGAGGGAAATACAGGTTAGTGGTACCAGTACAACTACGTTCACACATGGTGCACTTGGCGCATGAAAGCCACCAAGGCATAGTGCGTACCAAGCAAAGACTCAGAGACTTGTATTGGTGGCCTAAGATGGATGCTCAGGTGCAGTCTGTCATTGCCACATGCATGCCCTGCCAGCTGAATGACAAAACTACAAGGACGGCCCCAGCACCGATGACACCCGTCCCTCTGCCTGATGGTCCTTGGCAAAAGCTAGCACTGGATATTGTTGGCCCGTTTGAGACAGGTCCTGCAGACTGTAAGTTCGCTATTACCATGGTGGACTATTACTCAAAGTGGCCAGAAGTCTGTTTTGCTCCACAGTGCACTACTGCTACAGTAATTCACTTCACGGGGCAGTAGAAAGACTGAATAGGGTGCTAAAGGAAAGTATCCTTACTGCAGAGAGAGAGAAAGCTCCATGGAAAGCTCACATCACTGAGTTCCTTCAAGTTTACAGAGCTACACCACACGCAACCACGGGGATATCACCCTTCCACCTCATGTATGGCAGAAAGATGAGAATTAAAATCTCTGTTCAACCTGACGTCACAGCTGTTCGAGACAACGAACTGAGAGACAGAGTCAAACAGAAACAACTACACATGAAAACATACACAGATGCCAAGAGACATGCTAAGGCTCCCAGGCTACACCCAGGAAGTCTGGTGCGTGTGAGAAACCCTGTACATGTCAAGAAGGGGAGATCCAAGTTGAGTGAGCCTCACAAAGTGATCCAGCAGAAAGGGCCTCACAGCTACACCCTCACTGATGGGAAAGTTTGGGATGCTTCACGCCTGTCAGTGTTGCCTGAGAGTTTCACTCTTCCAGCCACAGAACAAAGGTTGCAGAAGCCAGCTCCAAGTGACACTGTACCAAGCAGGAGCCAGCGAAAAAGACTATGTTACTTGAGATAGCAAGAAGGACTTATATTCTGTTCTAACAAAAGTGTTCAAAGTATAAAATACGTGACCAATATGTGCTGTTGCAGTAATGCAGTAATGTTCTTAAGAAAAAAAAAATTTGCTAATGGTTACTAAGTGAAGTGATATAAGGATTATCACTGCAGTTACAAGATATTTTTGAAAACTTTTTTTGGGTTACAGTATTTGCTTTTGTAATGGAGTTAATGATTCCACTTGCCATTTCTAAATGTCCTGTTTTTAATATATATTTGCACAGATTCAAATTTATTATTGGCCATTTTTCTATTTCCTATTGTGTTGTATATTTTATTGTTTTATTATTTATTTTATCTGAGAATAATGGCTATTACCACAGAGATTATGTGAGTAACATGAGTGCAGCGCCCTCTGCTGTAGACTTGAGGGGTGCGTCCTAAACTCAGGTACAGTCTGTGAATGCCGTCTCTGTGGTAGGTGTACATTTTATTAGCTCTGTAAAAATAGAGTTATTAACCTTGTTTTTATGGCTAAAAGTGGGTTCTGTATCTTCCTATATGCGGACGTAAGCCTTAAAGTACTGTATGTGCATGTTACCATTGTTTTGAATTGTTTAAGTCAGGGTGTTGAGTGCACCACGTTATCGGTAGTTTGCTAGCCAAGCTCTGTGTGTAAATAGTAGTAGCTGCTAGCTAACACCAAGTCAAACTTACCTTATTTTATGTTGTTTTCTTTTAGCATTTTTGAGAAGTTCATGTGAGAGACTGACTGTGGGATATCACTCCTTTTACCATCAGGTATGCTGTATTGTTTATTTAATCTTTCTGTAACTCAAGTGACAGTCTGTGAATGCCGTCTCTGTGCATTTTTGAGAAGTTCATGTGAGAGACTGACTGTGGGATATCACTCCTTTTACCATCAGAATAAATGGCTGGTTGATGCCGAAAGTCACGGTGGTGGTGCTTCTTCAATAACACAACACAACGCAACAGAGATAGAGTACACAACCGCTACACTTTGATATGGAAAAAACATTTTAAGAAAGGGGGAAATGTTGTGTTCTCAGAGCTATTGCTACTCCAGGCCACCAGGTGGCATAGTTATTCTGGTTAGAGAGTAAGAGCTATAAAGCACTGTGGTGTCGTAATGTTGTTGTTAAAAAAAGTGTGCGAAGTAAAGAAAGGAAAATGTGGAAGTTACACAGAGCCTGATGTTTCTTTCTTTCTACTGCTACTACACCACACAATTCTTACCATTAAATATTCGTTTTATGTATTAAATACTCTGTATAAATAAAGCTATCTTGCTTTTATTCTTGTCTCTGTGTTTTATACGAATGCACCTTCAGTTGTGGCGCTCCCAGTTTGGTTGTAAAGGTGACTCTACAAAAGCCACCTTATCTTATCTCCTGTAGTGTTACTGTCGTCCTGCTTCCTGTGTGATTGTTGCTCATACGTGCAACACGACAACAAGTTGCTTTCTTTTTTATTCTGATCAGACCTCTTGACCATCATGAGTGTTTGTGAACTGTGGTTCGTTCTGCTTCTGCTGCTTCCTGCATATAACAACAGCCAAGGTACTGTACAGGAACTACTTTTTATTATTTATCATTGAAGACTGACTTTGTTTTCTAATCATCTTTGGTTTAAAGATATTTTCTATATTTCATAATGACTTTTATGATTGTTTGTTTGCAGTGACTGATGTGAAAACCACTGGGAGAGAACCATATTTCGCTCCAATATGCACCAATGAAACCATGAATATCATCATACTTGTAGCATGTACAATCAACACAGAGAGGATCAGAGGACCAGGGTGTTACCTGATATATCACTTTGAACACGGCTTTAATCATAGATGCGACTCCAGGTTCAGACTCATGACAGAGAATCAGACTATATTTCTTAACCTGACCAGTTTAACACCAGAGGACAGTGGGAACTACGACTGTGATTGTATATATACTGAACATACAGACACTGTCCATCTTAACATCACTGTGGAAGGTAAACACAAGTTATATACTTGTCTTCATACTTTGGCTAAATTTACATTGATTGTTTTTAGGGCTGTCAAACGATTAATTTTTTTAATCACGATTAATGGCGTTTTGAATTGCATGTATAAAATCCTGTTATTTTACATTTTAAGGCAGTTTTAAGCCCATAATGTAAAGCATTTCTTACCAGAGTGTCTTAACTGGGAATCAATCACGGCTCTGCTGCGACTCCCACACTCCAAAATGGTCCTTTGGTGGAGCTGAGGCTGGCTTGGCTGCAGCCACCTGGCTTGGGTGTTTAGCGTGGAGGTGCTAACTCAAACTCCACGTACTCCGGTGGTAGTTAAACTCCGTTTGACACAGGTTGCATTTTACTTTTGACTTGTCAACTGAAGCGTCTGGAAGTGTTTTAAAGTTAAACAAGCCGTTCAAAAGTCCAGTAGCTCTCTTACTTTCCATCAGCGCGGTAGGTTTACTGCAGGAGGCCACTTCAAAGCATAGCGCTACAGCTAGAGGAGCGGTCTACGGGGGAGTAGAAGGGACAAAAAGGCTTGCAACATTAAAATGAGATTAAAAAAATTAACGCGTGATGGATTGCATTAAATTAATCACGATTAACGCATTAACGCTGACAGCCCTACTTATTTTGCATTGTGTTATATTGTTAACATGACAGTATGATGCTTATACAACATGCAGTAATTATAACAGAAACGTTGTGCTTGAACAGCATTAGTGCTCACAGTAACACCCTGCAGTGGTTTTGGTCTATGTCGTGGTCATTTATTAGTAATGACTTGCAGATTTCAACAATCAAATATTACAGAACTTATCTTTTTTTTGTTTTGCAATTAGAGAAAATTCCAGTGACATTTATCTGACAAGTAATTTTTGTTATTTAGAGGATGAAGAGCCTCACGAGTCCAGCGAAACATTGATTGCCAGTTCTTTTGTTGAAGAGATTGTATTCATCATCATAACTGGACTTGTGTTCATCAACATAACTGGACTTATCCTGAAATGTATCCACACAAGAAAAAATAACAGGTGAGAGACTTTAATAGTCATATCTTATATCTTTATATGGGCATGAGGCGGGGCCATGGGCAGAGTGGGGAGGTTACTATGGTTACGAGGGCTGGATCTCGAGGACATTGGTCAATCAACCTGTCAATCAGGACGTAGCCACGCCCTAATGCATACCCTGCTTTATCATCAAATATAAAATCAGGGAGGCCAAAATGTCCCAAATGAACATCATACTGCATTGAAGAAGGCTTTAAACTAGCGATTGAGACCATAAACACATTTTGAAAACGTTTACTGAGGTTAGAAATCAAGTGAGAAGTTGGTGAATTCTCCATTGACTTGTATAGAGACGGTCGCCCCCTGGTGGCCTTTTGATAGAATGCAGTTCTAAGGACCAGAACTCCCCGCCTGGTTTCTACCTGTGTGTGTGTGTGTGTGTGTGTGTATTTGGTGTGTGTCTCTAACTCTGATATTTGATCTTATTTAAAGAACCTGTTCAAGAACAGACACATCTGGATTACCTGCGTGTGAAACTCCCAGGCCGTTGGTGAGTCATGTACTTTCTGATCAGAGTGTTTTAGTGTGTTTGAACCTTGAAAAGCAGATGTTTCACTAATGACTCCGTGTTTCAACCAGAGTTCAACATAATCTGTTTTTATAGGAGCACAATGACCCAGATGAGTTCTACACAAGCCTTCAGCAGCCAACAAATGATGTCTACCAAACTGTCTCCTCAGTACACCATCAACATGACGCAGAAATCCATGAAAACACTCAAAAGTAAATTCAAGAGAACATAAACATGTAACCTATATCGTCTACCTGAATATTGAGATTGCAGGATCAGAGGTTTTTTTTGATACTGTGATAAATTTTTTATTTCTAACTTAAAAGTGAAAGAAAAAGCTCTCGCCTCTCTATCTTTATCATCATCACACTGCTAGAAACCAAACTACTTCCTGTGTAGACTCACTTCTTGGTAATAAGACACGCGTGGTTAATGGGTGGTGGTCTGAGTCTAATACAGCTCAGGGTCTTAGTGCAGTTACTGGCATTGTGATTTGTGCTTACATGCTGTTATATTTGGCTCATAGCTCAAAGTCACATATGATTGATATTTTCTAAAAGCTAACAACATATAACCTCCACTTCTCCACTTCTTCTTTCTTGCTACTCATGACTGAGTTTGACCAGTTTGTTTAGAAATGCTCTGTGTCAAACTGTTGTAATGGACCACAAAATCAACAAATACAATAAAGAATGTAACACATAACTCCTTCTTTGTTATGAGTCATGTATCTCAGATCCTTTCTGGAAAACATCACAAAATCTGAGGTCATTTCCTGATTCTCTTAGTTTGTGCTAAATACTGTAGTAGAAACTATACAGAGAGAAGACTTTTGATCTTAGGGTCACAAATTGTACAATACTGATCATAACTTATTGGAATATGACCATAATAGTCAGGACTGTATACTTGTGATCAACAATATCCCAAATGCTTAAAGACCATGTAAAGTGAATTAAGACATTTTCTTCTAAACACATTAAATAGGTCATAAATGTATTGTAATAATTTTTGTGTATTTAAGATGTTCAGAGTAGCGTCAAGCTGCCACCACCTTTGGTAACCCGGTCTGGTCCGGTAATAGAGGTCAGAGAGCACCCACCACAGACAGATATGTATAAAAATAGACAAATCTTTATTTCCAATTAATTTTCAGGTTAGGGACGTCTGCACCCGACAGGCCAGTGAGGGCAGCTCCAGCAGGTCAGGCAGGTACTCCACCATCCGGCGACACCAACACTGCACACAAGAGAACACACCCAAAAAGGGACACTGCACACAAATCACTGCACAGCAGCTTCAACAGGTATCACACTACACACAATGGGAGCTCACAATGGTTGGCTGGCTCCTGGCTCCTTGGGGACCGCTACAACATAATGGGTCGAACCCCACTCCTGACGCTAGGGGGCGGTAGAGCGCTGCAAGAACAATGAGCCGCCCTTCACAGGGCTGCTGGCAGGCTGACGTCAATTCATTAAAAGCTTGCTTAAGACAGGAAAGCATATAACACTCAGACTTTCAGACTACAAGTAAGTTTATATAGAAGTCATTAAAATACAGGACTTATCCTGCCTCGGTCTGGTGACGAGACCCCCCCCGTGGGGTCTAGGCAATGGAGCTGGGCCGGGCACCGGAGAACAGGCTGCTCAGCTGACCAGTGGGGAGTCGGTTGGCGTGGCCGACATCACAGGTATAGCCACTGCAGGAGAGCACAGATAATTGGCACGGCTACTCCCCGGTCCCTCGCTACCTAAAGGAGGTGTCTGGCCTCCCCTCTTGATATAGGGCTGATCGACACGACGAACTCCCCTACTCAGCTGTCTTCACTGCCGGCAGCACTACAAGCTGCGAACAGCACCCACCCGCCACAGTGCCACTGGCTCCCGACCAAGCTCAGGCCGACGCTCCCACGTCCTCCCGTCTCTTCCTTCCCGTCTCTCTTTCCCTACCTCTTTTCTTCCCAACCACTGACCCAGGTGAGTCTCCTCCCCCTCCCAGGTGGACTGCATCAGCCCCTGATTGCCCCCCCACTCCGGCGCGTTCCTCCGCCCCACGCCGCTCTCTCACTATAGTATTAATAAAAAAGGTGTAAAAAGCATTTCAACCATTTAGATTTGAATTGTGGAGCTAGGCTTCACAAACTGTGTTTCAAGATTTCTGTGTTCAGGATTTAGTGATTAGCATAAACCCGCCCCTGCTGCTGTAGAGGTATAAATACATTCAGCACACACTACTACTACTACAGTCTACAGTTAGTCAGCTAGCTGAGTTAGCCGCCGAGTTAGCCACCGAGCTAGCAGCCGAGTAAGCCGCCGAGTTTGCAGCCGAGGTAGCCGCCGAGCTAGCAGCTGAGCTAGCCGCCGAGCTAGCGGCCAAAGCTGTCAGACGTAGTGTCCATGTTTCAGGTGCTCGCTGTCTTCATCTCATGCACAGACCTCTAGGTTTTAGGTTTAGGTATTTAGAGATCAGTTTCTCTCTTCAGTATATTAAACTCTTCACTGACAGCAGCACTCAGACTGTTGATCAGACCTCTTGACCATCATGAGTGTTTGTGAACTGTGGTTCGTTCTGCTTCTGCTGCTTCCTGCATATAACAACAGCCAAGGTACTGTACAGGAACTACTTTTTATTATATATCATTGAAGACTGACGTTGTTTTCTAATCATCTTCCCTGGATAAACCCATCGTCTTGTTCCTGCTCGTCTGTCTTTGTGTTTGCTGTTAAAATGTCTCGTTTTTCTTCTTATCCTCACCTTCACTGTTTTTTATTTATTTTTAGGGCTGTCAAACGATTAATTTTTTTAATCGCGATTAATTGCAGAATTCCCATAGTTAATCGCGATTAATCACATTTTTAATTGCATGTTTAACCCTTAAACAGTGTTGTGTTATAAAATTTGAGAGTTTAAGCCAGTTTCTGTTCTGTTCAGTTAAAGTGCTGTTTTTCCCGAGTGTCTGTGAACGCGTCTTGAGAGACTTGCAGCGTGCAGGTGTGTTGTTGTTGTTAGCCTCTGAGAAGAAGACGGCAGCACATGTGTGGCTAAGGAGCTACTACATTAGGTTTGGTTGTTTTGGTGTTGGCTACGGCCCACAGTAGCCTGTGTAATAAAAAGGAATAAAGAGCTAGCTAAACCGGCTAACGTCTCGGTGTTTATTGAGGGATGTTACAATATATTAAAAATATGAGTGGAAATCGGTGGAAATATTTTACTTACATCTCATTTTCCGTCCCTGCCTGTTGAAGGGTTTAAATCCTCTTATTTTACATTTCAAGGCAGTTTTAAGCCCATAATGTAAAGCATTTCTTACCAGAGTGTCTTAACTGGGAATCAATCACGGCTCTGCTGCACACTCCGAAACGCTTGGCTGCACCTGGGTGTTTAGCGTGGAGGTGCTAACTCAAACTCCACGTACTCCGGTGGTAGTTAAACTCCGTTTGACACAGGTTGCATTTTACTTTTGACTTGTCAACTGAAGCGTCTGGAAGTGTTTTAAAGTTAAACAAGCCGTTCAAAAGTCCAGTAGCTCTCTTACTTTCCATCAGCGCGGTAGGTTTACTGCAGGAGGCCACTTCAAAGCATAGCGCTACAGCTAGAGGAGCCGTCTACGGGGGAGTAGAAGGGACAAAAAGGCTTGCAACATTAAAATGCGATTAAAAAATATTAACGCGTTATGGATTGCATTAATGTAATCGCGATTAACGCGCTAACGCTGACAGCCCTATTTATTTTATATTTATTTTCTTTATTCATGAAAGTCGTGTCTCAGCTGTGTTTTTACTTACTTCTCTTCTCCTCTGCTTATTATTATTGAGCTCTTTTAAATCTTTCATTTGCACTCTATGTACTTTTAATGATTTTAAAGCTAATTATTATTTTATGCTTCAACCTTACATTTAATGCTCTATTCTAGCATTTTATTTCATTTTTCTCTGGAATTTGTTTTTATGTTTTCTTATTATTAGGGTTTTATTTTTATTTTTCAAATTGTATGTTTTTTTGTTTCCCATTCTTACCATTAAATATTTGTGTTATGTATGAAATGCTCTGTATAAATAAAGCTACCTTGCTTTTATTCTTGTCTCTGTGTTTTATACGAATGCACCTTCAGTTGTGGCGCTCCCAGTTTGGTTGTAAAGGTGACTCTACATGACAATAAAAGCCACCTTATCTTATCTTCTGTAGTGTTACTGTCTAGCACTTCCTGTGTGATTGTTGCTCATACGTGCAACACGACAACAAGTTGCTTTCTTTTTTTTTCTGATCAGACCTCTTGACCATCATGAGTGTTTGTGAACTGTGGTTCGTTCTGCTTCTGCTGCTTCCTGCATATAACAACAGCCAAGGTACTGTACAGGAACTACTTTTTATTATTTATCATTGAAGACTGTCGTTGTTTTCTAATCATCTTTGGTTTAAAGATATGTTCTATATTTCATGATGACTTTTATGATTGTTTGTTTGCAGTGACTGATGTGAAAACCACTGGGAGAGAACCATATGTTGCTAAAATATGCACCAATGAAACCATGAATATCATCATACTTGTAGCATGTACAATCAAGACAGAGAGGATCAGAGGACCAGGGTGTTACCTGACGTATCACATTGAACACGGCTTTAATCATGAATGTGACTCCAGGTTCAGACTCATGACAGAGAATCAGACTACATTTCTTCACCTGACCAGTTTAACACCAGAGGACAGTGGGAACTACAGCTGTGATTGTGTTTTTCCTGGATTAACAGTGACTCTCGATCTTAACATCACTGTGGAAGGTAAACACAAGTTATATATTTGTCTTCATACTTTGGTTAAATTTACATTGATTATTTTGCATTGTGTTATATTGTTAACATGACAGTATGATGCTTATACAACATGCAGTAATTATAACAGAAACGTTGTGCTTGAACAGCATTAGTGCTCACAGTAACATCCTGCATTGGTTTTGGTCTATGTCGTGGTCATTTATTAGTAATGACTTGCAGATTTCAACAATCAAATATTACAGAAGCATCTTATCTTTTTTTGTTTTGCAATTAGAGAAAATTCCAGTGACATTTATCTGACAAGTAGTTTTTGTTTTTTAGAGGATGAAGAGGCTCACGAGTCCACAAAAATTATCAGTTCTGTTATTGGTGTGATTGTATTCATCATCATAACTGGACTTATCCTGAAATGTATCCACAGAAGAAATAATAACAGGTGAGAGACTTTAATAGTCATATTTTATATTTTTATATGGGCATGAGGCGGGGCCATGGACGGAGCGGGTAGGTTCTTAAGGTTACGAGGGATGGATCTCGCGGATATTGGTCAATCAACCTGTCAATCAGGACGTAGCCACGCCCGAATGCATACCCTGCTTTATCGTCACATATAAAATCAGGGAGGCCAAAATGTCCCAAATGAACATCATACTGCATTGAAGAAGGCTTTAAACTAGCGATTGAGACCATAAACACATTTTGAAAACGTTTACTGAGGTTAGAAATCAAGTGAGAAGTTGGTGAATTCTCCATTGACTTGTATAGAGACGGTCGCCCCCTGGTGGCCTTTTGATAGAATGCAGCTCTAAGTTACTTCCTGGTTGGCCTCATTTCAGAGGACCAGATCTCCCCGCCTGGTTTCTACCTGTTTGGCAGCAGGAATAAGTTGTTGTGTTACTGCATTTATTGATCTTTGTTACTGGAATTGTTTTTTGATTTATCTTCAGAAAAATTTAATTGCAGGTGAAAAAAAAATCTGACTTAAGAGCTTTAAACCTTTTAAAATGGTTTTGTTGGAAAGCACAGAAGGCCTGGTGTGTGTGTGTGTGTGTGTGTGTGTGTGTGTGTGTGTGTGTGTGTGTGTGTGTGTGTGTGTGTATTTGGTGTTTCACTAACTCTGATATTTGATCTTAATTAAAGAAACTACTCAAGAACAGACACATCTGGATTACCTGCGTGTGAAACTCCCAGGCCGTTGGTGAGTCATGTACTTTCTGATCAGAGTGTTTTAGTGTGTTTGAACCTTGAAAAGCAGATGTTTCACTAATGACTCCGTGTTTCAACCACAGTTCAACATAATCTGTTTTTATAGGAGCACAATGACCCAGATGAGCTCTACACAAGCCTTCAGCAGCCAACAAATGATGTCTACCAAACTGTCTCCTCAGCACACCATCAACATGACGCAGAAATCTATGAAAACACTCAAAAGTAAATTCAAAAGAACATAAACATGTAACTGATATCGTCTACCTGAATATTGAGATTGCAGGATCAGAGGTTTTTTTTGATACTGTGATAAATTTTTTATTTCTAACTTAAAAGTGAAAGAAAAAGCTCTCGCCTCTCTATCTTTATCATCATCACACTTCTAGAAACCAAACGACTTCCTGTGTAGACTCACTTCTTGGTAATAAGACACGCGTGGTTAATGGGTGGTGGTCTGAGTCTAATACAGCTCAGGGTCTTAGTGCAGTTACTGGCATTGTGATTTGTGCTTACATGCTGTTATATTTGGCTCATAGCTCAAAGTCACATATGATTGATATTTTCTAAAAGCTAACAACATATAACCTCCACTTCTCCACTTCTTCTTTCTTGCTACTCATGACTGAGTTTGACCAGTTTGTTTAGAAATGCTCTGTGTCAAACTGTTGTAATGGACCACAAAATCAACAAATACAATAAAGAATGTAACACATAACTCCTTCTTTGTTATGAGTCATGTATCTCAGATCCTTTCTGGAAAACATCACAAAATCTGAGCTCATTTCCTGATTCTCTTAGTTTGTGCTAAATACTGTAGTAGAAACTATACAGAGAGAAGACTTTTGATCTTAGGGTCACAAATTGTACAATACTGATCATAACTTATTGGAATATGACCATAATAGTCAGGACTGTATACTTGTGATCAACAATATCCCAAATGCTTAAAGACCATGTAAAGTGAATTAAGACATTTTCTTCAAAATACATTAAATAGGTCATAAATGTATTAATAAAAAAGGTGTAAAAAGCATTTCAACCATTTAGATTTGAATTGTGGAGCTAGGCTTCACAAACTGTGTTTCAAGATTTCTGTGTTCAGGATTTAGTGATTAGCATAAACCCGCCCCTGCTGCTGTAGAGGTAGAAATACATTCAGCAAACACTACTATTCCTACATTCTACAGTTAGCCAGATAGCTGAGTTAGCCGCCGAGTTAGCAGCCGAGTTAGCCGCCGAGCTAGCAGTCGAGTTAGACGCCTTGCTAGCAGCCGAGTTAGCCACCAAGCTAGCAGCCGAAATAACACAACCTGTATTTATAGCAACCATAACACCACCTGTATCTATAGCAACCATAACACAACCTGTAACTATAGCAACCATAACACAACCTGTATCTATAGCAACCATATAACAACCTGTATCTATAGCAACCATAACACAACCTGTATCTATAGCAGAGTCGAGCTCCTTCACAGACTCAGACCTGAGAAAACAGGAAGATTTTGGCTGTTTTCATGATTGTTTCTATTTTATTGCAGCTGTTTCTTTCTCTTCCTGTTTTTTATTCTGCTCAGTTGATCCAAACTAACCTCATGTTCATCAATCACCTGTTTCTCAGCCGTCGAAATGGGAAATGAAACAGTGGATTACGAGATTCTCTTCACATAAAAGCAAAAATAATGATCAACATCAAGACGTAAACTTCTTCAGTCTGAGGTGGAACCTGAAGGAGAGATAATCACAGTTATTATAGTTCAGAAATGTTCACTAGGTTTTATTTTTATTTAGTTTTTCAGTTTAGTTTTACTGAGTTTAACAAATGATGAAGTTGTTTTAGTTTAGTTTTATTTTGAAGGCATTGACTAGTTTTAGTTTAACAAGTGATGAAGTAGTTTTAGTTTAGTTTTATTTTGAAGGCATTGACTAGTTTTAGTTTAACAAGTGATGAAGTAGTTTTAGTTTAGTTTTATTTTGAAGGCATTGACTAGTTTTAGTTTAACAAGTGATGAAGTAGTTTTAGTGTTTCTATAGTTGTAGTCTTAGTTTTCTTGTTTCAGGTTTTAGGAGGAAAGTCTTGATTAGTAGAAGCTGTACAAGATGAAATAATGCTGACACTGAACACTTTTTTACTAAAAAAAGAAAAGCTCTCGCCTCTCTATCTTTATCATCACCACACTGCTAGAAACCAAACAACTTCCTGTGTAGATTCACTTCTTGGTCATAAGACACGTATTTAATGGGTGGTGGTCATGTACTCTGTTTCAAAAGCAGACATGTCTTTCACTTCCTGTAGCAAAAGAGAAGAGACGTCATCTCGTACGTCTGACAGAGTTTGAGGTTTAGGTATTTAAAGATCAGTTTCTCTCTTCAGTATATTAAACTCTTCACTGACAGCAGCACTCAGACTGTTGATCAGACCTCTTGACCATCATGAGTGTTTGTGAACTGTGGTTCGTTCTGCTTCTGCTGCTTCCTGCATATAACAACAGCCAAGGTACTGTACAGGAACTACTTTTTATTATTTATCATTGAAGACTGACGTCGTTTTCTAATCATCTTTGGTTTAAAGATATTTTCTATATTTCATAATGACTTTTATGATTGTTTGTTTGCAGTGACTAATGTGAAAACCACTGGGAGAGAACCATATGTCGCTCCAATATGCACCAATGAAACAATGAATATCATCATACTTGTAGCATGTAAGATCAACACAGAGAGGATCAGAGGACCAGGGTGTTACCTGTCGTATCACATTGTACACGGCTTTAATCATGAATGTGACTCCAGGTTCAGACTCATGACAGAGAATCAGACTATATTTCTTCACCTGACCAGTTTAACACCAGAGGACAGTGGGAACTACAGCTGTGATTGTCTATGTCCTGAAGGTACAATGACTCTCCATCTTAACATCACTGTGGAAGGTAAACACAAGTTATATATTTGTCTTCATACTTTGGTTAAATTTACATTGATTATTTTGCATTGTGTTATATTGTTAACATGACAGTATGATGTTTATACAACATGCAGTAATTATAACAGAAACGTTGTGCTTGAACAGCATTAGTGCTCACAGTTAGGCCTGTCGTGATATTCAATAAATCAATTAATCGCATGATAATTAAAATTAGCTTGATAATTTTTCTGGCCGCGATAAATTCCATTTGCATGCTTGTTTGTTTTCCTCGTCTCTCTCTCTCGGGTCCTTAGAGTAGCGATGAGTGAACCCCCATGTCAGTCACTTGTCAGTCGCATGATGTGTGGGGAGGTGGGACTCCTGGCGTAGCCTACCACAGAGTGCAGCTATAGAGATAGAGCCGCGTGAGAAGTATACCGGTAGGCACTAGGCAGAGAGAAAGCTAGTTGCCAGTTCGAGTACGGCTAATAAAATATTTAAAGAGTTTTTATTTTTTATTTCATAGTAGCCTATAGATCTGTAGAATAACCGGTAGTAGGGTTGGTATGGAGCTATTACTGTTGCAATATTATTTGCAAATGCGTATCTCAATCTGTGTGTGTGTAATATGATCTGTGTGTGTGTAAAAAAAATCTGTGTCTGTATTCAGATTTGCAAGTGAAGACAAATCTGCGAGTGCATGCAAAGATCTGTGAATGTGAACACAGATCTGTAAGTGTACATAGATCTGTAAATGTGTAAACCGATCTGTAAATGCGTACATAGATCTGTAAATGTCTGTCATCACTTACAACTCAGGCAGGAGCTCTCGATTGGCTGTGTTTTTACACGTGAATTTTGCAACACTTCTGCCGCGGCAGATCTGTGATCTGCAAATGTGTAGAAATGAGATTTGTCTGTGACCTCAGTGTTCCTTTGCCCTGAGCTCAGGCTCACAGGCTCACGCTGCCTGGCTGCAGTAGCAGTACCGCCTACACACCACCAGTCGGCGCGTAGCACCCAGTGATAAGCGTGTCATTTGGGGTCATTTCATTGCGCTCATGGTTGGCGTTGTGTCGAGTGTATGGTCGGGAGGCAATACACATGGATTCAAGAGTGTTCGCTGTAAGTACAAGTTTTAACAAGATTTAACATTTAGATTTAGATTTAGATTTAACTTTTAGATTTAGATTTACATTTATCATTTAAATTTAACATTTAACATTTGGATTTAAATATTTAAAATATCTCTAAGTTGACAAATATTTTTGTAAATGTGCAAAAAAGTGACTCTCAAAAATTCACACCAGTTTTTTAAACATTGTTTGAAGCTAAATGTGACAAAATGTTGCTGTTATTTTCAGCGTGAGCTGCTTTACAAACGACACCCCATAAAAGGGGAGTGTTGTGTTGAATTTGGTGTAATTTGGACACACAAAGTATTTAATATTAATAAAGTTCTGCGTGAGTGGACTGCTGACTGACTCCTCACATGTCAGGGACACAGGAGAACACAGATGAAATGTGACAATAGTCAGAGCGAAGTGCTCTAAAGAGAAAAGTAAACAGTGAAATCTTTAATCATAATGGACTCTGTGACCCCATGTCTACACAGACAGGGCCTGATTGACTAAAGGTCTGCGTGTGTAAAAACGTGTGCAACTTGACATCACCCACAAAAAATGTGCAAGCTAATCTACTAACACAGCACACTGAGGTTTGCGTCTTTCAAAGGTGTAAGATAATACACATTGTCCATTTAGTACGTTTGTCATAATGAATATGTAATATGAGGCGTTTTAAGCCCAGTGTGCAAAATACAGGGAGGAGAAAATGCTAATATGTTATTTAGCACACGCATTGTGATTTACCAAATTTAAAGATCATTTTCCTGACGGTAACTGTGTCTATAAATAATATCTTTGAAGGGCAGGTATTAACCTGCTGCACACTGCGCACAGATGACTGTTGTTACTGTAGAGAGGAGGAGACAGAGACACAATGACAGAATATACACAGGGCAGATTTTTTCTGTGTTAATATTTGTTTTTGTTATAACTCAATATATTAGTTAACCTCTTCCACTAGAACTTGATCAGATTTCATTTTGCTCTTGCAGCTTTCTGCTCGTCCAAACTCTCCATTAAGACACAAAACCCTCATTTAAATACTGCTGTCTGCTCTGGATCTTAGTAAATCAGGCCCTAAGTGCAGTGTCAGCAGCAGCAAGTGGCCACACCACACGTTCATGAATAACTATGGTTTTAATGTTTCATCATTGTGACCATAAGAAATATGAGATGATAATTCACTGGTTAGTGTTTCTTATGTGTCTAACGTTTTTTATAGATGTTCTGTTTTAACACACAGTAATGTGTAGTAAATATTCCAATGCAAGGGAAGTGTTGTGACAAGCTGACAGCTGCCTTATCAATGTGCTCCAAATCACGGTGTCAAAACTAAAAACTTTAACATGCAAAAAAGGCAATATATAGATCAGACTTTAGTCTGAGCTGAGGTTGAATCCACAGTGTAACATTTAAATGTGAGGACAGACAGAGACTGCTTGAAGCCATAACATATGCAAAGATAGTCTAACAAACTATGGTTAACAACATTCTTCGCTTTGATATTGACTGTAAGAATGAGGAAGTGAAACAGGGTGTTGAACAGCTGCTTCAGGCTCAGCAGGACAAAGGAGACAAACTCAGGGTTTGTAGAAGAAAGGCTGCAGTGAGCAGGTTCTGTTTACTCTGTAGATTACCAGCTTACTGTTACCAGCTCACAGGTATTGATTGATATATTAATAATTCTGATGTTGTATTGGATTTACTTCTTGTATGATAATGATTCACATGATTATCAAATAGCTGTTTATTTTTCTGTTGATCACTCAACTAATTCATGGCTCAGCTAATGGTTTCAGCGTATGTTGCATAGTTAAATGCAACATTATCAAACACCGCTGCCGACTCCAGTTCCTCCATATTCTGCACTGACTTCAATATGTAAATCCATCTTTAATACTCCTGATCTTCGAATTCCAAACTACAATATTAACAGCTCATCTTCTACACTCTCGTCCTACTGGACAGCTTGGATAGTTCCAACACTTTCACGACCGACACAACATCATTTCCCCCTCGTTCTATCTCACCACCGTCATCTGCTACATCACCTATGCTCATTCTGCCATGAACATAAAACACCTACTATCAAATCCTACTTCAGCGGTACTAGTTTTTCTCCAAACTAATCATAGGTAATCCCAGCCCAGCCATAAACCATCCCCAAGTAAGTCACTTCTCGCTGGTCTCGTCAGCCAAGAACCAGCCAAACGGCTTTCTCTTACCGCCGATCTGCTGTCCACTTGCTTACACACCATTCGCTGAGGATACCAAACTCCTCACATCGCCCTGACCCTCAAAGCGAGGTTCATATTCCATATTCCATATAGCATCTTCAGTTTCCTTGGATGCTCAGAATTCACTGTGTCACCATCACACTTCGACCCGTGCCGTCTTGCTTGTATCTTGGACTCTCACTATTCACACTCATTAACGTATCACAGCTATATCTGCTCAGACTCAACGATCTAAGATCCGCACGAGCACGTCTCAAATAATCGGAGGTTTTTGGGGGTTCGTCACTGCCCGGGCGCAGCGGCGGATCCTTCGTCCGACCTCCCCACACCGCATCAAGAATCACCGCATCAAGAATCGTTCCGCATCAAGAATCGTTCCTCATCAAGAATACACAATTCATTCAAATTCTGTCAATAAATCTGTTAAAACGTATCTCGTTGGTGATTCACATGATTATCAAATAGCTGTTTATTTTTCTGTTGATCACTCAACTAATTCATGGCTCAGCTAATGGTTTCAGCGTATGTTGCATAGTTAAATGCAACATTATCAAACACCTCAGACCAGCTGTGTTAATGACTAACCAGTTAAAGTTTGATTAAAGTTATAGGAGCTTTGGGGTTGGGGTGAGGGAGGCTCTTGAGGTATGGCTAAAGCCTGCAGTGAAGGAAGAAGCTCCTCACTATAAGCTACGCTGTCAGTGACCATGAGGCACACTGCTAGTGGTGGGGTTTGTTGCACAACTATTTTGGTCTGTGTTAAAAGTTTCAGTACAATTTTGTCATGTTCCTGTTGGGTTTTTGTTGATTACGTAAACTGTGGCTTATTTGGTGCCTCAGCAGTCACAGTATTATTTTATATGATTTTGTTTTTATTTAGTTTTATTCTGAACATTGAATTAATTATTTTTTTTTTTTTTGTCTTCAGAAATGAACCATTTGATGATAACCCCTCAGCCTCCAGTGCTAGAGATTGGGACCAACTTCACAGCGACATGCATGATCATCAACACAACTGAAGTAACAGCAGATGACCTCTACTGGACTGTGTCTAAGACTATTATACCCAGTGAAAAGTATACTAAGATCAATGAAACAGCTCTTAGTGTCACTATCCCTGTCACCGATGAAAAGCCTGAATGGTTATATTGCCGCTCCAGGATTACGTCAGCCTATATTCAGCTGAACCCAGGCAAATTTCTCCATGCCATAATCTCAGAGAAAGGCTGTAAGTGTTTGTTGTCAGATCTTAAAACTTATAGCTGTTGTCTTGTTAAGTCTCAGCTGTTCATATTTTTGTGCTGGTTGTGTTGTATTTTGTTTGCATCGGTAACAGCTTGCAGTAGAATATACATATCATGTATTAAGGAGAACTGTAATATGCTTTTATTGTGAAGGTCCTGGAAGGGATGTTTGGGGATTGAGCTGGGCGATATGGCTCTAGTTGTTGTTGTTGTATGCAGCCGTCAGTAAAGCAGCTCTTGGCTAACCACAAAAAGTTTCATGTCTGTAGGTTAGGCTATCATTTGTGTCAGTCATTATCACATTGTACTGCAGATGGTTTCTTATGTGGTGCAAACTGAGGGAAATGTTATCATACAAAGGGCATAATGACAATACTGTGGAAAAACATTGTCCACCTGCAAGCTACAATGCTACTGTTGCTAGCAGTGGATCATGTTGACCCAGTCTTATTGTCACAAACTGGTTTCTGCATCAGTATGCTGCAGGCCCAGACAGCATCAGCCCAGCTCTACTCCACCATTACACTGTTACATTGACTTTAGACTGATAGTTCTAACATCCATGGTTATGAAGTCATTACCAGTTTGCATACAGAGCCAAAAGATCTTTTGATGGTGTGTTAATGTTGTTATTCACTGCAAACCACAATATCTCAAGTCATCTAATATTCAGTTCCCCCTCAACAAACCCTTACATAAACTAATGAACATAATATTGACCCCTGCATTTGTCATTGGAAGGTAAGGTCACATGGTTTAAAAATAGAGTAATAAGATGTCTGTCTGTTTGTCCCAATGTCAGATCCTCCAGAGAAGCCTGAGAATCTGTCTTGTATAGCTGTTCAAGACAAAACAGTCATCTCTCCAAACATCAGCTGTTCGTGGGAACCAGGACGTGACAGCCGTTTGACTACAACATACACACTGCATGTTAAAGTCATCACGTGAGTACACCCCTGGATGGTTATGCATTCCAGCAACATTTGTGTGAAAGTTACATTATAACTAAACTTTGGCAACATCTGTTTTTGGTTCATTCACTGTGAAATCAACCAAACTCTGATATTTGACTTTAACTTTGATATTTTATTTGAAGTTAAAGATCGTGTAAAGTGAATTCAGACATTTTCTTCTAAACACATTAAATAGGTCATAAATGTATTTCTAAAAAAGGTGTAAAAAGCATTTCAACCATTTAGATTTGAATTGTGGAGCTAGGCTTCACAAACTGTGTTTCAAGATTTCTGTGTTCAGGATTTAGTGATTAGCATAAACCCGCCCCTGCTGTTGTAGAGGTATAAATACATTCACTACTACTACTACAGTCTACAGTTAGCCAGTTAGCTGAGTTAGCCGCTGAGCTAGTGGCAGAAAGCTCTCAGACATAACATCCATGTTTCTGGTAGAGGTGGTGACTGATTGACAGGTGACACTTGGTAAGGGGCGGGGTTTCAGCAAACTCGACGGACACTCCCACAGCGTTTGGGAGCAGAGAAAAATGCTGAGTTTTACACAACTTAGCCTAATTTCATATATTTTAATCATTCAAATTTGGCAGGGTGGTTAACAACACACTTTTCTGTGGTATGTCAAACTCAGAACACATATTTATTCTTACTTTACACAGACTTTAATCTGTCTATTAAAGTAGCTAGTTTGATGTGTGTGCTATGGCTTATCATTAGTTGTTTCTGAGTGTCATGTTAAGGGACTTGACTGTGTGACTGTTAAAATCACACCGACAATATGACTGGATTAGAAACAACAACATTTGCAACATTTCCATAAGTCTGCATGTGGTCTATTTCTCTCACATGGTAGCTTCTCCACCTGGGGCTACCATTAGATGGATAAATGCAAGCACAACATCAGTCAGACCACATCTGGTGGTTTATGTGAAGCTTATACAGAACTTCAATAGCCTGAATAAAGGTTGATTTATGATTGGCCAGTACTGATTCGACCACATGGGGGGCGGCATAGATGCACTGGAGAGCCAGGCGAGAGATCTTGTATTCCATCCTGGTATCCTGGCAAGCGATGATAATATTATAGTATAGTTGTACGTTTTTTTACTAACCTAACTGTGTTAAACTAATAAATCCCACCGCACGGGGTGTGCTTGACCGGTGAAACAGTGTCACACTCAGCTCCAACACTCAATCTCTGTCTTTTCCACGTGTTTATTTTTCTCCATTAGCAACTCCACACATGCTTATTTTAGCACTTAAAACAGTGATTGTGCCGTCAGCAGCAGGTAATCAACTGAAAAACACAAAATATAAACATCACTATGTTAATGGCACGGACATAGCTATGATATTTAACACAAATTATAATTACTTTGTACATCAACTCACCAGCTCAGCTTCACCAGTCAAAACCGAGTCATAATAAAAATAACCCACCGAAGAAGAAATACAAAGTGTACTGCTGCCGCTAGAGGGCGCTATAAATGAAACAATATAAACAGTAGGAGGCAAAATAACATGTTTGAAAATAGGAAAACTCCACACACCTCCCACTTGGGCTACTTGTCCTTGACCAAGTAGGCCACAATAACTATTATTACTATAACAATGTAATACACAGATAATGTGCAACTTCTCAAATGACAACAACAACAACATAACTGTCCAGTGACACAGATTTGGTCTGAGTCCTGCATTCCAGTGTCCATAGTTTCAAGTCCTTAGGGGAGTAAGTTAAGCCTCCTCTTGCTGCTCTACTGGTAGCAACACCACCAGCCTTCTGACGTCTCTGTGTAGCACCGTGGAAGGACACGGCTATTTGTCCTTCCTGGCTTGGGCCAGGCTGATAGGAAGACTATGGCAAATCCTCACTTTGACGTCTCGGACAACACCTTTATCATCTGGACACGCCTCCTCAACACGACCCAGCCTGAATCGACCCCGGAGGGCGTTTTGGTCTGCAACCCATACCAGGTCTCCAACAGAGACATTTCGGGCTGGGGCATGCCACTTTTGCCGGACGAACAGGTGAGGTCCTGCCAACTGGCTCCAACGCCTCCAAAACTTGTCCACCTCCACCTGGACTGCTCGCAGACGACTGAACGGGTAGGTAGGGAATTCGAAACCCTGGGTGTCACCTCTAGGTCCCGCTCGACCCAACAGCAACGAGTTCGGCGTCACAATGTCCTCAGTCTCCTCCAGAACCTGAGCTCTGGCTCCGATCGGCCTCTCATTGGAAAGGTTGGCAGCCAGGTAGAGGAGGGTTTGGAACTCCAGGATGGTCAAATCACCCTCCTCACCAACACTGCTCAATGACCTCTTCAGCACGCAGACAGCTGCCTCCGCTGCCCCATTCCGATGCGGCGAGTCCGCTGGGCTAAACTCCCACACCCAGTCAGTCCCAGCCACAACTGCTCTCCTTTGGACTGCCTTCTTGTCGATACCCGCCAGGAAGCTGTAGAGATCCTCCAGCGCAGGTCTGGCCCCCACGAAGTTGGTGCCCTGGTCGGACCAGAGCTTATGGGGATGACTTCTTAGGGCGGTGAAACGCTGATAAGTCTTGAGAAAGCCTTCAGTTGATAGGTCCTCGACCAAATCTGCATGGATAGCTCTCGAGGCCATACAACTGAACACCACACCCCAGACCTTCTTCTTTGTGCGCCGCCTCACACCGTCCCTGACTGTGTATGGACCGAACAGGTCCAGCGTTGTATACTCGAAAGGAGCTGCTGGCCCGGTGCGTACAGAAGGGAGATCGCTCATTACTTGAGAGCATAACTTGGCTCTGCACTTCCGACAATGAATACATGAGTCCACAATTTTGCGAGCGAGTCTAGGGCCTTGCACCACCCAGGCTATTTTCCTCATCCGAAGGAGGGTACCGGCAACTTCTTCATGGTTGGCACGGTGGGCTTCTTCAGCAAGGAGGGTGCTGATCTGCTCCTTGTAGGGGATCAGCGGGACCCCCGAACTCCCCTTATCAACAGACTGGATCCGGCCGTGGCACAACAAGAGGCCCGTTGCACTGTCCTTGTTTACAACCAGACGGTTGAGTGTTGTCGTGGGGAAGGTCGCACCTGTCTGGGCTGCAAGACATAAGTCCTTGAATGCCTCCTCTCGCTCCTGGACTGTGAGTACTGCCTCCCACTGTTCTCGCACGCCAGTTTGATCTCTGCCGAGTAACCAGGAGTGCACGGCTCTGCGAACGTATCCCACAGCCCCACAGAGCCTGGTTAGTGTAGAAAACCTTGAAAGATCCATCTGACTTACAAGAGCTGACCCCCAAAACTTCTTCGTACTGCAGGCACTAGATGCTGATGATGAAGACCCTGTGGCAGTATCTGGCGAGGACCCCCCGTCATCGACCATAGGAGACCACGTGATCGCACCGTCCCCGACCATGGCGCCCACAACGGTAGGACCGCCTGAGGCAGATAACTTCTTCGCCCGAGCCCTTGTAACAATGGCAGAGAAAGCTTTCCTTTGGAGCTTACTCACCACCTCCCGGGTACCGGAGGCCACCTCTGCAGCAGACTTCATGGGCCACTCCTCCACCGCTCTGGTCAGGAACTCGGGACCTCTCTGCCAGTAGGAGTCACCATCAAGCTGCCCAGGGGAACACCCTCTCGTGACTAGGTCGGCCACGTTGTACTGACCGGGGACCCACCACCAATCTGTCACAGGTCCGGCCTTCTGGATTTCACCAACACGGTTAGTGAAGAAAGTTTGGAACCCATAACTTTCTCGCTGGATGGCTCCCAACACAGTCTGGCTGTCAACGAAGTGGTACTACCTTCCCACTTCCAGCCGCCCGTGTTTCAGTACATACCCCTTCAGTCAGGCGGCAAAGACAGCTCCGCAGATCTCCGCTTTAACAGCGTCGCCCTTCTGGTCGATGGGGGTCAATTTAGCCTTTGACTCCACGAGTCGGGTCACAACACCCCCTGAAGTCTCCCAGCGCAGGTAGAGAACCGCCCCATAAGAGTCACAGCTCCCGTCGGAAAATGTGATCCCCCAGGGTTTACCCAGCCAGCCGGAAGGTGTAATACTCCTGGGGAAAGTGATGGTACTCAGCTGGGCATACTCTTTGAAGAGCTCGATCGCCCTCCCACGCAGCTCACGAGACAGTGGTTTATCCCACGTATCCTTAGTCAATGTGCCGGCCTCTTGAAAGGCCCTCCTCCCCATGACACCCTTCTGTTTCAGGGGCGTCGCCAGACCAAGGGGGTCATAAAGTCCGGCCACCTGGCTCAGTAACATACGACGGGTAAGGGGATCCGGTGTTTTCTCCTCTATGTCCTCCATGGTGAGGTCGAGCTCGGTGCGCATCTTTTTCTTCCTTGTGGAGAAATTGACTGCCACCATGAGGAAAAGTTTGTCCTTCCCCATGTGGTAACCCACTCCCAGGGCCTTGTTGTCCTCGTCGCGCAGCTGGTTGGGCAATACAATAGTCTCAGTTTTGGTGGGAACACTGCCTTGCCTCCCACTATGGCCAGACCGCACCCATGGCTTAAGGTAAAACCCCCCAGTTGCGAGAATGGCCTCAACCCCCTGAAGGATCTCACCCAGCCTCTGGGGGTCATTGTGGGACACCAGAATGTCGTCCACATAGGCGTTGTCCACAATAACATGTCTTTCTTCCACTTTGTTGGCGAACTGGGGCAGATGGGCGGTCTCCCTCATGGCCACCTGGGCGATACAACCAGCCGGCTTATCTCCCATGTTCACCCGTACCACGGCGTAGTCCTCGATGTCATCTGCCGGAGAGTCCCTCCACAGGAAACGATGGACATGCACCTCCTGATCCTCCAACCACACCGAGTTGTACATCTTGGACACATCTCCAACCGCTGCGTGCTCCCCCTCCTGGAAACGGAGCAGGACCGCCCGGATGGGGTTCAAGACGTCTGGGCCCTTCAGAAGGATGCCATTCAGGCTAACACCCCTGAATTCCCGGCTGCTGTCCCAGACTAGTCTTACAGGAGTGGAGACGGAGTGTGGGTTGGGTGCTGTCAGGTGGTTGACCCACCACACCGCTCCGTTCCAACTGTCCATTGCAGCCCTGGAAAGCTTGACTGCGGCCCCCCTGGCTACCATGTCGTGCACCTGTCTCGCGTAAGCCTCCTTCCACTTCGGATCCCTCTTGAGGCGCTTCTCTGATTTCAGGAACGCCGCTTTGACAGCATCACGGTTGTTCGGCAGGGTAGCGGGGTTCTCTTTCCAGGGGTACCTGGCGTCCCAGTGGGGCTTGTCGCTGTGGTTGCCGCTTAACTTGAAGGTCAGACCTCCCCTGATGATCTCTAACTCTCGCTCGTCAGCAAGCGACATCTCCTTCCCTCCAGGGGCGCACTTTCCACAACGACAACCACCGCACATAGGGTCACAGGCGGCCCCAATGCTGTCCCACTGCAACCACTTCACAACCTCAGCATTGCACGCAGCCGTAGTTCCGACTTCTACGCTGCTCTTTGGCTTGGGGTAGTAGTTATGGAGAACCTCGACCCTCCTGGACTCCGCCTTCATGGAGCATGCAAAGTGGGTCGATGAGTGGCGTGCAGTCACCTCAATGTCCTCAAACAGTTCCGGGTGCGCGCCACTGACGGTCTTTCCGAGTGGACCATCCCACAACACCAGATCGCTGCACCTCATCATCCGCTGGGGGGCAAGACGACCTTCCCGGGTACTGATAAGTAACTCAACTTTCTCCGGGCGGGTCAGCTCCCCCGGTTTGACGACACCAGGGAAGAACTTCTCCAGGCGCTCCGAGTCCACTGCATGGTCCACTCTGGCGATCTCCTCCAGTCCATAGCAGAGCATCTCATGGAGCCGCCATGTCCCCTTTTTCGTGGCTACTTTTATGCTCACACAGTACCTCTTCGTCTCAACCCTCGCCTCCATACCACCTACACCATACACAACCAGTGTGATTGGCTCACCTGCCAATCCAAGCCTCTCTGCTGCTTGGTGAGTGATATAGTTAGTATCAGAGGCTAGATCGATTAGGGCTCCGACCCAGTCTCCTCTCTTCGTCGTGACCTCCACCAACATCATAAGGACCGGGTGCTCATTCAGTCCACTCTCATCCACCGAATCTTTGCCAGCACATATTGTTGAGGACACTTTATTTGTGCAGGCCTTTCGAACAGCCTCCAGCTGCTCTGGAGTCAGACCTAGGCTAGCAAACAAAGTCTCTTGTTCTTCGGTCGGACCACGGGCTTCTCTCCTCTTTTCCCCCTTGGTCTCCGCCCTAACAGAGTCCTTTTTGGCGGGTGATTTGAGGCACAGGAAGAAGTGGTGATCTGGAGGGGAGTCACCTCTTTTACATTCGTCATTGCGACACAGAAAGTTTTTATTGCACGGACTGTCCCTCCCGTGGAGATCCAGGCATTTGGGGCAGGCTTTTGACTTTTTTACTTGAGCCCTCCGCTCTGTCGGATTGGCCTTCTTAAATGTCTTACAGCGGTACAGACGTCTGGGATGCCCCTCTTCGCCACACATACCACAAAGATCTCGCGACGATTCTTCTCTCGCCTCGCTTGCCGTGGCCTTGGTAAACGAGCGCCTTTCCTGCCTTCGAGGGCTCGATTCACCCTCTCTTGCAGAGTTTGGTCGCCTGGTGATCTGTAATTGCTCCAGTTGCACCAGAACCGTCTTCTGATCTCTCAGGAACTGCCATAGTTTGTTGAACCGGTTACGTGGGTTGACGTTGCTGGCCGCGTCGCATCGGTACACAAGCCACCTTTCCTTCGTACTGTCCGGCAACTTACTTTCAAGTGACCGGATCACCAACTGATTTTTTATGGCGTCCTCACAACCCAAATCTATAAGGTCCAACAGCGCCCGTTCCACCGCTTGGATCAACTGCAAAGCCTCCCTTGGTTGGTTGTTGCGCACAGCTGGTAAGTTCTGTAGCTCCAGTACGATGTCATCCGCTATTTGCGACATGTCCCCATAACAGTCCTCCAAAACCCGGAAGACCTCCTCCGCAGTACGGCAATGAGACAGCCTGAGTTCCCGTTTTACTGCATCAGCGATATTGTCCAGAAGGTGAAAGAGCCTACACTCTGGGGAGCCCGTGGGTTCAGCTAATGCCTGTAGGGTCCCCCAGTTACTCTTCCATCTCCAATAGCTTCTCCTGTCTCCAGAGAACTTTGGTAGGCTTAGGGGTGCGAGCGCAAGAAGCCGGGATCAAATGTGGGGTTCATGGACCACTGTGGTGGATGCCTCTGTGGTGGCGCTGGGGGAGACCCCAACGGGGGGCCCGTGCCACTGACTCCGCCACCGTCTGGAGGCCCACTCGGTTTCTCAGCGGTGGTCGTTCCTCCACTGTCCACACCGCCATGACCATCGTCTCCGCCGTCAACATCCCCCTTGTCCTCTTCACCGCTTGCCGGGACACCAAGGTCGCCATGCACTGACCTTTTGCCTTGGTGTCTGTAGTTATTCAGTGCAACTACAGTCATTCTTCTCCTTTCCTTATAGTCTCTGAGGCGAATCCGCATGTCATCTACCTCCTTGTCCGGGACGAAGCGGTCCCAGGCTCGCACGAACTCCTTCAGCGCTTCGACTCTGCCCTCTAATGCTGTGTGCACCACATCATACTGCTCATGGGTCAAGTGGCCCGACAGGAGCGCTTCAGCCTGGCCAAACGCTTCTTTGAGGTCCGCCTTCAGACAACCAAATTGACCCGATACACAGCGGGACCACAAAGTCTGTTTTACCTTCCTCTCTGTGTCTTGATACAATGTGCGACAAGCATGCAGCCTTTTCTTCACCTCTGCTACATCCTTTTCATATCCAAAACTGCTATTACAGATCTCTTCATAACTGCCTTTGAGTGCCCTCAGTTCAAGTTTGAGATCATGTTCATTCAAATGGTCCATGTTAAACTCAATGGCATTTGCCCTCCTAGTAAAAGCCCCTTGTGCATAGGAACGCTTTTTCTTTAATTCTCCACAGTCCGCCATGCTTTTAATGTCCCTCCCTTTAACTCTTTGGTTTGATGACGTACTTCCGGCCACCGTACCTGGACCAAGATGGCGGCGTTCACTTCCGGTAGCTTAGCAATTAGCTTAGCGGCTAGCTAACGTGCTAATAGCAAATTTGCGGCGATCGGCTTATCCTATGCCGTCGCGCTAAACAGTCACAATGAAAGTCACTCAAGCACAGTCACAGATCACACGATAACCTTTCCTGAGGGCTGGGACCGGGTCCGAAGCTCCGTCGATCGGCCGGGAAACTCCCCCGGGGTCTCGTTTCCAAGCTAGCCTCCTGTAGCTTGTCGTAGTTGACACTGTCCGACCTCCGCTTCTCCGTCACGGGGCTGGCTTGGTGTTGATTACTGTACGGTTTTTTATTAACCTAACTGTGTTAAACTAATAAATCCCACCGCACGGGGTGTGCTTGACCGGTGAAACAGTGTCACACTCAGCTCCAACACTCAATCTCTGTCTTTTCCACATGTTTATTTTTCTCCATTAGCAACTCCACACATGCTTATTTTAGCACTTAAAACAGTGATTGTGCCGTCAGCAGCAGGTAATCAACTGAAAAACACAAAATATAAACATCACTATGTTAATGGCACGGACATAGCTATGATATTTAATACAAATTATAATTACTTTGTACATCAACTCACCAGCTCAGCTTCACCAGTCAAAACCGAGTCATAATAAAAATAACCCACTGAAGAAGAAATACAAAGTGTACTGCTGCCGCTAGAGGGCGCTATAAATGAAACAATATAAACAGTAGGAGGCAAAATAACATGTTTGAAAATAGGAAAACTCCACACAATAGTTGACTATATACTATGTACTATTGTAAAGTGTAAAACTTCCGTTGCCATGTCAGTAACTATTTGCTGGGTCTCTAATGCATTAAAACGGCTTCTTAGGTCGATGCAGACTTTTAACCAGCTTCACGCTGGAGTGTCCAACTTTTTGACTGGTATTGTCCTACAAAGCAGCTGACTGAGTAGCCTACAGTATATGGACTGCATCGGAATATAAATAATAACAATATTAATGTTTTTGACCTAGTATCCCTGTTGATAACATATGAATATATATTCTAATTAAGAGACATAACTTAATATGTTGTCTTTTTTTTGTTGCTATGATGTGGCACTGTTGAACTATATAACAAGCAACAGTATTTATGTTATGGTTAATAAACCATCAGTCTTGGATGATAATTGTCAATCAAGCCACAGAGATGATTTTGCAATCAGTGACTGCTGCAGAAATCTTTTCTTGGTATTATTTCAAGCCATCATGTTTGCTCCTCATTAATAGATAGATGAGCCAGCAGTATTACAGATTGAATATCTGAGAGGGGCTCATGTTTGTCAGCTATTCATGCCATGATAGAGGTCAGATCATTGGATTGAACAGCATTCTGTGAGCATGTAATGAGAAAAGCTGTAAACTTGGAATATGACAAAAAATAAAACCACATAATTAGAAATAAAAATAAATATGAAACTCTTTAAATTCAAACACTTCCAAGTGTGTGTATTGTTGGTGTAGGCCTTCCTGTTATTCTTCTAAATATATTTAAATCTCTTTTCAGCAGCCCTCAGACCTTTAATACGTCAACATATAAAAACAGTGCCCAAGTGACTCTGGAGATTTTCCCTGATCATATACCCCTGGAAATCTGGGTGGAGGCAAAGAATGGACTGGGAAAAGTGGAGTCTGAGCATCTCAGAGAAGATGCCGGCTGGTTTGGTAAGTTAAACGTTGTAGAATAGCATACATAAGGTTTACACCACGTTGCCATTTGATGTCTGCTTATTTTGATCTAGTCTGGTTTAAAACATTAGTCACAATGCTGGCTCTGTTGTTATGTGTTCAAGTGTGTTTATGCAATATGATCATCACCATCTTGCATGTTTGTGTCTTGTTGCAGTTAAAACAAACCCTCCATCAGATGTCAAAGTCATTTCAGAAAAAGGTTTTCCTACCTCCCTGCTTATAAACTGGACTCAACCTATTGCTAAAGAACATATGAAATTGACACATGAAATCAGATTCTGCCCAAATGGATCTCAGAATTGGACTTATGTAAGTATGCCTGAGTCTCATTCTCATTACAATCTCATTCTTCACTAGTGGTGTGAAATGGAAATAATGACCTTAATGCAGCATCCATAATAACATGAAGCTGGCACTGAAACAGTGACTCACCTATGACTATTATAATATTATTATATACTGTATCTAGATGGTTAATCTGTGTTGCTGAATCTCGGTTATTTACAGTTTAGACTTGTTACATCATCAGTCTAAGTGATGTAGTTTCCTCTAGTATCACCAGGAGGTTTGACATTTGTTGTTTAGACTGAAACTCCTCCACAACTTTTAGATGGTGTACCATCCATATTCTGCTCAGGATGAATTGTAATGACTTTGATTATGCCAGGATTTTTCATCTATTACAGTCATCAGCTTTCATTGGTCCAATACTTTGATTTATGACCCAATACCTGGAAAACGATGGATATCCCCTGTACCATCAGTTGTAGGCTGTTAAAGTACGATGTTTTGGCATTTAGCATAAAGCTCTCCTGACCCAAAGCCTCTTGGAGCTAGTGACATTGCTGTAAACATTTGTTTACAAGGGGAGGGGGTGAATCCTTTGAGCTCACTATGTGGCTGCTCTATAAACACAGACACCAGCTCACTTGTTGAGTAGCTGCTTCCTCAGTAACCACATGTGTCATCACATCAACCAGGACTGAAGTCTTAAGGATCATAACTTAAATGTAATCTGTGTGTCTTTTCTGTAAGTATCAGTTGACTAAATCAATGAATCCTTCAGGTACCTCTTGTGGACACTGCTAAGGACATCCAGTCCTTCAGACTCAAGAAGCTTCGACCAGACACAGTCTATGTCACTCAAGTGCGCTGCAAAAATGCTCGAGAAGGCCACGGTTACTGGAGCGACTGGAGTACCAATGCTACCAAAAGAACACCAGAGGACCGTGAGTATTATGGCTGCCAGTTCAGACTACTAGAAATAAGTTGACCACCAAATACAACATTGGCCCTATTTTTCAGCAGTGCAAGAAGATGCTTCTTTCCATCTTTTGAGCAAATATTATCACTCTTCACAGTGATTGGCCCAGCTGTTTCAGAGCTACAATAAATGTATGCTCACCCAATCACATCTAATTGCATTTATTAATCATAGGCCTGTCGTGATATTCAATAAATCAATTAATCGCATGATAATTAAAATTAGCTTGATAATTTTTCTGGCCGCGATAAATTCCATTTGCATGCTTGTTTGTTTTCCTCGTCTCTCTCTCTCGGGTCCTTAGAGTAGCGATGAGTGAACCCCCATGTCAGTCACTTGTCAGTCGCATGGTGTGTGGGGAGGCGGGACTCCTGGCGTAGCCTACCACAGAGTGCAGCTGAGAAGTATACCGGTAGGCACTAGGCAGAGAGAAAGCTAGTTGCCAGTTCGAGTACGGCTAATAAAATATTTAAAGAGTTTTTATTTTTTATTTCATAGTAGCCTATAGACCTGTAGAATAACCGGTAGTAGGGTTGGTCGATTGGCGGGTGTCCATCGGCGATTGCACGCATTATTCCCAATCCGACCATTTTTTGTGTATTATTTTGTCATTGTTAAGGCAAAAGAACTCAATTTATGTCCATGGACATTATAATGAATAGACTATAGGCTTAATATTAGTTTGCATCCAGCGTGCTGCTTCATTACATCTGCTGCACTGCTGCTACCACAATTATCAAATGCTAAGTTTCTACAGTCTGTGACTGTGACCCTCATAAAAGTAATATTTTACAAATCTGCATTATATAAACTAACGAAATTCATTAAAGTAAGTCATTTGGCGACTTCTAAGTCATTAAACTAAGTTTTACTTTTACTGGAGTAATCTACCTCGTTCTGTCATTGTACGTCTTGCTTTGAGTTAAAACCTACTGAGCGAACTCTCCCGTTCTCTCCTATGAACGAGTCAGATGACAACGTGTATCAAACATGAAGCACAGTGAAAAAATTATAAATTACGTAACAACTACCATTATCATTGTATTAGATGAAAATTATCTCAGAACGACAAAATTATCGTTTATCGAAATAATTTCTGAGACAATTTATCGTCCAGCAAAATTTGTTATCGTGACAGGCCTACTCACAGTAACACCCTGCATTGGTTTTGGTCTATGTCGTGGTCATTTATTAGTAATGACTTGCAGATTTCAACAATCAAATATTACAGAAGCATCTTATCTTTTTTTGTTTTGCAATTAGAGAAAATTCCAGTGACATTTATCTGACAAGTGGTTTTTGTTTTTTAGAGGATGAAGAGGCTCACGAGTCCACAAAAATTATCAGTTCTGTTATTGGTGTGATTGTATTCATCATCATAACTGGACTTATCCTGAAATGTATCCACAGAAGAAATAATAACAGGTGAGAGACTTTAATAGTCATATTTTATATTTTTATATGGGCATGAGGCGGGGCCATGGACGGAGCGGGTAGGTTCTTAAGGTTACGAGGGATGGATCTCGCGGATATTGGTCAATCAACCTGTCAATCAGGACGTAGCCACGCCCTAATGCATACCCTGCTTTATCGTCACATATAAAATCAGGGAGGCCAAAATGTCCCAAATGAACATCATACTGCATTGAAGAAGGCTTTAAACTAACGATTGAGACCATAAACACATTTTGAAAACGTTTACTGAGGTTAGAAATCAAGTGAGAAGTTGGTGAATTCTCCATTGACTTGTATAGAGACGGTCGCCCCCTGGTGGCCGTTGATAGAATGCAGCTCTAAGTTAATTCTCCATTGACTTGTATAGAGACGGTCGCCCCCTGGTGGCCTTTTGATAGAATGCAGCTCTAAGTTACTTCCTGGTTGGCTTCATTTCAGTGTATTTGGTGTGTCTCTAACTCTGATATTTGATCTTATTTAAAGAAACCATTCAAGAACAGACACATCTGGATTACCTGCGTGTGAAACTCCCAGGCCGTTGGTGAGTCATGTACTTTCTGATCAGAGTGTTTTAGTGTGTTTGAACCTTGAAAAGCAGATGTTTCACTAATGACTCCGTGTTTCAACCAGAGTTCAACATAATCTGTTTTTATAGGAGCACAATGACCCAGATGAGCTCTACACAAGCCTTCAGCAGCCAACAAATGATGTCTACCAAACTGTCTCCTCAGTACACCATCAACATGACGCAGAAATCTATGAAAACAATCAAAAGTAAATTCAAGAGAACATAAACATGTAACTGATATTGTCTACCTGAATATTGAGATTTCAGGATCAGAGGGGTTTTATTGATACTTTGATAACTTTTTTATTTCTGACTTAACCCTCTATTGCATGGCGTTGCCATATGGCAACAATTGCTTTATCTCGATTTTACTAAAAGGCATTAATATAAAATTCATATTTTACTGTTTTATTATGAAAAGGTAGGTCTTTTAGTTTGATATAACAAATGATTGTTCACGTCACACTAGCAGAATATGCTGTTTGCGCCTTCTTTATCTATGGTCATGGGCACTGACAATATCATGATTTGAGGGTGCCCAAAGTTGGCTAATTGTTCAATATTTAGGCAAAATACCTTCAAGAAAAAAATTTAAATACTTTCTGGGACAAGTTAACTATGAATTTTCATCATTAGAACCAATTTACATCTGATAAGTTTTTTGTAAAATTGTAAATATGCAAATATAGATGATATAGAAATATAGACTGTAATTGACTTACATAGGACTAGACTACTCTGAGACTAAGTTTACAACATTTGATTACATTTATAAGGAAAATAATAACATTTTCATGTATAGTTTGTAATTTCAGACATTTTGTAACTGTAATGTGTTATCTGCTTTATAAATGACACCACTGGAAATCATAGTTTTACCAGACGGAACTGCAACATCCCACCCAAATTATATGTTGGTCTAGTCAAAAGTCAAAGGGACTAAAGCATTTTCTTCTTAGAAGATAATTTATCTTAAATCCTTTACAAGTAGCAAATACACTGTGACATATACCCCAGATAGTATGAAAATTGGACCTGTAATCAGCATTTTGTGCTATTTTTGACAGTATAGTCAGTTTACATAGCTGCCTTCATCCATACAACAACAACATGCAAATCAGGGCAAAGTTAGGTTTTCTACCAGAGGAGAGTGAGGATGAGCTAGTGGGCACTGATGAGGAGAACCATGTTGTCTGTTCCTGTGCTTCAGCCGAGACAGGGACCTGCCTGCTAGTAGTTTGAAACGGGGTGAAACTGGGTTACAATGGCGCGTATAATGTAAATTTGTTTGAAAAACATGTTGATGGTGACTAAATTAAATTAATATTTAGAATAAAAATGATTAAATGGAATCAGATTGAAAAAAATAATTGTTTTGGATAAGGAAAAGGATGTCCCCGTGTCTTATAATGGGTGTACGTAACGATCGTATTACAACGTTATTATCACCATATATTCCAAATAACAGTTGCAATTTAATTAATTTAACTGTGTAAGTATTGTATGATATATTCCACTAAGTATAAGTTGGATTTGTTTAGTCTTGGTATTAGTAAAATAATGTTTTTAGAGAAAATTTTGTTTTTTTGATACTTTCCACAAATGCGCATATATATGGCAACAAATAACCAACTTCTTCTTTCTTGCTACTCATGACTGAGTTTGACCAGTTTGTTTAGAAATGCTCTGTGTCAAACTGTTGTAATGGACCACAAAATCAGGCAACAGGACTTATTGTGTAAACTTGGATGCACAATAACTTAACTCCTCTAAAACTGAAGTAGTGTTCATTGGTTCCAAATCCTCCCTTCCTAAACGATCCACTCTGCACATCGGCAACCTTTCCCTCACCCTCGCATTAGCATCCTGTTTGACTCCACTCTGTCCTTTGATCATCATATTAGATCCAGACTTCCTTCTTCCACCTCTGGCCATTCATCTCAAACTCAGAAGCTCAGACTCTGGTTCATTCATCGTCACACATTTGGCGCTTTTCCACGACACAGTTCCAGCTCGACTTGACTCGACTCTACTCAGTGTGTTCTCTGCGTCTCCATCAGGGATAGACCTGTTACCTGCCAAGGTATATTGACAAATTTGACAAAAAATGATTAGTGGGGTTTAGCTTGAGTGAACTATAATAACCCCGCTCTGAACTGTGACATCACTCATCTCTTCCTGTGACACGTTTCCTCTTCAATGGCGGGAAGTAGACTGAAGTGAGAGTGGGAAATCTGCTAAATTACTATGAATTCCTTCAAACGTACGGTGTTCCTGTTACCCCAAATGAATTTGCAATTAGGATGCCGTTCCCTCTGGTATCCTAACCCTATTAAGAGGTGCTGGAACGCTAGTTTGTCTCTCTTTAGACCCCACAGTAACACCAGTGGGTCATATATGCTTCATCTCATCAGATATCACCACTACCCCATCTGTTGTTCAGTACTGGTCTAATATGGTTGATGGTTTGAACTGGATCCATGTATGGAACCTCCCATACAGATACTTAATTACAAACAAAGTGAGAGAAGTGTCTTACAAACTGATTCATAGATACTACCCTGCAAAGATTTATGTGTGAACTGTTCTCTGTGTGAGTCTGAGCCTGAAACTGTGATGCACCTGTTCTGTTACTGTCTCTCTACTGCCACCTTCTGGAGAGAAGTAGTATGTCATGTCACATTGAAGATTTATTCAGATGTACTTTTTGGTGTCCATGATGTCAAAAGTAAAAAACAGAAAGAACTGTATGTCATGAATCTAATAATATTACTAGGAAAATATCATATACACAAAGCTAAATTTAGTCACTCAAAGCTGTTTTTTGGCATTTCAAAGGGAAACTGAACAATACATCCATAAGAAAGCTGTCAAAACATATAATTTATGTCTTTATTTACTGGATTTATTTGAATAACCCCCCCCCCCCCCCGGCTGCTGTTCATTGCTTTGTAATGTACATTAATAACTGCTTTTGTACTGAATTATTATTGTCAATAAAATGTTATTTAAAAAAAAAAAGTTTGTTTACTGCTGCAAAACTTCACATGAGATTCATATTAAAGGGAAAAATCTCCAGTTTTATGTCGATTTCATCCATTAAAATTAACTCCATCATTCTTATTATTCTTGATATTATTTTGAATCTTTATATAAAACATAAAATTCATCAAAACAGAAAAGCTACACATCACAAAATAAAAAAGACATTTAAACATGACTTAAAAGTGTTAAATAAAGCAGTTTAACCCTTTACATACTGTTCATATACTGACTCATAATTCACATTCATAAATTCCCCATCAGTCATTAATAAAGAGTATATTCTATTTATTAATGGAGAAATGAGACATTTAAACTCACTATTTTATAGAATATAAAGAATATAGCAACGTGTTTGAAAGCTGATTTTTGAAATTTGTATTAAAAGCAAGTCAAATTGTGTAAAAGTTTAAAAAATGATGCCTTTTATCTCCATATTTGTATATTAAGGATCACATTAGGAAAAATCCACCTAGAGGAAATGAGTAGTGGGTGTTTCTACAGTTCTTAAATGTAATAAAAGGGTCAATTTAGGGTTAGACAGTGTGTCAGGGTTAAAGGAGGAGATGGTGAACACAGAGATGAAGGCAGATTATAGTAAATATAAATCATAAACAGACACATTAAGATAAATATCATTAATGAGACTAAAGATGGATTAATACACACATCACCTCACTGTATCTATAGCAACCATAGCACAACCTGTATCTATAGCAACCATGACACAACCTCTATCTATAGCAACCATGGCAAAGCCTGTATCTATAGCAACCATAGCACAACCTGTATCTATAGTAAACTTAACACAACTTGTATCTATAGCAACCATAACACAACCTGTATCTATAGCAACCATAACACACCCTGTATCTAAAGCAACCATAGAACAACCTATATCCATAGCAACCATCACACAACCTGTATCTATAGCAACCATAGCACAACCTGTATCTATAGCAACCATGACACAACCTGTATCTTTAGCAACCATAACACAACCTGTATCTATAGCAACCGTAGCACAACCTGTATCTATAGCAACCATAACACAACCTGTATCTATAGCAGCCATAACACAACCTGTATCTATAGCAACCATAACACACCCTGTATCTATAGCAACCATAGAACAACCTGTATCTATAGCAACCCTAACACAACCTGTATCTATAGCAGCCATTACACAACCTGTATCTATAGCAACCATAACACAACTTGTTTCTATAGCAACCATAACACAACCTGCATCTATAGCAACCATAGAACAACCTGTATCTAAAGCAACCATAACACAACCTGTATCTATAGAAACCACAGCACAACCTGTATCTATAGCAACCATAGAACAACCTGTATCTATAGCAACCATAGCACACAACCTGTATCTATAGCAACCATACAACAACCTGTATGCAACAGGTATTTCCAACATAACAACGGTATCCTTAGCAGGTCATAATTCAACTCAATACATAACAAGAACAACCTGTATCTATAGCATCCATAACACGACCTGTATCTATAGCAACCATAGCACAACCTGCAAAGTCAGAGTTGAGCTCCTTCACAGACTGAAACCTGAGAAAACAGGAAGATTTTGGCTGTTTTCACGATTGTTTCTATTTTATTGCAGCTGTTTCTTTCTCTTCCTGTTTTTTATTCTGTTCAGTTGATCCAAACTAACCGCATGTTGACCAATCACCTGTTTCTCAGCCGTCGAAATGGGAAATGAAACAGTCAATTACGAGACTCGATTCTCTTCACATGAAAGCAAAAATAATGATCAACATCAAGACATAAACTTCTTCAGTCTGAGGTGGAACCTGAAGGAGAGATAATCACAGTTATTATAGTTCAGAAATGTTCATTAGGTTTTGTTTTTATTTAGTTTTTCAGTTTAGTTTCACTGAGTTTAACAAATGATGAAGTAGTTTTAGTTTAGTTTTATTTTGAAGGCATTGACTAGTTTTAGTTTAACAAGTGATGAAGTAGTTTTAGTGTTTCTGTACTTGTAGTCTTAGTTTTCTTGTTTCAGGTTTTAGGAGGAAAGTCTTGATTAGTAGAAGCTGTACAAGATGAAATAATGCTGACACTGAACACTTTTTTACTAAAAAAAGAAAAGTTCTCGCCTCTCTATCTTTATCATCACCACACTGCTAGAAACCAAACAACTTCCTGTGTAGACTAACTTCTTGGTCATAAGTCGTGTTTAATGGGTGGTGGTCTGAGTCTAATACAGCTCAGGGTCTTAGTGCAGTTACTGGCATTGTGATTTGTGCTTACATGCTGTTATATTTGGCTCATAGCTCAAAGTCACATATGATTGATATTTTCTAAAAGCTAACAACATATAACCTCCACTTCTCCACTTCTTCTTTCTTGCTACTCATGACTGAGTTTGACCAGTTTGTTTAGAAATGCTCTGTGTCAATCTGTTGTAATGGACCACAAAATCAACAAATACAATAAAGAATGTAACACATAACTCCTTCTTTGTTATGAGTCATGTATCTCAGATCCTTTCTGGAAAACATCACAAAATCTGAGGTCATTTCCTGATTCTCTTAGTTTGTGCTAAATACTGTAGTAGAGACTATACAGAGAGAAGACTTTTGATCTTAGGGTCACAAATTGTACAATACTGATCATAACTTATTGGAATATGACCATAATAGTCAGGACTGTATACTTGTGATCCATTGTCAACCATTTAGATTTGAATTGTGGAGCTAGGCTTCACAAACTGTGTTTCAACATTTCTGTGTTCAGGATTTAGTGATTAGCATAAACCCGCCCCTGCTGCTGTAGAGGTATAAATACATTCAGCACACACTACTACTACTATAGTCTACAGGTAGCCAGTTAGATGAGTTAGCCGCCGAGCTAGCCGCCGGGCTAGCAGCCGAGTTAGCCACGACTTAGCCGCCGAGCTAGCCAACATGTTAGCCACCGAGCTAGCCGCGAAGGTAGCGGCTGAGCTAGCAGCAGAAAGATCTCAGATGTAGCGTCCATGTTTCTGGTAGAGGTGGTGACTTTGATTGATTTATCTCCATGTTTGTATATTCAGTGTCACATAGAGGAAGTGAGTAGTGGGTGTTTTTACAATTCTTAAATGTAAAAAAAAGGGTCAATTTAGGGTTTTAACGTTTTCACGATTGTTTCTATTTTATTGCAGCTGTTTCTTTCTCTTCCTGTTTTTTATTCTGTTCAGTTGATCCAAACTAACCGCATGTTGACCAATCACCTGTTTCTCAGCCGTCAAAATGGGAAATGAAACAGTGGATCACGAGACTCGATTCTCTTCACATGAAAGCAAAAATAATGATCGACATCAAGACGTAAACTTCTTCAGTCAGAGGTGGAACCTGAAGGAGAGGTAATCACAGTTATTATAGTTCAGAAATGTTCACTAGGTTTTATTTTTATTTAGTTTTTCAGTTTAGTTTCACTGAGTTTAACAAATGATGAAGTAGTTTTAGTTTAGTTTTATTTTGAAGGCATTGACTAGTTTTAGTTTAACAAGTGATGAAGTAGTTTTAGTGTTTCTGTACTTGTAGTCTTAGTTTTCTTGTTTCAGGTTTTAGGAGGAAAGTCTTGATTAGTAGAAGCTGTAAAAGATGAAATAATGCTGACACTGAACATTTTTTTACTAAAAAAACTTCCTGTGTAGATTCACTTCTTGGTCATAAGACACGTATTTAATGGGTGATGGTCACGTAGGCTACTCTGTTTCAAAATCAGTCATGTCTTGCACTTCCTTTAGCAAAAGAGAAGAGACGTCATCTCGTACGTCTGACAGAGTTTGAGGTTTAGGTATTTAAAGATCAGTTTCTCTCTTCAGTATATTAAACTCTTCACTGACAGCAGCACTCAGACTGTTGATCAGACCTCTTGACCATCATGAGTGTTTGTGAACTGTGGTTCGTTCTGCTTCTGCTGCTTCCTGCATATAACAGCAGCCAAGGTACTGTACAGGAACTACTTTTTATTATTTATCATTGAAGACTGACGTTGTTTTCTAATCATCTTTGGTTTAAAGTTATTTTCTATATTTCATAATGACTTTTATGATTGTTTGTTTGCAGTGACTGATGTGAAAACCACTGGGAGAGAACCATATGTCGCTCCAATATGCACCATGGAAACCAATACTCTCTCACTTATAATATGTAAGATCAACACAGAGAGCATCAGAGGACCAGGGTGTTACCTGATGTATAGCATTGACCACGGCTGTATTCATAGATGTGACTCCAGGTTCAGACTCATGAGAGAGAGTCGGACTATATTTCTTCACCTGACCAGTTTAACACCAGAGGACAGTGGGAACTACAGTTGTGAGTGTCTATATACTGGACATACAGTGACTCCCTATCTTAACATCACTGTGGAAGGTAAACACAAGTTATATATTTGTCTTCATACTTTGGTTAAATTTACATTGATTATTTTGCATTGTGTTATATTGTTAACATGACAGTATGATGCTTATACAACATGCAGTAATTATAACAGAAACGTTGTGCTTGAACAGCATTAGTGGTCACAGTAACACCCTGCATTGGTTTTGGTCTATGTCGTGGTCATTTATTAGTAATGACTTGCAGATTTCAACAATCAAATATTACAGAAGCATCTTATTTTTTTTTGTTTTGCAATTAGAGAAAATTCCAGTGACATTTATCTGACAAGTCGTTTTTGTTTTTTAGAGGATGAAGAGGCTCACGAGTCCACAAACACGTCAATTACCATTACTGGTATTGGTGTGACTGTATTAATCATCATAACTGGAGTTGTATGCATCATGTTTCCTGGAGTTATCCTGGAATGTATCAACAGAAGAAATAATAACAGGTGAGAGACTATAATAGTCATGTTTTATATTTTTATATGGGCATGAGGCGGGGCCATGGGCGGAGCGGGTAGGTTGCTATGGTTACGAGGGATGGATCTGGAGGACATTGGGCAATCAACCTGTGAAACAGGACGTAGCCACGCCCTAATGCATACCCTGCTTTATCGTCACATATAAAATCAGGGAGGCCAAAATGTCCCAAATGAACATCATACTGCATTGAAGAAGGCTTTAAACTAGCGATTGAGACCATAAACACATTTTGAGAACGTTTACTGAGGTTAGAAATCAAGTGAGAAGTTGGTGAATTCTCCATTGACTTGTATAGAGACGGTCGCCCCCTGGTGGCCTTTTGATAGAATGCAGCTCTAAGTTACTTCCTAGTTGGCCTCATTTCAGAGGACCAGAACTCCCCGCCTGGTTTCTACCTGTTTGGCAGCAGGAATAAGTTGTTGTGTTACTGCATTTATTGATCTTTGTTACTGGAATTGTTTTTGGATTCATTTTCAGAAAAATGTAATTGGAGGTGAAAAAAAATCTGACTTAAGAGCTTTAAACCTTTTAAAATGGTTTTGTTGGAAAGCACAGAAGGCCTGGTGTGTGTGTGTGTGTGTGTGTGTGTGTGTGTGTGTGTGTGTGTGTGTGTGTGTGTGTGTGTGTGGTGTGTCACTAACTCTGATATTTGACCTTATTTAAAGAAACAGTTCAAGAACAGACACATCTGGATTACCTGCGTGTGAAACTCCCAGGCCGTTGGTGAGTCATGTACTTTCTGATCAGAGTGTTTTAGTGTGTTTGAACCTTGAAAAGCAGATGTTTCACTAATGACTCCGTGTTTCAACCAGAGTTCAACATAATCTGTTTTTATAGGAGCACAATGACCCAGATGAGCGCTACACAAGCTTTCAGCAGCCAACAAATCATGTCTACCAAACTATCTCCTCAGTACACCATCAACATGACGCAGAAATCTATGAAAACACTCAAAAGTAAATTCAAGAGGACATAAACATGTAACTGATATCGTCTACCTGAATATTGAGATTGCAGGATCAGAGGGTTTTTTTGATACTGTGATAACTTTTTTATTTCTGACTTAAAAGAGAAAGAAAAGCTCTCACCTCTCTATCTTTATCATCGTCACACTGCTAGAAACCAAACTACTTCCTGTGTAGATTCACTTCTTGGTCATAAGACACGCGTGTTTAACCCTCCTGTTGTCCTCGAGTCAAGGAAGGAAGGAAGGAAGGAAGGAAGGGAGGGAGGAAGGGAGAAAAGGAAAGGAAAGAAGGAAGGAAAGGAGGGTGGACGGAATGAAGGAAAGGACGGAGGAAGGAAGGAAGAGGGAGGAAAGGAAAGAAGGAAGGAAGGAAGGTAAGAAAGAAGGACAGAGGAAAGAAAGAGAGAAGGAGGGAGGGAGGAAAGAAGGAAGGGAGGATGGAATAAGGAAGGAAAGGAGGGAAGAAGGAAGGAAGAGGGAGGAAAGGAAAGAAGAAAGGAAGGAAGGTAGGAAAGAAGGACAGAGGAAAGAAAGAGAGAAGGAGGGAGGGAGGAAAGAAGGAAGGACAGAATAAGGAAGGAAAGGAGGGAGGAAGGAAGGAAGAGCGAGGAAAGGAAAGGAGGGAGGAAGGGGGGAAGGAAAGAAGGAGGGAAGAAAGGGGGATGGAGGAAGTACAGACAGAAGGAAGGAAGGGAGGAAAGAAGAATAAGACGGGGTCAATTTGACCCGGGAGGACGACACGCGTGTTTAATGGGTGGTGGTCTGAGTCTAATACAGCTCAGGGTCTTAGTGCAGTTACTGGCATTGTGATTTGTGCTTACATGCTGTTATATTTGGCTCATAGCTCAAAGTCACATATGATTGATATTTTCTAAAAGCTAACAACATATAACCTCCACTTCTCCACTTCTTCTTTCTTGCTACTCATGACTGAGTTTGACCAGTTTTGTTTAGAAATGCTCTGTGTCAAACTGTTGTAATGGACCACAAAATCAACAAATACAATAAAGAATGTAACACATAACTCCTTCTTTGTTATGAGTCATGTATCCCAGATCCTTTCTGGAAAACATCACAAAATCTGAGGTCATTTCCTGATTCTCTTAGTTTGTGCTAAATACTGTAGTAGAAACTATACAGAGAGAAGACTTTTGATCTTAGGGTCACAAATTGTACAATACTGATCATAACTTATTGGAATATGACCATAATAGTCAGGACTGTATACTTGTGATCCATTGTCAACCATTTAGATTTTAATTGTGGAGCTAGGCTTCGCAAACTGTGTTTAAAGATTTCTGTGTTCAGGATTTAGTGATTAGCATAAACCCACCCCTGCTGCTGTAGAGGTATAAATACATTCAGCACACACTACTACTACTATAGTCTACAGTTAGCCAGTTAGCTGAGTTAGCCACCGAGCTAGCAGCCGAGTTAGCCGCCAAGCTAGCCAACATGTTAGCCACCAAGCTAGCCGCTAAGCTAGCGGCTGAGCTAGCAGCAGAGAGCTCTCAGATGTAGCGTCCATGTTTCTGGTAGAGGTGGTGACTTTGACTGATTTATCTCCATGTTTGTATATTCAGGGTTACATAGAGGAAGTGAGTAGTGGGTGTTTTTACAGTTCTTAAATGTAAAACAAAAGGGTCAATTTAGGGTTAGACAGTGTGTCAGGGTTAAAGGAGGAGATGGTGAACACAGACATGAAGGCAGATTATAGTAAATATTAATCATAAACAGAGACATTAAGATAAATATCATTAATGAGACTAAAGATGGATTAATACACACATCACCTCACTGTATCTATAGCAACCATAGCACAACCTGTATCTATAGCAACCGTCAGGGGCGCAGCTACCCACTTTCTGAGGGGTATGCAGATACATTGCAGGCGCCCCCCCACCCGGCACCCCCGCCTGAATTTTTAATGGTTATGTAACCCAGCTGTAATTTCAGCCACTTTATGTTATTGTATTAGTATTATTTGTGTTTGTATTATTTGTATGATTTGAGTGAAATGCCCCTTTAAGGGTTAAGACGACATCACATTATGACAGTTTTAAGACAGTCATGAGATTTACGATAGTGCCCCTAGTGAGCATCGCAAGCTCAGATGTGTGTCCTGATTCTTTCTCTCCATCCTCACACCTGAATGACATGAACTTTGTGTTAAGGAGGTTTCAAAAATACAGCAGTCAAGCCATGTAAAAAACATGAAATGTTAATTGTAAATGATATCCTTATTGGATATCAGTTACTGATTGGACGCTGCATCTGATCTGACTTATCAGATACATCACAACAGCACTGTAGTGTTATATCCGAGTGAAGACATTAAACTCAAGTGTATCACTCCCAAGTTCTATAATTTATCTGTTTTATGATTCACCATCTAGTTTAAAAAAAAAAGATAACTGTCTGAACAACAAAATAACCACAAACCAGTTCTTTTATTTTTCTTGTCATGGTCTGTTATATTGTAAATACTGATCAGACAACAGTAACCTGTTGTTTTACTAGTAGTAGCTTTAGCTAACCTGAATGTTTACAAGCCTCCTCTTGATACACTGACATAACTTACCTACTGTCTTTCAACCACTTTGAAAAGCTTTTTTTCATCCCTGCAAAATCTTTCTCTTTCTCCCTCTTCCGTTTTCTGTTTTGTGCCCCCGAGGGCTTTATTTTCTGTCTCTCCATGTCATGAGGTCCCTGTCATCAAATGACAACACGATTCAAATGAAAACACTCCTGCTCTAGCGCGTGCTCGAGGGGGCGCGCCAAAAGTGTGGAGAGGCGCTCCGGTGCTTTCACCTCTCTCCCCGGAGGGGAGGCGATTATCGGAGGGGCAGCGGAGGGAGGCGGAGGGGCGCTTAAGCAGTGACGTGCCTCTGTTATTGATCATATCATTTACTACACATGCACAAACGCTGTTAAATACAGAAAATGCAGACAGAATAATTTTACCCCCATCGCTTTTGCGCCCCCTCCATTGTGGCGCCCCTATGCGCCGCATATAGTGCATACCCACATTTTGCGCCACTGGCAACCGTAACACAACCTGTATCTATAGCAACCATAGCACAACTTGTATCTATAGCAACCATAGCACAACCTGTATCTATAGCAAACATAACACGACCTGTATCTATAGCAACCACAGCACAACCTGCATCAATAGCAACCATAACACGACCTGTATCTATAGCAACCATAGAACAACCTGTAGCTATAGCAACCATAGAACAACCTGTATCTATAGCAACCATAGAACAACCTCTTTCTATAGCAAAGTCAGAGTTGAGCTGCTTCACAGACTCAAACCTGAGAAAACAGGAAGATTTTGGCTGTTTTCATGATTGTTTTTATTTTATTGCAGCTGTTTCTTTCTCTTCCTGTTTTTTATTCTGCTCAGTTGATCCAAACTAAACTCATGTTGACCAATCACCTGTTTCTCAGCCGTCGAAATGGGAAATGAAACAGTTGATCAAGAGACTCGATTCTCTACACATGAAAGCAAAAATAACATCAAGAAGAAAACTTCTTCAGTCTGAGGTGGAACCTGAAGGAGAGATAATCACAGTTATTATACTTCAGAAATGTTCATTAGGTTTAGTTTAGTTTTATTTTGAAGGAATTGACTAGTTTTAGTCAGTTAACCAAGTGATGAAGTAGTTTTAGTGTTTCTGTCGTTGTCTTAGTTTTCTTGTTTCAGGTTTTAGGAGGAAAGTCTTGATTAGTAGAAGCTGTACAAGATGAAATAATGCTGACACTGAACACTTTTACTGAAAATACTTTTACTAAAAAAAGAAAAGCTCTCACCTCTCTATCTTTATCATCACCACACTGCTAGAAACCAAACAACTTCCTGTGTAGATCCACTTCTTGGTCATAAGACACGTATTTAATGGGTGGTGGTCATGTACTCTGTTTCAAAAGCAGACATGTCTTGCACTTCCTTTAGCAAAAGAGAAGAGACGTCATCTCGTACGTCTGACAGAGTTTGAGGTTTAGGTATTTAAAGATCAGTTTCTCTCTTCAGTATATTAAACTCTTCACTGACAGCAGCACTCAGACTGTTGATCAGACCTCTTGACCATCATGAGTGTTTGTGAACTGTGGTTCGTTCTGCTTCTGCTGCTTCCTGCATATAACAACAGCCAAGGTACTGTACAGGAACTACTTTTTATTATTTATCATTAAAGACTGACGTTGTTTTCTAATCATCTTTGGTTTAAAGATATTTTATATATTTCATAATGGCTTTTATGATTGTTTGTTTGCAGTGACTGATGTGAAAACCACTGGGAGAGAACCATGTGTCGCTCCAATATGCACCAATGAAACCAATACTCTCACACTTATAACATGTACAATCAACACAGAGAGGATCAGAGGACCAGAGTGTAACCTGACGTATAGCATTGAACACGGCTTTAATCATGGATGTGACTCCAGGTTCAGACTCATGAATGAGAGTAAGACTATATTTCTTAACCTGACCAGTTTAACACCAGAGGACAGTGGGAACTACAGTTGTGAGTGTCTATATACTGGACATACAGTGACTCTCCGTCTTAACATCACTGTGGAAGGTAAACACTAGTTATATATTTGTCTTCATACTTTGGTTAAATTTACATTGATTATTTTGCATTGTGTTATATTGTTAACATGACAGTATGATGCTTATACAACATGCAGTAATTATAACAGAAACGTTGTGCTTGAACAGCATTAGTGCTCACAGTAACACCCTGCATTGGTTTTGGTCTATGTCATGGTCATTTATTAGTAATGGCTTGCAGATTTCAACAATCAAATATTACAGAAGCATCTTATCTTTCTTTGTTTTGCAATTAGAGAAAATTCCAGTGACATTTATCTGACAAGTAGTTTTTGTTTTTTAGAGGATGAAGAGGCTCACGAGTCCAGAAAAACATCAATTTCCATTCTTACCATTACTATTGTTGGTGTGATTGTATTCATCAACATAACTGGACTTATCCTGAAATGTATCCACAAAAGAAAAAATAACAGGTGAGAGACTTTAATAGTCATATTTTATATCTTGATATGGGCATGAGGTGGGGCCATGGGCACAGTGGGGAGGTTGCTATGGTTACGAGGGCTGGATCTTGAGGACATTGGTCAATCAACCTGTCAATCAGGACGTAGCCACGCCCTAATGCATACCCTGCTTTATCGTCAAATATAAAATCAGGGAGGCCAAAATGTCCCAAATGAACATCATACTGCATTGAAGAAGGCTTTAAACTAGCGATTGAGACCATAAACACATTTTGAAAACGTTTACTGAGGTTAGAAATCAAGTGAGAAGTTGGTGAATTCTCCATTGACTTGTATAGAGACGGTCGCCCCCTGGTGGCCTTTTCATAGAAAGCAGTTCTAAATTACTTCCTGGTTGGCTTCATTTCAGAGGACCAGAACTCCCCGCCTGGTTTCTACCTGTTTGGCAGCAGGAATAAGTTGTTGTGTTACTGCATTTATTGATCTTTGTTACTGGAATTGTTTTTGGATTTATCTTCAGAAAAATTCATTGCAGGTGAAAAAAAAAATCTGTCTTAAGAGCTTTAAACCTTTTAAAATGGTTTTGTTGGAAAGCACAGAAGGCCTGAGGCCTGTACTACGAAGCTGGATTTTCTCTTATCGAGGTAACTTCAGGGTTAACCCTGGGTTTTCCGTACTACGAAGCTGGTTCACTTCTTACCGGAGTAAATCACCATGGTAACTTATGCTGAACGGCTAACCTGCTCCGGAGCAGGTTATGTTCTGGATAAGAGATCAATGAGTACAAAAGCACCACCTCCTGACCAATCAGCTCTCTTAGAAAATGACCTGCCCATTCTTAAAAGATCCTGTCAACATTGGTGCGCGGATCGCGAGAGGAGCGCTTAGGAGAGAATGAGCTTTTAGGGATAGATGCAATTTTTTAATTGGCCAAAATATATATTTAAAAAAATAATCATTGAGGCACGTGGGGGATATTCTGTAGGTTTGACATCCTGAGATCAAAGTGTCAGGGAGCATAATAACTGTATTTATTTATTGTAAAACATTAATGAAAATATATATTTGTAAAATAATCCTTGAGGCACATGAGGGATATTAGTCTGTATGTTATACAGTTGGTTTGAAATCATTCACTCGAATGGTTGAAGCGCATAATAGGTTTGCAATTTGAATGTTGAATATTAAACTAACTTAATGTCTCTTATGAAAGGAAGGGCACTGAGGAAGCGCTCTGCCCCAAACGTCTGTGCTGTAATAGAGTGACATTGTGTGATCAGAGTACTGTTTGTTTATATTGTCTGATAAATTAATATTGTATGATCGTGAATTTACACATTAACAGAGTCAGCTATTTTCTGCCAGCATTCCTTCCTGGCTTTTGCTGCTGCATCATCAGTGTTGCTTTTGGCCTGGATGATGTGTTTGAATTCTTCATATTTATGAAGAATAATTGTCTGCTCCTCCATGGTAAAGGGTAAAGTAGGCTGCTCTGCAGGGTTTCTGCATGTTTGTGATTGGTCAGACGCTGCAAACACCTCCCCTTTATGTGAACGCGCAGAGATCCAGATTGGAAAACCCTGGGTTGATTTACCGAGTTGATATCCAGCTTCGTAGTACCGCTTATCCTGGACTGCGAAGATCTGGTTAAGTCAACCCAGGTAACGGAGAGATATCCTGGATAGGTTAATCCAGCTTCGTAGTACAGGCCTCTGGTGTGTGTGTGTGTATTTGGTGTGTGTCTCTAACTCTGATATTTGATCTTATTTAAAGAAACAGTTCAAGAACAGACACATCTGGATTACCTGCGTGTGAAACTCCCAGGCCGTTGGTGAGTCATGTACTTTCTGATCAGAGTGTTTTAGTGTGTTTGAACCTTGAAAAGCAGATGTTTCACTAATGACTCCGTGTTTCAACCAGAGTTAAACAATCTGTTTTTATAGGAGCACAATGACCCAGATGAGCTCTACACAAGCCTTCAGCAGCCAACAAATGATGTCTACCAAACTGTCTCCTCAGCACACCATCAACATGACGCAGAAATCTATGAAAACACTCAAGTAAATTCAAGATGTGGCGGGGGTAGGGTAAATTTCTATCAGGTATCAAATCTTCCAGGAATTTAAAAGGTTGCACGACACCACCCTGGGAATTTCACCCAGGGAGTAGACACAGGTTCGTTCTATTCAATAGGCTTTGAGACGTGGTTCAAGGTATAAAAATAATTTCTTTTTATTACAATTGTTTAAAATAATATCATCAAACTCACACCAAAGAAAGGAAACTAAGTCAGGTCAGAGGCTTACCGGGTGGATAAGTAGTAGACGGGAGTAGTTCACCCACAATAGAAAAATAAAATAAAAGTCACCCACACACACACTGAAGTATCCACCACCAAAGAGCACAGCACACCAACGAAGGGGAGACACCACCACCAGTCACCGCCACCACCACCGGCCTCCGACACTGAAACAAAGATAAAATAATTAATGGGGGTTTGCAACTCAAACACACTAAATAAAATTAAAATTTAGAAACAGAAAACAAATATAACTAAACCCTTAATTAAAGCAAACACTTAATTCAAAGAAAGTACACAATTTACAATATAATTAAACAAAGAACCAGAAAATCAATCAAAAGGAAATAAATAAATCTATGCAAATAACCCAAATTAATTCATACAACCCACACCTCACTCATACAACTGAGCAAAATAAGAACAGGGAGTCACTTAGCCTAAGCATGCGTGGCCATGCCATGCAAAGCTGCTGTGGCAGCAAGAGTCTTTTAATGAAGAGCCAGCAGCTTAATTGTCCGTGGAGAGAAGGCCACAGTCAAAACGCCGCCCTAGTAGGCCGCACAGCAGAGCAGCAGCAAAGCAGCAAGCAGCAGCAAGCAGCAGACAGACAGAGCAGCAGCAAGCAGGCAAAGCGAAGGCACGCTGGCAAAAAGCGACGAGACAAAGCAGCAGCAGTCCGATCTGTGGTTCCACCTGTAGCAGAAATGGAGGGGCACACACACTCATACAGGCAGGAGGAGGAGCGCGACAGATCCGGACCACACTAGCATTAGCTGTTGAACACAACCACCACTATGCAGAGAGAGAGGACACTTACCACACCAAAGGAGAGCTCATGAACAGCACAGAGCAACACGTGCAGCAGCACACCTGCTGTAGCGGAGAGGAAGACCGACCTCTTACCCGGAAGTGATGTGGCAGCTAGAGAGCAAGAGAGAGCCGTCCTAAATACGGGCCTCTGCTCTGGGATAGGCTAACAGGCCATCGGGGTGCGTTCAAGATCGTACAATGCATAGGCTCAGCTATACTGCCACAAAGAGAACATAAACATGTAACTGATATTGTCTACCTGAATATTGAGATTGCAGGATCAAAGGGTTTTTTTGATACTGTGATAACTTTTTTATTTCTGACTTAAAAGAGAAAGAAAAGCTCTCGTCTCTCTATCTTTATCATCATCACACTGCTAGAAACCAAACTACTTCCTGTGTAGATTCACTTCTTGGTCATAAGACACGCGTGGTTAATGGGTGGTGGTCTGAGTCTAATATAGCTCAGGGTCTTAGTGCAGTTACTGGCATTGTGATTTGTGCTTACATGCTGTTATATTTGGCTCATAGCTCAAAGTCACATATGATTGATATTTTCTAAAAGCTAACAACATATAACCTCCACTTCTCCACTTCTTCTTTCTTGCTACTCATGACTGAGTTTGACCAGTTTGTTTAGAAATGCTCTGTGTCAAACTGTTGTAATGGACCACAAAATCAACAAATACAATAAAGAATGTAACACATAACTCCTTCTTTGTTATGAGTCATGTATCCCAGATCCTTTCTGGAAAACATCACAAAATCTGAGGTCATTTCCTGATTCTCTTAGTTTGTGCTAAATACTGTAGTAGAAACTATACAGAGAGAAGACTTTTGATCTTAGGGTCACAAATTGTACAATACTGATCATAACTTATTGGAATATGACCATAATAGTCAGGACTGTATACTTGTGATCAACAATATCCCAAATGCTTAAAGACTGTGTAAAGTGAATCTTCTTCTAAACACATTAAATAGGTCATAAATGTATTTCTAAAAAAGGTGTAAAAAGCATTTCAACCATTTAGATTTGAATTGTGCAGCTAGGCTTCACAAACTGTGTTTCAAGATTTATGTGTTCAGGATTTAGTGGTGATTAGTATAAACCAGTCTACAGTTAGCCAGATAGCTGAATTAGCCACTGAGCTAGCAGCCGAGTTAGCCGCCGAGCTAGCAGTCGAGTTAGCCGCCCAGCTAGCTGTCAGACGTAGTGTCCATGTTTCGGGTGCTCGCTGTCTTCATCTCATGCACAGGCCTTTAGGTATTTAAAGATCAGTTTCTCTCTTCAGTATATTAAACTCTTCAGTGACAGCAGCACTCAGACTGTTGATCAGACCTCTTGACCATCATGAGTGTTTGTGAACTGTGGTTCATTCTGCTTCTTCTGCTTCCTGCATATAACAACAGCCAAGGTACTGTAGTGAGACAGCAGGTGGAGCTGTCTCGTTGAAAAAGACTAATTGTGGACTATTGGACACACCTGTGGGACGCCAGGCAGAGAGCTGAGATGTAGAAAAGGGGTTCAATCTGTGAGGAGAGGTGAGCTGTGTGGACGTCTTGTTTGTTTGGCGGCTGGTACCCTTTGGGCTGGGGAGGGGCGCTCGCAGTTGGTTAGGGCTGCCGGAGCGAAGATAGGAAGGTAGGGGAGCTGAACCTGGGTGAGGAGTGGAGGCTAGTTGCCTCCTTTAGGTAGCCAGGGCCGGGGCTTTAACAGGGCTGCTAGCCGCCGTTTTCCACAGCCGTTCCCCCATCACTTCATCAGCGGTGCTGCGGTGACTGTGTGTAACCTGGTGCTTGGGGTTGAGACCTTTTGGACACGCCGCCCGACGAAGTGTTGTTCCCCCGGGGAATCAGATGGCGCATCAAGCGAAGACCCCGGGGGGGGGGCTCCTCGCCAGGGGGCGAGTTGAGTATATAAAATTGCATATTTAATGTCTGTTTATTGTTGTTTTATTTATAGTCTTAATTGTGTTACCCTATTTTAAATTGCGTAGGGGGCCAGCAGGTTTTGGTTACAGGGGGGATGATAGTCAGGGGAGGGGAATGAAACATACATAGCTCACTAAGTTGCAGTGAGGGAGGCATCAATTGAAGCGTGCTGTGGTGTACTTCTTTATAAGAGTGTGCAGTGCTGTGATTTTAAAGTCTATCTAGCCCTTTTGTGGTGTGAACTGAGTTGAGTGTTGTGCATTTTATGTCCTGGCTATTTGGTCTACTGTTACCTGTCTCAGCCGGTACTCCTGTGCCTTAAATTATTATTGAAAAGGAAATAAAGTTTTGTAAAGTTGTAATTGTCTATATAACTGCTTCCTGTGTCCTGTGTGTGGGTAACTAAATCCTCTGACAAAAACCTTTACTGGTTAATTCCAGGTGGTGGCAGTATTTGCCTGCCCGGTTTACAAGGTTTATTACAGTACTGTACAGGAACTACTTTTTATTATTTATCATTGAAGACTGACGTCGTTTTCTAATCATCTTCCCTGGATAAACCCATCGTCTTGTTCCTGCTCGTCTGTCTTTGTGTTTGCTGTTAAAATGTCTCGTTTTTCTTCTTCTCCTTCTTTTTTATTTATTTTATATTTATTTTCTTTATTCATGACAGTCGTGTCTCAGCTGTGTTTTTACTTCTCTTCTCCTCTGCTTATTATTATTGAGCTCTTTTAAATCTTTCATTTGCACTCTATGTACTTTTTTTTTTTTTTTTTAAGATTTTGTTGGCATAGACGCCTTTATTTAACAGTAGATCGACAGGAAACATGGGAGTGAGAGGGGGGTGTGACATGCAGCAAAGGACCTCCGATGCAGCATGCGCTCTAACCACTCGACCACCTGCGCGCCCGCACTCTATGTACTTTTAATGATTTTAAAGCTAATCAGTATTTTATGCTTCAACCTTACATTTAATGCTCTATTCTAGCATTTTATTTTATTTTTCTCTGGAATTTGTTTTTTTGTTTTTATTATTGGGTTTTATTTTTATTTTTCAAATTGTATGTTTTTTTTTGTTTCCCATTTGTTGTGTTGTCAGAGCTATTGCTCCTCCAGGCCACCAGGTGGCATAGTTATTCTGGTTAGAGAGTAAGAGCTATAAAGCACTGTGATGTCGTAATGTTGTTGTTAAAAAAAGTGTGCGAAGTAAAGAAAGGAAAATGTGGAAGTTACACAGAGCCTGATGTTTCTTTCTTTCTACTGCTACTACACCACAAATTGGCGACGAGAATGGCCGTGGCTACGACTCCTTTGCCCCCTGCATTCCTCCAATGTCCCAGAGACCCTGCAATGCCGTTTGAAACATGGTTAAGGATGTTTCAAAATTACCTGCTTGTGATTGACGTGGGAGGAGAAAAGTGGCCCGACAGCGAGCTGTACTGCTACACAGCATCGGTACCGAAGCACAGAGGATTTTCTATACGTTGCCTGACACAGGTACCACATATGCTCATGCTGTAACTGCCTTACGAGCGCATTTTGTGCAGAAAGTCAATGTGATTGCTGTGAGACATAAGTTCCGCCAACGAGCGCAAAGACATGATGAAACAATGGCGCAGTATGTCTCCGCGTTACGGGAGATGCTGGCTTTGTGTGACTTTGGAAATGTTGAGGAAGATATGCTACGAGATCAGATCGTCGAAAAAGCGTACAGTGGGCGCATACGTGAACGTTTATTATTGGAAGATAAACTGACGCTGAATAAAGCCATTCAAATTGCAAATCAGGTGGAGTCTGCTGCATGGGATGCCAGTGCTTTCTCCAACAGTGAAACGCCGGTCTGGGAGATTAAAAAGCTGCACAGAAAGGACGGCCCAAGAAAAGGTGACACAAAGTCTGCACACGCATGCAAATGCTACAGATGTGACTCAGGAAAACACCTTGCAAACTCTACAAAATGTCCAGCTGTAAACAAAGTATGCAAAACGTGTGGAAAGACTGGGCACTTTGCAAAAGTCTGCCGCTCACGTCAAAAACATGAAGTGGGGGAGGTTATTATACCCGAGCTGACTGTATTATTCCTGCAAGATGCTGCACCTGTGGAGAAGAAAATAATGTGTGAGGTGGAATTGGGCACTTCTCCAAATATGCTGCCATGTGAGATGATCGTGGATACTGGATCATCAGTTTCAATACTGCCAGCTAGGGTCTCAGTCACTTACCCCTGAGAAGAGCTAAGATTCCTCTGGTGACATACTCAAGACAAAGAATTCCTGTGCTGGGTATACTAGACACACAGATACATCATGATGGACAGTCTGCCCGAGCCTCCTTCTACATTGTGAAGTCAGGTTCACTGCTGCTGGGGTTGGATTTAACCAAAGCACTGGACATTGTCATCAAAGGAAACAGAGTGATACTCAAAGCAGAACAAAAAGTCAGAGAAATATCCATTGCACCTCCACCTGCCATCACTGCTCCGCCTGGACCCGCTGCTCCGTCTCCACCTGCCATCACTGCTCTGCCTCCACCTACCATCGCTGCTCCGCCTTCACCTGCCATGGGCTATGTGAAAGGTTTTGTGCACAAAGTCAAAGTCAGAGAGGATGTTAAGCCAGTGCAACAGAAATTAAGAAGGCTGCCATTTGCTGTCAGAGATGCTGTTTCGGCAGAGCTAAAGCGGCTACTAGAGGCTGACATCATTGAGAAAATTGACGGGTCTCCCTGGGTGTCTCCGATTGTGGTGACGCAGCGGAAGAATTCAACCAGAATCCGTATGTGTACAGACCTCAGAGAGCCCAATAAAGCCGTGGTGACTGATAGTTACCCCATTCCACACATGGCGGAGCTCAGAGGAGCGACCTTATTCTCTACTATCGACCTTGCAAACGCCTACTATCAGGTTCCTCTACATGAGGATAGCAGAGATCTGACTGCTTTCATAACCCATGAGGGACTGTTCAGGTACAAACGAGTTTGCTATGGACTTGCATCGGCGCCCTCAGCATTTCAGAAAATGATGTCCATTGTGCTGCAAGGTCTGACAGGAGTCCAAGCATACCTGGATGACATCATAGTGTATTCGTCCTGCCGCACTGACCACGAACAACGCCTGAAAGTTGTGCTAAACAGACTGGAGGAAGCTGGACTCCATCTGAATACAGAAAAATGCAAGTTCTATCAAGAAAAGCTGACTTACCTGGGACACACAATATCTAAGGATGGTCTGCTGCCAAATGATGACCACATTATAGCTATACGTGATGCCCCAGCACCAACTGATGCTACTTCTCTCAGATCCTTCCTTGGTCTGACATCATGGTACTCCAAGTTCATACAAAACTATGCGACAGTGGTGGAACCAATGAGAGCAGTGCTGCGTGACGCCACATTCACATGGACTGAGGATGCACAGAACAGTTTCTAGCAGGTAAAATTGCTCATTAATGACAGTCCAGCACTCACAATGTTTGACCCCTCCCTGCCCACCATAGTGTCCACGGATGTCTTAGACTATGGTATGGGCGGTGTCCTTACACAGATACACCCTGACGGTTCAGAAAGGACAGTGGCTTTTGCTTCCTGCTCCTTAAATGCTGCTGAGAGAAAATACTCAGTGGTTGAAAAGGAAGCATTGGCCTGTGTCTGGGCCACAGAGCGCTGGAGGACCTACCTATGGGGAACAAAATTCACCTTACGAACTGACCACCAGGCTTTGACTACACTGCTGAATACTAAGGGGTAGGGCTGGTATGAGAGTAGCGCGCTGGTCAGCCAGGCTACTCTGCTTCAACTATGACATTGTCTACAGGCCCTGTGCACAGAACTATGCAGCAGAATGCCTTTCTCGTTTGCCACTGCCTAATGACCAGGACTGCTCCACTGACATGGAGCCTGAGACTGTTGCTGCTGTATCGGTTGTCCTGACTGCTGTTCCCGTGTCCGACTTTGCTAATGTCTGCTCTTCCTGCCCAGATTTGCACCGGCTGCACAACTACATGACAAAAGGGTGGCCTGCGTCTTCAAAAGGCTTGCCAGCAGACATGATGCCATACTACCAGGTGAGACATGAACTGTCAGCACACAAGTCACTTATCTTAAGAGGGAAATACAGGTTAGTGGTACCAGTACAACTACGTTTACACATGGTGCACTTGGCGCATGAAAGCCACCAAGGCATAGTGCGTACCAAGCAAAGACTCAGAGACTTGTATTGGTGGCCTAAGATGAATGCTCAGGTGCAGTCTGTCATTGCCACATGCATGCCCTGCCAGCTGAATGACAAAACTACAAGGACGGCCCCAGCACCGATGACACCCGTCCCTCTGCCTGATGGTCCTTGGCAAAAGCTAGCACTGGATATTGTTGGCCCGTTTGAGACAGGTCCTGCAGACTGTAAGTTCGCTATTACCATGGTGGACTATTACTCAAAGTGGCCAGAAGTCTGTTTTCCTCCACAGTGCACTACTGCTACAGTAATTCACTTCATGAGTGCTGTGTTTAGCCAAAAAGGGAACCCCCTAAGTGTGGTGACGGATAATGGCCCACAATTTACCTCCTCAGAACTCTCCTCTTTCCTGGAAGAGCGGGATATTCAACATATCAGAACCACAATCTACCACCCGCAATGAAACGGGGCAGTAGAAAGACTGAATAGGGTGCTAAAGGAAAGTATCCTTACTGCAGAGAGAGAGAAAGCTCCATGGAAAGCTCACATCACTGAGTTCCTTCAAGTTTACAGAGCTACACCACACGCAACCACGGGGATATCAACCTTCCACCTCATGTATGGCAGAAAGATGAGAATTAAAATCTCTGTTCAACCTGACGTTACAGCTGTTCGAGACAACGAACTGAGAGACAGAGTCAAACAGAAACAACTACACATGAAAACATACACAGATGCCAAGAGACATGCTAAGGCTCCCAGGCTACACCCAGGAAGCCTGGTGCGTGTGAGACACCCTGTACATGTCAAGAAGGGGAGATCCAAGTTGAGTGGGCCTCACAAAGTGATCCAGCAGAAAGGGCCTCACAGCTACACCCTCACTGATGGGAAAGTTTGGGATGCTTCACGCCTGTCAGTGTTGCCTGAGAGTTTCACTCTTCCAGCCACAGAACAAAGGTTGGAGAAGCCAGCTCCAAGTGACACTGTACCAAGCAGGAGCCAGCGAAAAAGACTATGTTACTTGAGATAGCAAGAAGGACTTATATTCTGTTCTAACAAAAGTGTTCAAAGTATAAAATACGTGACCAATATGTGCTGTTGCAGTAATGCAGTAATGTTCTTAAGAAAAAAAAAATTGCTAATGGTTACTAAGTGAAGTGATATAAGGATTATCACTGCAGTTACAAGATGTTTTGAAAACTTTTTTTGGGTTACAGTATTTGCTTTGATATGGAAAAAACATTTTAAGAAAGGGGGAAATGTTGTGTTCTCAGAGCTATTGCTACTCCAGGCCACCAGGTGGCATAGTTATTCTGGTTAGAGAGTAAGAGCTATAAAGCACTGTGGTGTCGTAATGTTGTTGTTAAAAAAAGTGTGCGAAGTAAAGAAAGGAAAATGTGGAAGTTACACAGAGCCTGATGTTTCTTTCTTTCTAATGCTACTACTTACCATTAAGTATTCGTTTTATGTATGAAATGCTCTCTATAAATAAACCTTGCTTTTATTCTTGTCTCTGTGTTTTATAGTAATGCACCTTCAGTTGTGGCGCTCCCAGTTTGGTTGTAAAGGTGACTCTACATGACAATAAAAGCCACCTTATCTTATCTCCTGTTGTGTTACTGTCATCCTGCTTCCTGTGTGATTGTTGCTCATACGTGCAACACGACAACAAGTTGCTTTCTTTTTTTTCTGATCAGACCTCTTGACCATCATGAGTGTTTGTGAACTGTGGTTCGTTCTGCTTCTGCTGCTTCCTGCATATAACAACAGCCAAGGTACTGTACAGGAACTACTTTTATTATTTATCATTGAAGACTGACGTTGTTTTCTAATCATCTTTGGTTTAAAGATATGTTCTATATTTCATAATGACTTTTATGATTGTTTGTTTGCAGTGACTGATGTGAAAACCACTGGGAGAGAACCATATTTCGCTCCAATATGCACCAATGAAACCATGAATATCATCATACTTGTAGCATGTACAATCAAGACAGAGAGGATCAGAGGACCAGGGTGTTACCTGATATATCACATTGAACACGGCTTTAATCATAGATGTGACTCCAGGTTCAGACTCATGACAGAGAATCAGACTATATTTCTTAACCTGACCAGTTTAACACCAGAGGACAGTGGGAACTACGACTGTGATTGTATATATCCTGAACATACAGACACTCTCCATCTTAACATCACTGTGGAAGGTAAACACAAGTTATATACTTGTCTTCATACTTTGGCTAAATTTACATTGATTGTTTTTAGGGCTGTCAAACGATTAATTTTTTTAATCACGATTAATGGCGTTTTGAATTGCATGTTTAAAATCCTGTTATTTTACATTTCAAGGCAGTTTTAAGCCCATAATGTAAAGCATTTCTTACCAGAGTGTCTTAACTGGGAATCAATCACGGCTCTGCTGCGACTCCCACACTCCAAAATGGTCCTTTGGTGGAGCTGAGGCTGGCTTGGCTGCACCTGGGTGTTTAGCGTGGAGGTGCTAACTCAAACTCCACGTACTCCGGTGGTAGTTAAACTCCGTTTGACACAGGATGCATTTTACTTTTGACTTGTCAACTGAAGCGTCTGGAAGTGTTTTAAAGTTAAACAAGCCGTTCAAAAGTCCAGTAGCTCTCTTACTTTCCATCAGCGCGGTAGGTTTACTGCAGGAGGCCACTTCAAAGCATAGCGCTACAGCTAGAGGAGCCGTCTACGGGGGAGTAGAAGGGACAAAAAGGCTTGCAACATTAAAATGAGATTTAAAAAATTAACGCGTGATGGATTGCATTAATCTAATCACGATTAACGCATTAATGCTGACAGCCCTACTTATTTTGCATTGTGTTATATTGTTAACATGACAGTATGATGCTTATACAACATGCAGTAATTATAACAGAAACGTTGTGCTTGAACAGCATTAGTGCTCACAGTAACACCCTGCATTGGTTTTGGTCTATGTCGTGGTCATTTATTAGTAATGACTTGCAGATTTCAACAATCAAATATTACAAAAGCATCTTATCTTTTTTTTGTTTTGCAATTAGAGAAAATTCCAGTGACATTTATCTGACAAGTAGTTTTTGTTATTTAGAGGATGAAGAGCCTCACGAGTCCAGCGAAACATTGATTGCCAGTTCTTTTGTTGAAGAGATTGTATTCATCATCATAACTGGACTTGTGTTCATCAACATAACTGGACTTATCCTGAAATGTATCCACACAAGAAAAAATAACAGGTGAGAGACTTTAATAGTCATATTTTATATCTTTATATGGGCATGAGGCGGGGCCATGGGCAGAGTGGGGAGGTTACTATTGTTACGAGGGCTGGATCTCGAGGACATTGGTCAATCAACCTGTCAATCAGGACGTAGCCACGCCCTAATGCATACCCTGCTTTATCGTCAAATATAAAATTAGGGAGGCCAAAATGTCCCAAATGAACATCATACTGCATTGAAGAAGGCTTTAAACTAGCGATTGAGACCATAAACACATTTTGGAAACGTTTACTGAGGTTAGAAATCAAGTGAGAAGTTGGTGAATTCTCCATTGACTTGTATAGAGACGGTCGCCCCCTGGTGGCCTTTTGATAGAATGCAGTTCTAAGTTACTTCCTGGTCGGCCTCATTTCAGAGGACCAGAACTCCCCGCCTGGTTTCTACCTGTGTGTGTGTGTGTGTGTGTGTGTGTGTGTGTGTGTGTGTGTGTGTATTTGGTGCGTCTCTAACTCTGATATTTGATCTTATTTAAAGAAACAGGTCAAGAACAGACACATCTGGATTACCTGCGTGTGAAACTCCCAGGCCGTTGGTGAGTCATGTACTTTCTGATCAGAGTGTTTTAGTGTGTTTGAACCTTGAAAAGCAGATGTTTCACTAATGACTCCGTGTTTCAACCAGAGTTCAACATAATCTGTTTTTATAGGAGCACAATGACCCAGATGAGCTCTACACAAGCCTTCAGCAGCCAACAAATGATGTCTACCAAACTGTCTCCTCAGTACACCATCAACATGACGCAGAAATCTATGAAAACAATCAAAAGTAAATTCAAGAGAACATAAAACATTTATATATGTTTTATATGTGTTACATAAAACACAATTAAACATTGCCAAAACTAAATTGATGATATTTTCCATTGGTAGGGAAGTACCTGTGTCTCCTCCCAGTATTTTATCATTACAAGGGTGTGAGATTGAACTTCTGACCTGTTATAAATACCTTGGCATTTTAATTGATGATCGGTTTGCTTTTAAACCACATGTAGAAAACCTGATAAAAAAAAATGAAGACTGAAACTGGGATTCTTTTTCCGTCACAGATCTTGTTTTTCTTTTGCTACCAGAAAAAAGTTGGTTGCTGTGTTTTCTGGACACCATGTATCACGGTGCTTTAAGGTTCGTTACGGGCTGTAAAGCCCTCACTCACCACTGTACCTTATACGCTCGAGTTGAGTGGCCGTCTCTGGCAGCACGCCGCCTTATACATTGGCATATTCTTGGGTCTGATCCCCCACTATTTATGCTATTACATTTCTAAAACCCAAAGCGTTTATAGCTTACGTTCCAATGAATTTCACTTATTAAATGTGCCCAAAGTTCGTTCGGAATTTGGTAAGCACTGCTTCAAGTACGCTGCACCTGCTGCTTGGAACGCATCGCAGAAAACTTTAAAGCTAAAGGAGCTCATCAACCTCCCGATTTTGAAAACCCGTGTGAGAGCCGTTGGAGCGGCCACATATCGCACCTGTTCTTGTCTCAATGTTAATCCTGGGTTTTAGCCCTGTTGCTTTCTCTTGCATGTATTTTATCGTCTCTGTGTTGTGTGAGTTTTCTGTGTGTTCTTAATTGTGTAACTTTCCTATGCTGCTGTCTTGGCCTCCCTTGAAAAAGAGGCCATTGTATCTCAATGGGACCGACCTGGTTAAATAAAGGCAATAGATAAAAAATAAAAATATAAACATGTAGCTGATACCTACCTGAATATTGAGATTGCAGGATCTGAGGGTTTTTTTCCGATACTGTGATAACTTTTTTATTTCTGACTTAAAAGAGAAAGAAAAGCTCTCGCCTCTCTATCTTTAGCATCATCACACTGCTAGAAACCAAACGACTTCCTGTGTAGATTCACTTCTTGGTAATAAGACACGCGTGTTTAATGGGTGGTGGTCTGAGTCTAATACAGCTCAGGGTCTTAGTGCAGTTACTGGCATTGTGATTTGTGCTTACATGCTGTTATATTTGGCTCATAGCTCAAAGTCACATATGATTGATATTTTCTAAAAGCTAACAACATATAACCTCCACTTCTCCACTTCTTCTTTCTTGCTACTCATGACTGAGTTTGACCAGTTTGTTTAGAAATGCTCTGTGTCAAACTGTTGTAATGGACCACAAAATCAACAAATACAATAAAGTATGTAACACATAACTCCTTCTTTGTTATGAGTCATGTATCTCAGATCCTTTCTGGAAAACATCACAACATCTGAGGTCATTTCCTGATTCTCTTAGTTTGTGCTAAATACTGTAGTAGAAACTATACAGACAGAAGACTTTTGATCTTAGGGTCACAAATTGTACAATACTGATCATAACTTATTGGAATATGACTATAATAGTCAGGCCTGTATACTTGTGATCCATTGTCAACCATTTAGATTTGAATTGTGGAGCTAGGCTTCACAAACTGTGTTTCAACATTTCTGTTCAGGATTTAGTGATTAGCATAAACCCGCCCCTGCTGCTGTAGAGGTATAAATACATTCAGCACACACTACTACTACTACAGTCTACAGTTAGCCAGTTAGCTGAGTTAGCAGCCGAGTTAGCAACTGAGTTAGCAGCTGAGTTAGCCGCCGAGTTAGCCACTGAGTTAGCAGCTGAGCTAGCCGCCGAGATAGCCGCTGAGTTAGCTACTGAGTTCGCCAGTGAGCTAGCCGCCGAGTTAGCTGCCGGGCTAGCCGCTGAGTTAGCTGCCGAGTTAGCCGCCTATAAAATATTTTATATTTTGAATACAATATTGTCCCGTCCCGACCCGACCCTTACACCTTCTTTATAAAGTTAATTAGTCGTAAGTTTGCGGTAAAATGTAGTTGGGTTGTCGAGGTCAAAACACTAGCAGCTGTGAATCAAATAAAGTTGTTATAAGTACTGTTATGTAGTTTTTTTTACCCTTACACTGAATGTTTGCTGCTTCAATCCAGATGAGTATTGAAAAATATTTTCCGTGATTGAAAAAGAGACGTGTTGAGGATGAGGACCAGCCTGAACCGGAGGTATCAGTCTGAAACAGAGCTGAACAGTCCGACCAGTGTAATTAGCTATGTTATTCATTTGTTTACAATATTTTCAGGCTTCAACCAGTGCTGCTCAAGCAGAAAGACAGGGTCAGGGAGAGAAAAAGATTCGTTAGGCATTGAAGAGGAGAGTAGGAGAGGACAGCATCCAACATGCTGCTGTGACAGAGCCAGCTGAAACAACAGGTGAGGTGGACAAACAGATGTAGAAACAGGCAGGTAAGAAAGCAGGTCTCAGTTCAAGGGAGCTCATTTCTATTGTTGGGTTTCTGTTTAGATGGGACTTTGGCAACATCCAAAAGTGCCAAACACAGGTCCACTGGATTCAACCCTGAGTGGTTGAACATGCCTCAGTTCAAGTCATGGTTGTACCACACACAGCATGGTCAACTTAATGTCTGCATAATATGCTATCCTTCACAAATATTCAGAAATATCTTTTTTTATTGATTCTTCTTTTTATATCATTAGCATTTATGTAATACATGTAATATGATGATGAAAATCACAAAGTGTGACTGTGGAATGTCTGACTATTTAGCTAATTTGTTTAATTATGATGTACTTTTAAAGGGATGTTTTGTAGACTGTGCAGGCAGCACAAGCCTGCGCCCAAGAGAGGTGCCACAAATAGGGCTTTTGTTGAGGTCGGGGCCATTACCTATAGAAAAGACTATTAAGGGCGGCACATCATCACAGAGCACCACCAGATTAATGATAATAATAATAATAATAATAATAATATAGCTTTATTTAGTAACGGCCAAATTATTTTCTAACAATTTTGGCATTTACAGGTGTCTCTGTAATGGACTCTTTTGAGCCTACTATTGTGCTAAAGCACGAGGCCATCATTGGTGGCTTCAAGTGCCTCTACTGGCTTGTAAAAAATGAACATGCCCATCATACAAACTATCCAAAGCTTCTGAGCCTGGCAGAGCTTTTGGCATGTGATTATTTTAAAAAGTTAAAGGTAACACACCTAAACCTTAAGACAAATGTCATCTATCTACTATCTAAACATACATTTAATCTCTACATTATTGACTATACATTTTTAATAAGTTATGAAGTACCTTTTCCCCCTTTCCCAATCTCTAGCTTGACCACAGGAATAATTACAGATCACATCGTATCATCGATGACATGCTTGAGATTTTATCTCGTCAAATTGAGGAGCCTATCCTGATGGCCATGAGGTCATCACACACAATTAGCATCGAAATTGATGAAAGCACAGATGTGTCTGTGTCCGGGCAGCTAGATCTGCATGTCAGGTATGCATTAATTTTCTTATTTTCTTTGTAAAATTACATACATCTTGGTCACTGTAGAAGAACTGTGGATATTAAATGCTTTTCTCACAGATACATGGATAAAGAGGGAAAGGTTTACAATCAATTTCTGGACCTTGTAACTGACACCATTGTGTGCTGTATGGACTCGGGGCTGATGGGGTAATTATTTAAAACCATGTGAGACTATCTTGGCGGTTGAATCCTAACTAAACATTGTTTTTTAAATCTAGGGCGTGTGAATGGGGTTGCAAAGCAGCTAACAGACAGCTTCCCCAAACTTGTGACGGTGGCCTGTGCTGCCCACAGACTGGCCCTTGCCTGCAAAGACTCATCCAACAATGTGAAATACATGGCCACTTTCAGGGACCACCTGCAGGACCTCTACTTATATTTCAGAAATAGTGCAAATCGCACTGCCACTCTCTAGGCTCCATCCACCAGCCTGGGTATCAGTGACTTAAAGCTAAAGGTAATTATTATTCTGCTATTAATAGTTATCTTCTGTCTATCCGTAACTAATCATTGCATATGACATTTACAGGAAGTGAAGTGACTCACGCTGGCTCTCACAGCACAAAGCCATTGAGACCTTACAGAGGACCCTGAGTGCTGTCCTGGGAGCCTCGGCAGAGGTGTGTAAATGTCCTGGGGCAAAGGGGCTCTACACATTCTGTGTGGACCAGATTCCAGCGAGAGGTAAATGATCATTTGCTTCTTGTATGAGAAGTGATGCACTCTTGTTAGGTGAGCTTTACTGTCTTCACATAGATGTGACAAGATTAAAACATGATAAGTGCACGCCAAAACTGGTACATTTTAAACATTTTAGATGTTAAGATAATAAGGATTTTTTTTTTTTTGATATTGCTTCTGGTTTCGGACTAGAGGGGATGGCAGCTTAGCGAGAGCTCTCGACAAGAGTTAATAAAACTGCCCCAAAGCGAATTAACTACCCAGCGAAGTGCACAAATACAATAGAAGAGGGGCTCAGATGACGTCCAAAAAGAACAGGAGAGGTAAAAAGTCACTCGTCGAACAAGTTAGAGACAACGAGATGCAGCTAACAGAAGAAGCTAACGCTAGCTCCCCCGGGGCTAGCCGGGGTTCATCCCCTGCTCCTAGCTTTGACGGTACTGAGACGGAGGAAGAGGAGGACCCGGTAAACTTGAAGATGATCATGAAAGTGCTAAGAGGTGAGGTGAAAGAATTTCGAAAGGACACAAAAATACAACTACAAGACATCAGAGGAGAGCTGGACAAAACAAACGCGAGGCTCAAAGAAGTGGAAACCAGGGTCGCTGGGTACGAAGATGAGCTCCAATGCACAGACGAGATACTAGCCGAGATGATAACAACGCAGGAAAAGTTTCAATTAAAACTGACATCGATGGAGGCCTACTCGAGGAGGGAGACGCTCAGACTGTACGGGGTACCGGAGGGAGCGGAGTCGGGATCACAAGCTGGCCTAGCAGCCTAAGCAGGTTTTTTGTGGAACAACAACAAGATAAACCTCGACCACGACTACCCTCCGGAGATCATGGCCATGAGGAAGGAGTATGCGGAGGTGCGGAGGATCCTGAAAGACAAGAACCTGCGGTTCCGAACCCTCTACCCAGCCCGCCTTAAAGTGTTTTATGAGGAGGGAGTGAAAATCTATAACACGGTGGAGGAGGCGACGGCGGACCTGGCGAGCCGGGGGCTCCCGGTGAGAGTGATCAAACAACCGGCAACTCCCAGAGAGAAATTACAGAGGGTGGCGGGGCGCTGGGGGACAGCGCCAGAGCCGAGGAGCTGAAGGATACAAGGAGAGGCTGCAAGTATACAGACGAGAAGAGAACTGATATTGAGATGGAGTTATGGATGACATGGAATAATTTAATTAGTGTCAAGCTAAAATGGGTGGGGATGCTTTTTTCTGAGGGCGCCATCATAACGGAAGGCCCCCTACCTCAGGGAGTAAATAGGGGTTTTCCTTCAAAGAATAAGGGGAGCAGTGGAAGCGATTCACTGCTGGAAGTGTGCTTAGGAGCAGTTATGCTTCAGTTGTGCACCATACATTTCGGTTCGTTTTGTGTTGTTCTGGGGGGGGGGGGCTGTCAGTTAATACAAATGCATGCAAACTGAACCAGTGAAACTTATTTCCTTTAACGTGAATGGGGTCCTGAACGTGATCAAGATGAATAAGATATTATCTAAATTAAAGAAAGAAAGAGCCCAGATTGCCCTACTTCAGGAGACACACTTGAACCAAACTGACCACTTGAGGTTGAAGAGAAAGGGTTTTAAATATGTATTTTCGTCATCTGTCAAATCCAAACACAAGAGGGGTGTGGCTGTACTTATTTCTGGTGCACTTAATTATGAGCATATCTCAGAAATCAGTGATGAGGAAGGCAGATTTGTCAGGGTAACAGGAAGGATAGAGGGATCTGAAATTACAATACTAAATGTGTATGCCCCACCTGGGAGTGATTGGGTATTTTACAGGAATATTTTTGATTTAATGGTGGACTCTCAGGGCACGGTTGTTTGTGGGCGGGACTTCAATTTTAGACTTGATCCCAAACTAGACTCATCCAATCGGACTAAGCAAATTAATCCACTCATAAGGAAAATCAACTCCTATATGGTAGAAATGGGGATAATAGATGTATAGCGAGAGTTGAACCCAGTGGCGGTTTTTGCTATGGGCAATGTGGGCAACCGCCCAGGGCGCAATCTACTTGGGGGCGCACGAGCACTCTCAAAAAAAAAAAGAGAGAAAAAAAAGTCATGACTCTGAGGAATTTAACTTTCCTAAGACAGAAATATTATGAGATAGGAGGGAAATCAGCAAAATATCTGGCATACAAACTACGGAAGCAACAGGAGGAAAGTACTATATGCAAAATTAAGAACCCTAAAACTAATATTCTGGAAACCAAATTGGATAGGATTCAGGAATGTTTTGAGGTCTTTAATAGGGATCTTTACACTCAACCTGATGCCCTGGGGGAAGGGCATCAGGTTGAAAAAAACGATTTTAACAGAGGAAATTAATGCAGCTATCACCAGACTAAAATCAGGAAAGGCAGTGGGACTGGACGGGTACAATTCTCAATGGTATCGCATCCTAAGGACAGAACTAGTCCCACTATTGGAGAAGACATTTAATTACGTTCTGCAGGAGGGAGAAACCCCTCCCTCGTGGAGGGAGGCTACCATCTCGGTTATCCCAAAAGAGGGGAAAGATAGACGGGACTGTGGGAATTATCGACCAATTAGTGTCCTCAATTTGGATTATAAATTATTCACCTCTATTCTTGCCCGCAGATTGGAGAACCTACTGCCTGGCCTCATTGATTTAGACCAGACTGGTTTTATACATCATAGACAAACAACCAATAACATCAGAAGAATATTACACATCCTAGGACAAATACAAAAGGATAAAACTCAAGTAATTATTGGAAGTCTAGATGCTGAGAAAGCTTTTGACTCTGTCAGATGGGCATTCCTGTTTAAGGTGCTGGGGAAGTTTGGATTTCATGATAGTTTTATCAGAATAATTCAGGCGTTATATGACCGACCCACAGCCCGTATCAAGGTCAATGGTGATCTATCAGAGGCCTTTATCCTGAAACAAGGGTGTAGACAGGGCTGCGCAATCTCGCCCCTCCTTTTCGATCTATTTATAGAGGTACTAGGCCAATTAATTAGACAAAATCAAAATATTAAGGGTCTCATACTATCAGGAGTTGAACATAAGGTAGCAATGTTCGTTGATGATGTACTGGTCTGCCTGGGGGAACCAGAGAGATCATTCAGTGAATTGATGTCTACTTTGAGTGATTTTGGAAAGCTATCTGGGTACAACATTTCAAAGACCCAAGTGATGACACTCAACTATTTAGCCCCCGTGACTTTACGTAAGAAATACAAGGTAAATTGGGAAAATGAAAATATCAAATATTTAGGGATTCATCTTACCAAAGACCTTGCGGGGCTCTTCCGAGCAAAGTATGAGCCAATATCTTTAAGTATAAAAGCAGATTTACATAGATGGAACCTGGTCCCCTTCCTGAGTCTTAATGCGAGGATAAGTGCAGTCAAGATGAATGTGCTACCTCGTCTACTTTATCTTTTTAGGAGTTTGCCTATTGAGGTGGGTGAACATCAATTTAGGGAGTGGAACAAATGGATCTCTAGATTTATTTGGCAGGGCCAGAAACCAAGAATCAAATATTCCACCCTTCAACTCTCTAAGGAAAGTGGAGGGTTGGTTCTCCCCTGCCTAAGGAATTATTACAATACTGCACAGATAGCTCCCCTTTTATACTGGTGTAATGAAACATGTATAGCAAAATGGAGGCCAGTCTATCAACTCAGTTCCCCATCCAAGCGGATAAGGGCTTAATATATCAGTTGGAAAAGTTGGGGAACCCCTGGTTGACCCACACTCTTCAAGTCTGGCAGAAGGTGATTAATATATGCAGGATACATAGAATGTTGAGAATATTCAGATGGTTTGCTTTTGATTCTGATTTTGTTCCCAATAGACACGACTCCAGCTTCAAATCATGGACAAAGCTTGGTCTCACAACACTCCTTTCACTTACTCAAAAAAACACTGTGTACAGTTTCGATGCCTTGCGGGTCAAGCATGGCTTGGCACGGACCGAATTCCATAGATACCTGCAATTACGCTCCTATATTGACCACGAATGTAAATTAACTAACTTTTCAAGTGTTGATTCAGAATTCTTCCATATTTTGAAAAATGCCATGATCGTGACCCCTTCCCGATCCGTTTCGAAGCTGTACACAGCTCTTTCCAATGCCAACAAAAATAACACTCTATACATTAAAGATAAATGGGAAAGGGAATCTGGGATTGAGATATCTGAGGAGGCTTGGGGCAATATCTGGTCCTTCCAGTGGACAACATCCTGCTCTGTGGACTGGAGAGAACATGGCTGGAAAAATATTATTAGATTTTTCAGGACACCGTACCAGGAGGGGTATAAAGGTGCCACTATGCCATGCTGGAGGCAATGTGGCTCCACTACTGCTAACCCCCACCATATTTTCTGGGATTGTCCCAAGTTAAACATCTTCTGGAGGGATATCCAGGCTTCTTTAAGCACAGTCTTTAACACTCAAATACCCCTGAGCTTTGATGTCCTGTACCTGGGTCATGTTCCTTTTTTTGAATGTAGGAGAGAGATAAAGCTGCTGCAAATTCTCTTGGTGGCAAGTAAGAAATCAATTACAAGAAGATGGTTAAGTCCGATTCTGCCTACCCTGGGATTATTCTTGAGATATTTAGGATGGAAAAATTGACTTACCAAATAAGACTCCAAAAGGACAAATTTTACCAAATCTGGAACAACTGGATTTCGTTTATTGCCCCCACGAGAGCGGACTTTTTTTAATCCCACTGGTAATATTGTGTATTTTTCTCATTTAAAGACCGTGTAAAGTGAAATCAGACATTTTCTTCTAAACACATTAAATAGGTCATAAATGTATTTCTAAAAAAGGTGTAAAAAGCATTTCAACCATTTAGATTTGAATTGTGGAGCTAGGCTTCACACACTGTGTTTCCAGATTTCTGTGTCAGGATTTAGTAGGCGGGTCTGAAATCTGGGCCGCGTTACGTAACGCGGCCCTGATTATCATAAACCCGCCCCTGCTGCTGCTGCAGTATAAATACATTCAGCGCATTAGCCTCAGTCGTTTTCCAGCTCGCTCTCGCGTTTTGGATAGCATCAAATACAGTAATTTTCAGCTAGCTAACTAGTCATGTCGCCTCCTCGTGTGTGCATCTTCACTGGAAGTCTGGATTTTTGAGCAGTCCGTTGTGTCTGGTTAGAGGTGCCGCACCGACCGCCTCCCTCCCCGGCTTACGTCCTCTCGTCCCGCCGGTGCTACTGGCATTACGTGCCCGCCACCGACCGTTCCCCTCCCCGGCTTACGTCCCCTGTCCCGCCGGCAGCAGGTGCTACTGGCATTACGTGCCCGCCACCGACCGTCTCCCTCCCCGGCTTACATCCTCCCATCCCGCCGGCAGCAGGTGCCTATATCACCGCCACCAGCCCGCCACCGACCGTCTCCCTCCCCGGGTTACATCCTCCCGTCCCGCCGACAGCAGGTGCCATCATCACCGCCACCGGCATTATGTGCCCGTCAGAGAGTGTAAGTAACGTTATGTGCTTATAAGTTATAATACTGTACATTTAGGCAATTAAATGCATTTTGCTGAATGTGCAAATCCTGAAAGTGATTTTACATCATGCACCCTGTCATGCCCGTGTAATGTTAGCATGCATGTAATCGTGACATAATTTGGCCTTATTCCCTGAGCGTCATCCATCCGACAACACAATGATAACCGACAGGTAATATTTTATGTGCACCAATATAGCTATGACAAGGAATTATATGTAGACTGAGGTTTTACGTTTGTGTGTAATGTAAAACATGGACCGAGGGACACCTAAAATGAGCGTCAAAGTGGCTTCCGAGGTACCCACGAGGTATGTTGTGTGTATGTATGCAGTGGTCATGATGACAGCCTAATGTCTCTTTTCCTTATTCCTGTTTTCTTTTCCCATGTACAGGTCTCAGTGTCTTCCTCCAGCATATCTGGCAGCCACTGTTCCTGTGACTTACCTTGTGCCTAGACTTGGGCGGTATATATTTTTTTCAAGCCTTCATAGCTTCCAGACATTTACCTTGGTGTATGGTATTTATTACACATTTCTGGCGACTAATTTCCGTGGTGACTAAAACATTTGAAATTAAACCACTATAACAGTATGAAGCACTCAGAAAGCACCTTGGTATACTGCAACACCTTTATACCGCCCAAGCCTACTCCTGCCTCAGCCAATCTCAAGACCAGAGCTCCACCAGCCTCCATTGTAAAAGAAGTAAGTTGTGACACACACAAATATATCATTACTCAATAATACATTTATTTTACACATTGGACACATTTTATAAACAAATAACAATATAAGTAAGCAATAAACTATAAATAATAAAACAATCTAAAGGGGAGGTTTAAAACCTGTGTATTCCCCATCTTCATCAGGGTACTCCTGATGAATGCGGAGGACAACACAGGAGGGGATGACAACCCGGTTGTCCTTTCCCAGGTATCCCCAGCACCAGGACACAAAACTCCTGTAGGCCAGGTAGCGAGCACGCCTGTAATAAAAAATGTAGAAAAATACTTTGATTTATATTTTTATGTATGTTTCTTTTTGGTATGTTGTCCTCTGTGTAATCAAATTTGACACTGGAGCTGTCTTTCACAAAACATTATTGACATGTGTTGTCTTTTAGAAGAACCTATCCCAAACCAAACTGAACTTATTTGTTTGATTGATGTAATAAACAAAAAGCCTTTCCCTCCACATTTTTTGTCATGTCTTACAGATTGGGACCTCGGAAGATGAGTTTGATTCATCAACCTGCAGTCTACCTCATCATATTGGCTAAATGGATGGACAAGAAAATGGACAGCAGTTTTTTTATTCCAAGGAATTTCCACGACCACACATCTACATTTTCAGAAATAATAATAATAATAATAATCTAGTGATTGCTTGTATAAATGTCCAATCATGTGCATTCAGTTTATACATCTATATATCAAGGTGATGTACATGTTGGTTGATTTACTATGTAGTGAAAAACAGCTAAAGAATGAACCAGTATTTATCTGTCCAACATGAGAGTTTATATATAGCTCAGGAAGATGAAGGATTAAAATGGATACAGTCAAGCATCACTCATGTGCTTTAAGTGTAAATGAAATACACTGTATACATTAGTCAACTATAATATGATTGTATAAATGATGTAAGTTTATTCCCGGGTACTAAACCTTACCTGTCTTTGAAAGGCATGTCATTTGATCAACACAAGTGTAACTTATAAATATCCGAAATCAGTAAAACAATTATTATATTGTATACGTTACCCAGATCTTTCCTTTTCCGCCAGTGGTCCATGATCTGCCTGATAAATGTTTAGGGCATTCTGCAGGGAGTAGGGGTTCAGGCAGACTGGCTCCAAACCTGGATGAAGAGTCATGCAGCGTGGCTCTTCAGGCAGCTCTCCACATCTACTCTGAACCTATAGGAATATGTGTAATAGGTGTTTTAGTGCTAGACATCTAGTATGCTGCTGCTTATGTATTCATTATTTGAATTATTATTGTGAAAAACAGTTTTTATTTACATACAGCATTCAGCTCCTTGCAGCAGACATTTTCAACCTCTGTGGGCATTGTTCTGCATTCTCCACATGTGCACCTGCACAAGTACATTTTTAATCACAGTGTGACAAATGTTAACCATTTCAGTTGTCAGTTCAGTATGAAGCCTGGTTCAGCAAAATGACCTAATCAGTTGAAGCATATTGTCTTATTCAGCCTGTGTGATGTAATGATGACATTCAGCAATCCACAAATTAATCAGAAGACACAAGTAAGTAACTGACTAAGTGAAACTGGCTAGTGTTATATTTTACTTTTTTGTAGTCTAATTAGTTACCTAATGCGTTTCCCCACATTTGTTGAATAATGTGATCTGAAAAAACGAGTAAACTGCCTCCTTTCAAAGCTGGACAAACTGAATTTACTTGGGTTTACCACCCACTACACTCTAAAACAAATACTAGTACTACCTTTATTAGGTATAAACAAAAGGAGTAATTAAATTAACGAAACATTAATAAAAATCAAGTGTTGTTTAATCTGTGAACAGACAAAACAATCACAATTCTTCATTACATGAAACCCTAACGTTTTTGCTAGGCTATAATAGTCAGTGGGAGCGTAACTCGGTTGCTAGCTTGGCGGCTAACTCGGCTAACTGTAGACTCCCATAGTCAGTAATACATATTGCTAACTTGCATAAATAGGAGAAATACATTACCATTCTGTTGCAGACTGTGAGGCACGAGATTGTGAGGGTTCATTGTCTGAGTCAGTGTCTGGCTCTGATGGCTCGAACATGTAGGGCTGGGTCACTGCAATGCTGTTAGCGCGAGCGTCCATTGCTACTGTTGCTATGTTACACGGAGGCGGCCCCCTTCCGCGTGTGGGTGTGTTTCCAGCGCCTTCAGCAGACACGCCCCCAGCGTTTGGCAGCACAGAGAAGTGCTTGATTTTTCATGATTTTAAAAGATAATTTTACATACTTAGACAATTTTTCTAGCATTCAAATTTGGAAGGATGGTTAATAACACATCTGTCTGTGATGTGACTAACTCAGAACACAAATATATTTTCACTTTACACGGTCTTTAACTTTTGACTGGCTATTGTTGATAATTTCTGTGATGGTGACCCCCCCCCCCCCCCCCCCCCACGGGTTTTGTGTGGGTCTAAAGAGGATTACTGTGTTCCCACCGATGCTGCTCTAGCACAAGTCTTACGTAGTCTATGCTGCTACAGGATGGTGGGATCTGCAAGGCCGAGCAGAGTCTGATCCAAAATTTGCGACTGTACATTCTTTGGTCCTATAAGCCCTGAGAACTGATGTTGCATGCTTTATGGACTTAAAACAAAAACAAAAAAAGGTTGGGTTTTTTTTGAAATTCTCTTTTTATTCAGAAAGGCGGACCTCCATCACATACACCACTTCACACATACATTAACTCAGTTTGTCAAGGATATAATGATGTTGTACATACTGCCCTTCTGGAGCTTTCTCCCACGGACCCAAACCATTCCCGGTGAAAGCGATAATACAAGAACAACAAAACCGGGGAGCGCACCCCTACATATAGTCATTACACCACTTACACAAAAAAATAAATAAAAGACGGTAGGTTCACACAAAGCACAAGTATAGTCAGATAAAATCAGATCTGATTGGTTTTACATACTCAGTCCATTTGGTCCAGATCCTATAAAAATGTTCTTTCAACTTTGAAGGAAAAAGAAATCTTGTCCATAACATAAATCTCATAAATAATTTGAATCCATTCGTCGATGGTGGGAGGTTCCACTTTTAACCATTTTCTAGTGACACATTTCTTACTAGCTGCCAACAGTATGGTCAGCATTTTTTTGTCTTTTATGTTCCATGTTTCAAGCATTATATTGCCCAAGAACATAGTTTCACATTTTAATGGAATGTTCACATTAAATATATTTTCAATATGTTTGTGGATCTCTTCCCAGTAGGATTTTATTACTTGACAGTCCCAAAAAATATGGAAGTGGTTGGCTCCATTAGACCCACAGAGTCTTCAGCAAGCATCCCCACTACCCTGATAACGTTTTTGAATGGGTGTGATAAAAAATCTTGTTGTACTTTTCCAACAGAACTCCCGCCAAGTGTTTGACCCGGTTGAGATCCATTGTAATTGACACATTTTCTCCCAGCTCTCCTGTGTAATAATTATTCTTATTTCCGTTTCCCATTTCCTCTTTATGTATTTTTCTCTTGTTTGGATAATTGTATGGCATTATATAATTTGGAGATAATTTTGTTGCAAGATCTGGACTTGGTTAATGATAAGAATACCTCCATGAACCCTGGCTCGTCTTTTCCTAACGCCTCTTTAATATTTTTGTTATAATAACCTCTCACTTGCAGGTATCTAAAAAAATCATCTTTCCCAGTAGTCCATGGTCCTTCTGCAGGGCCTCAAAACTCTGAAATGCCCCCTTGTGGGCAAATGAATAATAGGTAGTTAAACCTTTTGTGGTCCATGTCTTAAATCTGTCGTCGGTTTTATTTGGCGTAAAGTCCGAGTCATATGCACACCACCTCATAATCTTAGATGTGTCTTTTAATCTGCAAATTTTGCCTATTTCCTGCCAGGACTTCAGGAAGCCGCTTGCCATAGAATCCTCTGGGATCTCCTGTTCTTCTTGCAATTTATTGTCACTTAATAAAGCTGTTATTGGAATTCCCTTTATCGTGGTTCCCTCAATTTCAGGGGTAGACAATAAGGAAAATTTGCCTGACGCTTTTTTGGCTTTTGAAGATCACTGGCCCGACTATTGTAACCACTGGCCCAGGTCAACGTCAGGTATAGATCCCAATAATCATGAAAAAGAACAATTCAGTAAATTCTTTCTTCAGCACATAATAGGCTGTGTGGAACATGTTTTCCATTTGTTTTTTGAACCCTGCTGCCATTTCACTATTGACATGCACACAAGCTAACACAGGAGATGTTACATTCTCTGCCTTCTTCTTTTTAAAGCAGTTTTGGTGTGCGATGCTCTTTTCATGAGGGTCAAAGCCAGTAGCCCGCTCTGCTACATGGCCCTTGTAGAGTGGAGAACTCCTCAAATAAACAAGCAAGAAATAAAAAAATAATGTTTACTGCTCATCCTTTGTAAATATATAAAACTAGCCACTCTACATTTCTATAAAGCAAGTGTCTATCGTTAATTGCCTGTTAAAATAATTGCATCCAGGGCTTGAAATTAACTTTTTGATCTACTAGCCAAGTGGCTAGTTTTTGATCTACTAGCCAAGTGGCTAGTAGATCAAAAAAGTTACTAGCCAACCAGATTTTTTACTAGCCAAAACCAAAACGTTGCTTTACTATTGTGTTTGTATTTCATAGGGGTGTGACGATACACTCAGCTCACGAGACGAGGCACGATATTGGGTTCACAAGATCAAGACGAGACTTTAACTATATTTTTAAGAAAACTTCAATGAGGAAATAAATGACTGTTCTTTTATTTGAAATTCACAAAATGGAATTGAAATGTTTTAACTACAGTAATCATCTTGTAATGAATCACTTCAGTTCTACTTTCTAAATATATGATTATCATATGCAGCATGCAGCACTGTAAAAGGTTTCCCCATATAGATATTTTATATATTGATAATTTTGATATTAATGGAAATAACAACCATAAATACCTGTTAGATAAATCACAAATACTAAAAAGTAAATTATAAAGAGTAGAAACAATTCTAATATATAAATATAAATTAAATAAAGAATCCAATTCTCACAAATTATAACATAAAATAAAATAAATATAAAATAAATAAAACAACACAGAAATAAAAGTAAATTGCACAAATCCTGTATCACATAAATACACAAGTAGAACAAAATATAAATTGTGTTATAATTTGTTAGTGTGACTAATTTTACTTTTGGCATCATTAGGCTTCCATAGCTGTGCTAGATTCCTCCGCTGCTCCTACCTCAGACTCTCAGTGTAGAGACCTGAGGTTAACCTGCTGCTGCTCTCCTCATCTCATACTTCTGACTGAGATCTTCTCAACAGGTAGAAGCTGTAACAAGCTTAATGATCCACGAAATACACGGTATCAGCAGCTGCACTGAGCGGCCGCACGCGTTCTGCGGGAGCGAGCAAGGTGTGTTTACGTCCCACGGAGAGCACAGTCTGGTTGCATTGACGGCTGTCTTTGATCGGGATCACGTAAAGTATTAGCGGTATAGTTACCGAGACGATTTAACAGAAATCATCGCAAAACATTGGAACCACGGGGAATTAATGTGAAGTTAGATTTTTTTTACTTGTTTTTCTTTTGTTTGTTTTTTTTAATCAAGGGCATTATTTTTACTGGCCCCATCGGGCCAGTGGTTGGAGCGTTCTGGTGGCCCTGACGGTTTTAAAAGTACGTCGGGCCACCGGGCCAGTTATATTGTCGACCCCTGAATTTCCTTCCATGCTGCAGCGTATGTAGGCGAGCACAGGCAGACTAAAGGTCTCAACTGAGCTGCATGGTAGTAATCCTGTAAACAGGGAAGGCCCATTCCCCCTTTTTCTTTTCTTAATTGCAATGTTTTAAATTTGATTCTGGCCCTTTTCCCTTGCCACAGATAACTCGCTATTAATCTGTCCCACTCTAAGAACTGTTTAGCTGGTATCTTAATTGGTAAACATTGAAAAAGGTACAACATCCGTGGAAGAATATTCATCCTGATAGACTCTATCCGGGACCTTAAACTTAAAAAGGGAATAACATTCCATCTTTGTATATCAGTTTTTATCTTTGAATTTAGTGGGCCATAATTCATGTTGTACAGTCTCGTGAAGTCCCTAGGTAATGAGACACCCAAATATTTAATGGACTCAGCATCCCATTTCCAATTGTACATGGTCCTAATTGAAGGTGGAGGGTCATAATTAAAAGTGATTGCTTGGGTTTTATTAATATTGATTCTATAACCGGAAACTAAACCGAATTCCTCTAACAATTTCATCAGTTTTGGGAGTGTCTGAGTAGGTTGTGTTATACTTATCAATAAATCATCGGCGAATAGGGCCAGTTTTTGTTCCCCAGATGTCATTGGTACCCCCTTTATATCATTCCTCTGCCTAATTAGTTGACTCATGGGTTCTATAAACAAGGCGAAGAGGAGCGGTGACGCACAACATCCCTGTCTCGTTCCTCTTTCTAAAGTGAATGAGTTGGTTAAGTTTCCATTGATTTTGATTCTAGCTGTTGGTTTGTTATATTTGATTTGATTTGATTTTTATTTTTATTTACGTGTCTTGCACCCTGGGGTGCCCAGCCCAAATGGACTTACAAGACACTGAAACAGTAGAAGAAAAGCACAAATAATAACAAAAGAAAACCAGATTACGGGAGAACAGGCATTATAGAAACTAAACATATAGATTGTCCTGACGCTTTTTCCAAGCTTCGGTTACATATTTAGCCAACTTAAAAACATTACAATTAAATAACCAGTCCATTTTGATATCATCATAGTCCCAAAACATTTCAGGGTTTTTAACAAACATTTCAGTAAATAAAGGAGTTCTCAAATCATCATACAAAGGACAGCATAAAAGAAAGTGTGATTCGTTTTCAATTTCATTAAGTTCACATAGCTCACATAACCTTTCATCTTCTACCATATTTTTAAATCTACCAACTTCTAGCTTCAGAGGGAGGATTCCTGTTCTCAGCTGTGCTACTAAAGACCTTTGATTTCTTGATAAGTTTGCTTTAACATAAGGTTCAGGGCCATAATTATGTTTGATTTGAATATATGTTCGTAATTTGGGCTTTAGTGAAATATCATTTAGCCATTTTATCTTAAATAAAGCAAATAGTTTCTCACTAAATGAGGCTATTGAACAAGTTAAATTATTACTATACATAAACTGTAAATCAACCTCTTCAAATAAAGCTAATATTTCTTTAGCCCACGGGGAGCCATTTAATTTACTCCAAATAAAAACTTTCTTATTGACCCTGTCTTCTGACATATTGAGTAAACGATTCCATAATCTAATCATCTCACATTTACGTCTTATAGAACCAGGAAGCCAGCCCATGTCACCTTGAACAGCCAAAATCGGAGCAAACTTATGAACACCTAGAAAACAGCGAGCAGCTCTGTTCTCTATGGAATCTGCAGTTTTAGATTCCTTGAATCCCCAGACCCCTGATGCATAATTTAATATAGGAGAAACACAAGCGTCATAAAGTTGTGAGTAGGTAGAATATCCCAGAGTTTTACATATCTTAAATTTACTGACCACAGATCCTAGCTATATAGTGCTGTAAACGTGTCAATTATAGTTGTATGGAAGCCAAATTTCGAAAGTACTTTATATAAGAATGACCACCTCACAGAGTCAAATGCTTTCTCAGCGTCCAAACTTAATATCAGTGTCTCCAGTTTTTGATGTGTGACTTGTCTCATAACGTGCAGTGATTTCCTGATGTTATCTTGGGTCTGTCTTTGTCTGACAAAGCCAGTCTGGTCCTTGTGTATTAATATTGGTAATAACAACTCTATTCGTTTGGATAATATGGAGGTGAATAGTTTATAGTCATTATTTAAAAGACTTACAGGACGATAATTTCCACACTCCAATTTATCTTTCCCCTCCTTAGTTATGATTGAAATCATCGCCTCCCTCCATGAGGGGGGGGGGGGGGGGATATTTTTGTTCTCCAAAACCCAGTTAAATGTTTTTAATAATGTTGGAAGTAGTTGATCTTGCATTGTTCTGTACCATTCTGTGGAAAAACCATCTGTCCCTGGAGACTTCCCCCCCCTTTCATTCTCCCAATTGCTTTTTGAATTTCTTCCTTTGATATTTTAGATATTAATTTTCCATTCTGTTCATCAGTGATCTTTGGAAGATTTACCTGGGCCAGAAAGGCATCAATCTGGTTGTCGTTGCTTATCTGTGGTTGTGTATATAATATTTTATAGTATTTTTGGAAGCATTGTTGTATTTTCTCCGGGCTTGTTTCTATTGCATTTGTTTCGGAGTTTCTTATTTTATATATAGTTCTATCCGCTTGTTGTTTTCTTAACCTGTACGATAGAAGTTTCAGTGATTTCCCACCTGTCTCTCATAGTATTGTTGCTTTGTAAAAAGGAGCTTTTTCTGAATTTCCTGAGTATATATTTCATCTATTTTATTTTTTAATTCTTTAATCTTACATTTGTCGTCATCTTTATGAGACTTTGCGTGTTCTTTCTGTAGTCTCTTCAAGGCCTCTTCTAATTCTTTGAGTTTTTGTTCCCTAATTTTCTTTTCATATGAGGAGATGGCTATTATTTTGCCCCTCAACACTTTAATGCATCCCAGAGAATGGGTGGGGTCACATTTTCATTATCGTTGTTTTTTCAAATACAATTTAATTTCACTTTTCAATTTATCTTTAATAACTGGGTTATTCAGAATGTTTGAGTTCAGTCTCCAGAGAGTGGATTTCTTATTATTATTCAGATGGACTGACATATAGATGGGACAGTGATCTGAAATAGTACTAGGTCCTATTTCACAGTTACTCACTCTAAAAAGATCTCCTTTAAGCATAAAAAAGTAGTCGATGCGTGAGTAAACATTGTGAGCGTACGAGTAATGTGAGTAGTCTCGGCTCGTCGGGTTTATCTCTCTCCATACGTCCACAATCCCCACTTCACGCATCCAGGTATTAAATCTATTGCTGATGTTTTTTTGCATTAGATTTTCCGTTTGATGAGTCAATTCTGGAATTTAATCGGATGTTAAAATCCCCGCCACATATTAAAATCCCTTGACTTTTTGTTGTCATTAAATCAACCATATGTTTATAGAAGGACCAGTCACTGCCCGGCGGGACATACATGTTCAATCAATCTTTATTTGTATAGCGCCAAATCACAACAAAGTTATCTCAAGGCACTTTACACATAGAGCAGGTTCTAAACCGAACTCTTCAGGTTTTAACTTTAAAGAGACCCAACATTCCCACCTGAGCAACAGTGGTGAGAAAAAACTCCCTTTTAACAGGAAGAACCCTCAGAACCAGACTCAGAGTGGGCGGACATCTGCCTCGACCAGTTGGGTTGAGAGGAGAGAAAGGAAGGATAGAGGAAGGAGAGAGAGGAAGGAGAGGAGAGAGAGGAAGGATAGAGGAGGAAGCACAATGAAAATCAACAATGAAGCTAGAAGGTCCGGGACTGGAATCCGTCATCCAGACATCTACAGGCCCAGATTACCTGTGAGACCAGAAAGCACAGACAACTCCGGGGAAGAAGTTTAGGTTATTGAATGCATTAATAGAACATGAATGTTAATGGAAATAGATGGATGGATAGAGAGAGAGAGAGGGGGAGAAGGAGAGAGGGGCTCAGTGCATCATGGGGGTCCCCCGGCAATCTAAGCCTATGGAGACTTAAGGAGACTTATCACAGTACCTTCTATCTTCCCTAAGACCATAACAAATCTGCCTTCCATATCCTTATGTTCTGATATGTGTTCATAATTTACCGCACTGGAAATCAAAATTGCCACTCCTCTCCGCCTCCCTGATCCATGTGAGGAAAAATAAACATGTTTAAATCCTGATTTATTCAATTTAGATTTAAAGCTTCTTAAATTCAAACAGTTTGAGGACAGCAAAGAAGTCTCATTCCCATCCCACAGGCTGAACTCAGGTCACCGAGGTGAAAACCATATAGGTGGTTTCACATCCTCAGAGCAGTTTTATTGGTTTATTAAAGGTTATTTTAGTGCATCAAACTGTTGTGACTCTAGTTTCCTTATTCTGTGCCAAATATGAATAATGTCCCATCTAGTGATCAGGTCCCATATGGTCTAGCGGTCAGGATTCCTGGTTTTCACCCAGGCGGCCCGGGTTCAACTCCCGGTGTGGGAACACACTGGGAATGGGAATGTCTACAACGATCATGTTAAGTAGGTGTTGAGTTCTTAAGGATCTTCAAGCTGAGTTATAATGCTTACTAACTTTAACTTTTTTTACAACTGAAGTTCTGCTCTTGATGTAAATAAACACAAGAGTGCTTGTTGCTATACTGAGAGTTAAAGTTTCTACTAAACTCTCTATTCTCTCTATAAACTGCATGTAGACATTCCCATAGCGGGAGTTGAACCCGGGCCACCTGGGTGAAAACCAGAAATCCTGACCGCTAGACCATATGGGACCTGCTTTCATACTGTCAGAGCAGCTTTCTTGATAAATTAATAGTTATTTCAGTATATGAAAGTCCTAATTTCATCATTCTCAGGCAAATATGACCAATGTCCTCTTCTGTGTTTATGTCCCATATGGTCGAGCTGTCCTAGTTTTCCCTCAGCTGGCCTGGGTTCATCTCCTGGTATAGCAAAGTCTACATCAATCAGTGGTGATCTAGAATTGTTTATGTTGGTTTTCAGTGACTGAATACATAAGAATACTTATGTAGTTTCATGCTGAGTGACAATACTTTCTCATACAGCCAGCTAACTTTATGTTCTCTGATTTCATACAATATACAACTATTGTCCTGCTGAGGTAAACAAGAGCATTTGTTTCTGTATAGTTGAAGTTTGTAGCACTGTTTGACATGCTTTGGGCACTCAATTCGGTTGGGATTTACTTTACCTGATTGTTAAAAGCAAAGCATGTTCCCATACTGGGAGTTGAACCGGGGCCGCCTGGGTGAAAACCAGGAATCCTGACCGCTAGACCATATGGGAGTTAGTTTCTTGTTCTCAGAGCAGCTTTCTTGTGTTCTAGTGACTTTCAAGCTGAGCTATTCAAACTCAGAAGTTGTTAGCAACCCAAGAAAGCTGCTCTCAGTGTCTGAAACCAGATCCCATATGGTCTAGCAGTCAGGATTCCTGGTTTCTTCTGTGTGTTTAACTGTAGTTTCACTAAATGCCACCAGATGTTCCAACACCCAGTATGGCAGGCATGTCCAAACTAGTCCATAAAGGGATGTATGCCTGCAGATTTTTGTTACAATCAAGATCACATGGTTTGCTCTATCGACTGCCTGAAGACTGATATCAGTTGGTTAAGTGAGTTAAGCCTGGTGTTTTGCTGCTTGGTTGGAATGACCATGTCCAGCCACATGTCCTTTCATGGAGTAGTTTGAACATCTCAAGTCTCATAGTACAATTTAGCTTCCATACCAGGAGTTGAACCCGGGCCGCCTGGGTGAAAACCAGGAATCCTGACCGCTAGACCATATGGGACTACGTCAGAAATCCTGAGAGCTGTTTTCTTGGGATTCTGCTCGACTCTTGTGAGCTTCGTTATAAATGATCAAGTCATCCCAAGGTAACAGCTGTAACGAGTCTTTCGCAACTCTGTGAACCAGGTTCTGTATGGTCAGGCGGCTGTGGCTCAGGAGGTAGTGCGGTCGTCCTTCAATTGGAAGATTGGTGGTTCGATTCCCGGCTCCTCCAGTCTACATGTTGATGTGTCCTTGGCCAAGACACTTAACCCTTAATTGCTCCCGTTGCTGTGCCGTCAGTGTATGAATGTGTGGTAAAGGGTAAATGATGTCATGTCATGTAAAGCGCTTTGAGTGGTCGCACAGACTAGAAAGGTGCTATATAAGTACAGTCCATTTACCATTCAGGTTACCAAACCGGGAGTTGAACCTGGGCCGCCTGGGTGAAAACCAGGAGTCCTGACCGCTAGACCATATGGGACCTGCGTTTACGCTGTCAGAGCAGCTTTCTTGATAAATTAATAGTTATTTCAGTATATGTTTCATGTATGTTATATATAATTTCATCATTCTCAGGCAAATATGACCAATGTCCTCTTCTGTGTTTATGTCCCATATGGTCGAGCTGTCCTGGTTTTCCCTCAGCTGGCCTGGGTTCATCTCCTGGTATAGCAATGTCTACATCAATCAGTGGTGATCTAGAATTGTTTATGTTGGTTTTCAGTGACTGAACACATAAAAATCTTAATGTAGTGTCATGCTGAGTGATAATACTTTCTCATTTAAACTCAGAAGTTGTTAGCAACCCAAGACAGCTGCTCTCTGTGTCTGAAACCAGGTCCCATATGGTCTAGCAGTCAGGATTCCTGGTTTCTTCTGTGTGTTAAACTGTAGTTTCACTAAATGCCACCAGATGTTCCAACTCCCAGTATGTCACTCATGTCCAAACTAGTCCATAAAGGGATGTATGCCTGCAGATTTTTGTTACAATCAAGATCACATGGTTTGCTCTATCGACTGCCTGAAGACTGATATCAGTTGGTTAAGTGAGTTAAGCCTGGTGTTTTGCTGCTTGGTTGGAATGACCATGTCCAGCCACATGTCCTTTCATAGAGTAGTTTGAACATCTCAAGTCTCAGAGTACCATTATATCTACATCTTAATGACAAATACATGTGAACTTTATCAGACAATGACTTGGAACATCCCTCCAAAGGACGTGTAATGTGATACATGCAATTCAGTTCCCATACCGGGAGTTGAACCCGGGCCGCCTGGGTGAAAACCAGGAATCCTGACCGCTAGACCATATGGGACTACGTCAGAAATCCTGAGAGCTGTTTTCTTGGGATTCTGCTCGACTCTTGTGAGCTTCGTTATAAATGATCAAGTCATCCCAAGGTAACAGCTGTAACGAGTCTTTCGCAACTCTGTGAACCAGGTTCTGTATGGTCAGGCGGCTGTGGCTCAGGAGGTAGAGCGGTTGTCCTTCAATTGGAAGATTGGTGGTTCGATTCCTGACTCCTCCAGTCCACATGTTAATGTGCCAATGGTGTATGAATGTGTATGAATGGTTAGACTCCTCTGATGAGCAGGTTGGCACCCTGCGTGGTAGCTCCTGCCATCAGTGTGTGAAAGGGTAAATGATGTCATGTAAAGCGCTTTGAGTGCTCGCACAGACTAGAAAGGCGCTATATAAGTACAGACCATTCAGGTTACCATACTGGGAGTTGAACCTGGGCCGCCTGGGTGAAAACCAGGAGTCCTGACCGCTAGACCATATGAGACCTGTGTTTATGCTGTCAGAGCAGCTTTCTTGATAAATTAATAGTTATTTCAGTATATGTTTCATGTATGTTATATATAATTTCATCATTCTCAGGCAAATATGACCAATGTCCTCTTCTGTGTTTATGCCCCATATGGTCGAGCTGTCCTAGTTTTCCCTCAGCTGGCCTGGGTTCATCTCCTGGTATAGCAAAGTCTACATCAATCAATGGTGATCGAGAATTGTTTATGTTGGTTTTCAGTGACTGAATACATAAGAATACTTATGTAGTTTCATGCTGAGTGATAATACTTTCTCATACAGCCAGCTAACTTTATGTTCTCTGATTTCATACAATATACAACTATAGTCCTGCTCTGAGGTAAACAAGAGCATTTATTTCTGTACTAGTTGGAGCATGTAGCACTGTTTGACATGCTTTGGGCACTCAATTCCTGTGAGATTTACTTTACCCGATTGGTAAAAGCATAGTATGTTCCCATACCGGGAGTTGAACCCCGGCCACCTGGGTGAAAACCAGGAATCCTGACCGCTAGACCATATGGGACTTAGTTTCTTGTTCTCAGAGCAGCTTTCTTGTGTTCTAGTGACTTTCAAGCTGAGCTATTTAAACTCAGAAGTTGTTAGCAACCCAAGAAAGCTGCTCTCTGTGTCTGAAACCAGGTCCCACATGGTCTAGCAGTCAGGATTCCTGGTTTCTTCTGTGTGTTAAACTGTAGTTTCACTAAATGCCACAAGATGTTCCAACTCCCAGTATGTCACACATGTCCAAACTAGTCCATAAAGGGCTGTATGCCTGCAGATTTTTGTTACAATCAAGATCACATGGTTTGCTCTATGGACTGCCTGAAGACTGATATCGGATGGTTAAGTGAGTTAAGCCTGGTGTTTTGCTGCTTGGTTGGAATGACCATGTCCAGCCACATGTCCTTTCATAGAGTAGTTTAAACATCTCAAGTCTCAGAGTACAATTATATCTACATCTTAATGACAAATACATGTTAACTTTATCAGACAATGACTTGGAACATCCCTCCAAAGGACGTGTAATGTGATACATGCAATTCAGTTCCCATACCGGGAGTTGAACCCCGGCCGCCTGGGTGAAAACCAGGAATCCTGACCGCTAGACCATATGGGACTACGTCAGAAATCCTGAGAGCTGTTTTCTTGGGATTCTGCTCGACTCTTGTGAGCTTCGTTATAAATGATCAAGTCATCCCAAGGTAACAGCTGTAACGAGTCTTTCGCAACTCTGTGAACCAGGTTCTGTATGGTCAGGCGGCTGTGGCTCAGGAGGTAGAGCGGTCGTCCTTCAATTGGAAGATTGGTGGTTCGATTCCCGGCTCCTCCAGTCCACATGTTGATGTGTCCTTGGGCAAGACACTTAACCCTTAATTGCTCCCGTTGCTGTGCCATCAGTGTATGAATGTGTGTGAAAGGGTAAATGATGTCATGTAAAGCGCTTTGAGTGGTCGCACAGACTAGAAAGGTGCTATATAAGTACAGTCCATTTACCATTCAGGTTACCAAACCGGGAGTTGAGCCTTGGTGAAAACCAGGAGTCCTGACCGCTAGACCATATGGGACCTGCGTTTATGCTGTCAGAGCAGCTTTCTTGATAAATTAATAGTTATTTCAGTATATGTTTCATGTATGTTATATATAATTTCATCATTCTCAGGCAAATATGACCAATGTCCTCTTCTGTGTTTATGTCCCATATGGTCAAGCTGTCCTGGTTTTCCCTCAGCTGGCCTGGGTTCATCTCCTGGTATAGCAATGTCTACATCAATCAGTGGTGATCTAGAATTGTTTATGTTGGTTTTCAGTGACTGAACACATAAAAATCTTAATGTAGTTTCATGCTGAGTGATAATACTTTCTCATACAGCCAGCTAACTTCCTGTTCTCTGATTTCATACAATATACAACTATTGTCCTGGTCTGAGGTAAACTAGTGTATTAGTTGAGATATGTAGCACTGTTTGACATGCTTTGGGCACTCAATTCCTGTGAGATTTACTTTACCCGATTGGTAAAAGCATAGTATGTTCCCATACCGGTAGTTGAACCCCGGCCACCTGGGTGAAAACCAGGAATCCTGACCGCTAGACCATATGGGACTTAGTTTCTTGTTCTCAGAGCAGCTTTCTTGTGTTCTAGTGACTTTCAAGCTGAGCTATTTAAACTCAGAAGTTGTTAGCAACCCAAGAAAGCTGCTCTCTGTGTCTGAAACCAGGTCCCACATGGTCTAGCAGTCAGGATTCCTGGTTTCTTCTGTGTGTTAAACTGTAGTTTCACTAAATGCCACAAGATGTTCCAACTCCCAGTATGTCACACATGTCCAAACTAGTCCATAAAGGGCTGTATGCCTGCAGATTTTTGTTACAATCAAGATCACATGGTTTGCTCTATGGACTGCCTGAAGACTGATATCGGATGGTTAAGTGAGTTAAGCCTGGTGTTTTGCTGCTTGGTTGGAATGACCATGTCCAGCCACATGTCCTTTCAAAGAGTAGTTTAAACATCTCAAGTCTCAGAGTACAATTATATCTACATCTTAATGACAAATACATGTTAACTTTATCAGACAATGACTTTGAACATCCCTCCAAAGGACGTGTAATGTGATACATGCAATTCAGTTCCCATACCGGGAGTTGAACCCGGGCCGCCTGGGTGAAAACCAGGAATCCTGACCACTAGACCATATGGGACTACGTCAGAAATCCTGAGAGCTGTTTTCTTGGGATTCTGCTCGACTCTTGTGAGCTTCGTTATAAATGATCAAGTCATCCCAAGGTAACAGCTGTAACGAGTCTTTCGCAACTCTGTGAACCAGGTTCTGTATGGTCAGGCGGCTGTGGCTCAGGAGGTAGAGCGGTCGTCCTTCAATTGGAAGATTGGTGGTTCGATTCCCGGCTCCTGCAGTCCACATGTTGATGTGTCCTTGGGCAAGACACTTAACCCTTAATTGCTCCCGTTGCTGTGCCATCAGTGTATGAATGTGTGTGAAAGGGTAAATGATGTCATGTAAAGCGCTTTGAGTGGTCGCACAGACTAGAAAGGTGCTATATAAGTACAGTCCATTTACCATTCAGGTTACCAAACCGGGAGTTGAGCCTTGGTGAAAACCAGGAGTCCTGACCGCTAGACCATATGGGACCTGCGTTTATGCTGTCAGAGCAGCTTTCTTGATAAATTAATAGTTATTTCAGTATATGTTTCATGTATGTTATATATAATTTCATCATTCTCAGGCAAATATGACCAATGTCCTCTTCTGTGTTTATGTCCCATATGGTCGAGCTGTCCTAGTTTTCCCTCAGCTGGCATAGCAAAGTCTACATCAATCAGTGGTGATCTAGTATTCTTTATGTTGGTTTTCAGTGACTGAACACATAAGAATACTTATGTAGTTTCATGCTGAGTGATAATACTTTCTCATACAGCCAGCTAACTTCCTGTTCTCTGATTTCATACAATATACAACTATTGTCCTGGTCTGAGGTAAACTAGTGTATTAGTTGAGATATGTAGCACTGTTTGACATGCTTTGGGCACTCAATTCCTGTGAGATTTACTTTACCTGATTGTTAAAAGCAAAGTATGTTCCCATACCGGGAGTTGAACACGGGCCGCCTGGGTGAAAACCAGGAATCCTGACCGCTAGACCATGTGGGACTACATCAGAAATCCTGAGAGCTGTTTTCTTGGGATTCTGCTCGACTCTTGTGAGCTTCGTTATAAATGATCAAGTCATCCCAAGGTAACAGCTGTAACGAGTCTTTCGCAACTCTGTGAACCAGGTTCTGTATGGTCAGGCGGCTGTGGCTCAGGAGGTAGAGCGGTCGTCCTTCAATTGGAAGATTGGTGGTTTGATTCCCGGCTCCTCCAGTCCACATGTTGATGTGTCCTTGGCCAAGACACTTAACCCTTAATTGCTCCCGTTGCTGTGCCATCAGTGCCATCAGTGTATGAATGTGTGTGAAAGGGTAAATGATGTCATGTAAAGCGCTTTGAGTGGCTATATAAGTACAGTCCATTTACCATTCAGGTTACCAAACCGGGAGTTGAGCCTGGGTGAAAACCAGGATTCCTGACCGCTAGACCATATGGGACCTGCGTTTATGCTGTCAGAGCAGCTTTCTTGATAAATTAATAGTTATTTCAGTATATGTTTCATGTATGTTATATATAATTTCATCATTCTCAGGCAAATATGACCAATGTCCTCTTCTGTGTTTATGTCCCATATGGTCGAGCTGTCCTAGTTTTCCCTCAGCTGGCATAGCAAAGTCTACATCAATCAGTGGTGATCTAGTATTCTTTATGTTGGTTTTCAGTGACTGAACACATAAGAATACTTATGTAGTTTCATGCTGAGTGATAATACTTTCTCATACAGCCAGCTAACTTTATGTTTTCTGATTTTATACAATATACAACTATTGTCCTGGTCTGAGGTAAACTAGTGTATTAGTTGAGATATGTAGCACTGTTTGACATGCTTTGGGCACTCAATTCCTGTGAGATTTACTTTACCTGATTGTTAAAAGCAAAGTATGTTCCCATACCGGGAGTTGAACACGGGCCGCCTGGGTGAAAACCAGGAATCCTGACCGCTAGACCATATAGGACTTAGTTTCTTGCTCTCAGAGCAGCTTTCTTGTGTTCTAATGACTTTCAAGCTGAGCTATTTAAACTCAGAAGTTGTTAGCAACCCAAGAAAGCTGCTCTCTGTGTCTGAAACCAGGTCCCATATGGTCTAGCAGTCAGGATTCCTGGTTTCTTCTGTGTGTTAAACTGTAGTTTCACTAAATGCCACAAGATGTTCCAACTCCCAGTATGTCACACATGTCCAAACTAGTCCATAAAGGGCTGTATGCCTGCAGATTTTTGTTACAATCAAGATCACATGGTTTGCTCTATCGACTGCCTGAAGACTGATATCGGATGGTTAAGTGAGTTAAGCCTGGTGTTTTGCTGCTTGGTTGGAATGACCATGTCCAGCCACATGTCCTTTCATAGAGTAGTTTGAACATCTCAAGTCTCAGAGTACAATTATATCTACACCTTAATGACAAATACATGTGAACTTTATCTGACAATGACTTGGAACATCCCTCCAAAGGACGTGTAATGTGATACATGCAATTCAGTTCCCATACCGGGAGTTGAACCCGGGCCGCCTGGGTGAAAACCAGGAATCCTGACCGCTAGACCATATGGGACTCCGTCAGAAATCCTGAGAGCTGTTTTCTTGGGATTCTGCTCGACTCTTGTGAGCTTCGTTATAAATAATCAAGTCATCCCAAGTTAACAGCTGTAACGAGTCTTTCCTACTGTCAGAGCAGCTTTCTTGATAAATTAATAGTTATTTCAGTATATTAAAGTCCTAATTTATCATTCTCAGGCAACTATGACCAATGTCCTCTTCTGTGTTTATGTCCCATATGGTCGAGCTGTCCTGGTTTTCCCTCAGCTGGCCTGGGTTCATCTCCTGGTATAGCAAAGTCTACATCAATCAATGGTGATCTAGAATTGTTTATGTTGGTTTTCAGTGACTGAATACATAAGAATACTTATGTAGTTTCATGCTCAGTGATAATACTGTCTCATACAGCCAGCTAACTTTATGTTCTCTGTACTACTATACTATTATAACTATAGTCCTGCTCTGAGGTAAACAAGAGCATTTGTTTTTCTACTAGTTGAAGTATGTAGCACTGTTTGACATGATTTGGGCTCTCAATTCCTGTGAGATTTACTTTACCTGATTGTTAAGAGCAAAGTATGTTCCCATACCGGGAGTTGAACCCGGGCAGCCTGGGTGAAAACCAGGAATCCTGACCGCTAGACCATATGGGACTTAATTTGTTATTCTCAGAGCAGCTTTCTTGTGTTCTAGTGACTTTCAAGCTGAGCTATTTAAACTCAGAAGTTGTTAGCAACCCAAGAAAGCTGCTCTCTGTGTCTGAAACCAGGTCCCATATGGTCTAGCAGTCAGGATTCCTGGTTTCTTCTGTGTGTTAAACTGTAGTTTCACTAAATGCCACAAGATGTTCCAACTCCCAGTATGTCACACATGTCCAAACTAGTCCATAAAGGGCTGTATGCCTGCAGACTTTTGTTACAATCAAGATCACATGGTTTGCTCTATGGACTGCCTGAAGACTGATATCGGATGGTTAAGTGAGTTAAGCCTGGTGTTTTGCTGCTTGGTTGGAATGACCATGTCCAGCCACATGTCCTTTCATAGAGTAGTTTGAACATCTCAAGTCTCATAGTACAATTATATCTACATCTTAATGACAAATACATGTGAACTTTATCTGACAATGACTTGGAACATCCCTCCAAAGGACGTGTAATGTGATACATGCAATTCAGTTCCCATACCGGGAGTTGAACCCAGGCCGCCTGGGTGAAAACCAGGAATCCTGACCGCTAGACCATATGGGACTACGTCAGAAATCCTGAGAGCTGTTTTCTTGGGATTCTGCTCGACTCTTGTGAGCTTCGTTATAAATGATCAAGTCATCCCAAGGTAACAGCTGTAACGAGTCTTTCGCAACTCTGTGAACCAGGTTCTGTATGGTCAGGCGGCTGTGGCTCAGGAGGTAGAGCGGTCGTCCTTCAATTGGAAGATTGGTGGTTCGATTCCCGGCTCCTCCAGTCCACATGTTGATGTGTCCTTGGCCAAGACACTTAACCCTTAATTGCTCCCGTTGCTGTGCCATCAGTGTGTGAAAGGGTAAATGATGTCATGTCATGTACAGCGCTTTGAGTGGTCGCACAGACTAGAAAGGTGCTATATAAGTACAGTCCATTTACCATTCAGGTTACCAAACCGGGAGTTGAACCTGGGCCGCCTGGGTGAAAACCAGGAGTCCTGACCGCTAGACCATATCGGACCTGCGTTTATGCTGTCAGAGCAGCTTTCTTGATAAATTAATAGTTATTTCAGTATATGTTTCATGTATGTTATATATAATTTCATCATTCTCAGGCAAATATGACCAATGTCCTCTTCTGTGTTTATGTCCCATATGGTCGAGCTGTCCTGGTTTTCCCTCAGCTAGCAATGTCTACAGCAATGTCTACATCAATCAGTGGTGATCTAGAATTGTTTATGTTGGTTTTCAGTGACTGAATACATAAGAATACTTATGTAGTTTCATGCTGAGTGATAATACTTTCTCATACAACCAGCTAACTTTATGTTTTCTGATTTTATACAATATACAACTATTGTCCTGGTCTGAGGTAAACTAGTGTATTAGTTGAGATATGTAGCACTGTTTGACATGCTTTGGACACTCAATTCCTGTGAGATTTACTTTACCTGATTGTTAAAAGCAAAGTATGTTCCCATACCGGGAGTTGAACCCGGGCCGCCTGGGTGAAAACCAGGAATCCTGACCGCTAGACCATATGGGACTTAGTTTCTTGTTCTCAGAGCAGCTTTCTTGTGTTCTAGTGACTTTCAAGCTGAGCTATTTAAACTCAGAAGTTGTTAGCAACCCAAGAAAGCTGCTCTCTGTGTCTGAAACCAGGTCCCACATGGTCTAGCAGTCAGGATTCCTGGTTTCTTCTGTGTGTTAAACTGTAGTTTCACTAAATGCCACAAGATGTTCCAACTCCCAGTATGTCACACATGTCCAAACTAGTCCATAAAGGGCTGTATGCCTGCAGATTTTTGTTACAATCAAGATCACATGGTTTGCTCTATCGACTGCCTGAAGACTGATATCAGTTGGTTAAGTGAGTTAAGCCTGGTGTTTTGCTGCTTGGTTGGAATGACCATGTCCAGCCACACGTCCTTTCATAGAGTAGTTTGAACATCTCAAGTCTCAGAGTACAATTATATCTACATCTTAATGACAAATACATGTGAACTTTATCTGACAATGACTTGGAACATCCCTCCAAAGGACGTGTAATGTGATACATGCAATTCAGTTCCCATACGGGGAGTTGAACCCGGGCCGCCTGGGTGAAAACCAGGAATCCTGACCGCTAGACCATATGGGACTACGTCAGAAATCCTGAGAGCTGTTTTCTTGGGATTCTGCTCGACTCTTGTGAGCTTCGTTATAAATGATCAAGTCATCCCAAGGTAACAGCTGTAACGAGTCTTTCGCAACTCTGTGAACCAGGTTCTGTATGGTCAGGCGGCTGTGGCTCAGGAGGTAGAGCGGTCGTCCTTCAATTGGAAGATTGGTGGTTCGATTCCCGGCTCCTCCAGTCCACATGTTGATGTGTCCTTGGCCAAGCCACTTAACCCTTAATTGCTCCCGTTGCTGTGCCATCAGTGTATGAATGTGTGTGAAACGGTAAATGATGTCATGTCATGTAAAGCGCTTTGAGTGGTCGCACAGACTAGAAAGTTGCTATATAAGTACAAGGTTACCAAACCGGGAGTTGAACCTGGGCCGCCTGGGTGAAAACCAGGAGTCCTGACCGCTAGACCATATGGGACCTGCGTTTATGCTGTCAGAGCAGCTTTCTTGATAAATTAATAGTTATTTCAGTATATGTTTCATGTATGTTATATATAATTTCATCATTCTCAGGCAAATATGACCAAGATCCTCTTCTGTGTTTATGTCCCATATGGTCGAGCTGTCCTGGTTTTCCCTCAGCTGGCCTGGGTTCATCTCCTGGTATAGCAAAGTCTACATCAATCAGTGGTGATCTAGAATTGTTTATGTTGGTTTTCAGTGACTGAATACATAAGAATACTTATGTAGTTTCATGCTGAGTGATAATACTTTCTCATACAGCCAGCTAACTTCCTGTTCTCTGATTTTATACAATATACAACTATTGTCCTGGTCTGAGGTAAACTAGTGTATTAGTTGAGATATGTAGCACTGTTTGACATGCTTTGGGCACTGAATTCCTGTGAGATTTACTTTACCTGATTGTTAAAAGCAAAGTATGTTCCCATACCGGGAGTTGAACCCAGGCCGCCTGGGTGAAAACCAGGAATCCTGACCGCTAGACGATATGGGACTTAGTTTCTTATTCTCAGAGCAGCTTTCTTGTGTTCTAGTGACTTTCAAGCTGAGCTATTTAAACTCAGAAGTTGTTAGCAACCCAAGAAAGCTGCTCTCTGTGTCTGAAACCAGGTCCCATATGGTCTAGCAGTCAGGATTCCTGGTTTCTTCTGTGTGTTAAACTGAAGTTTCACTAAATGCCACAAGACGTTCCAACTCCCAGTATGTCACACATGTCCAAACTAGTCCATAAAGGGCTGTATGCCTGCAGATTGTTGTTACAAACAAGATCACATGGTTTGCTCTATCGACTGCCTGAAGACTGATATCGGATGGTTAAGTGAGTTAAGCCTGGTGTTTTGCTGCTTGGTTGGAATGACCATGTCCAGCCACATGTCCTTTCATAGAGTAGTTTGAACATCTCAAGTCTCAGAGTACAATTATATCTACATCTTAATGACAAATACATGTGAACTTTATCTGACAATGACTTGGAACATCCTTCCAAAGGACGTGTAATGTGATACATGCAATTCAGTTCCCATACCGGGAGTTGAACCCGGGCCGCCTGGGTGAAAACCAGGAATCCTGACCGCTAGACCATATGGGACTACGTCAAAAATCCTGAGAGCTGTTTTCTTGGGATTCTGCTCGACTCTTGTGAGCTTTGTTATAAATGATCAAGTCATCCCAAGGTAACAGCTGTAACGAGTCTTTCGCAACTCTGTGAACCAGGTTCTGTATGGTCAGGCGGCTGTGGCTCAGGAGGTAGAGCGGTCGTCCTTCAATTGGAAGATTGGTGGTTCGATTCCCGGTTCCTCCAGTCCACATGTTGATGTGTCCTTACACTTAACCACTTAACCCTTAATTGCTCCTGTTGCTGTGCCATCAGTGTGTGAAAGGGTAAATGATGTCATGTCATGTAAAGCGCTTTGAGTGGTCGCACAGACTAGAAAGGTGCTATATAAGTACAAGTATAGTCCATTTACCATTCAGGTTACCAAACCGGGAGTTGAACCTGGGTGAAAACCAGGAGTCCTGACCGCTAGACCATATGGGACCTGCGTTTATGCTGTCAGAGCAGCTTTCTTGATAAATTAATAGTTATTTCAGTATATGTTTCATGTATGTTATATATAATTTCATCATTCTCAGGCAAATATGACCAATGTCCTCTTCTGTGTTTATGTCCCATATGGTCGAGCTGTCCTAGTTTTCCCTCAGCTGGCCTGGGTTCATCTCCTGGTATAGCAAAGTCTACATCAATCAGTGGTGATCTAGAATTGTTTATGTTGGTTTTCAGTGACTGAACACATAAAAATCTTAATGTAGTTTCATGCTGAGTGATAATACTTTCTCATACAGCCAGCTAACTTCCTGTTCTCTGATTTCATACAATATACAACTATTGTCCTGGTCTGAGGTAAACTAGTGTATTAGTTGAGATATGTAGCACTGTTTGACATGCTTTGGGCACTGAATTCCTGTGAGATTTACTTTACCTGATTGTTAAAAGCAAAGTATGTTCCCATACCGGGAGTTGAACCCAGGCCGCCTGGGTGAAAACCAGGAATCCTGACCGCTAGACGATATGGGACTTAGTTTCTTATTCTCAGAGCAGCTTTCTTGTGTTCTAGTGACTTTCAAGCTGAGCTATTTAAACTCAGAAGTTGTTAGCAACCCAAGAAAGCTGCTCTCTGTGTCTGAAACCAGGTCCCATATGGTCTAGCAGTCAGGATTCCTGGTTTCTTCTGTGTGTTAAACTGTAGTTTCACTAAATGCCACAAGATGTTCCAACTCCCAGTATGTCACACATGTCCAAACTAGTCCATAAAGGGCTGTATGCCTGCAGATTTTTGTTACAATCAAGATCACATGGTTTGCTCTATCGACTGCCTGAAGACTGATATCGGATGGTTAAGTGAGTTAAGCCTGGTGTTTTGCTGCTTGGTTGGAATGACCATGTCCAGCCACATGTCCTTTCATAGAGTAGTTTGAACATCTCAAGTCTCAGAGTACAATTATATCTACATCTTAATGACAAATACATGTGAACTTTATCCGACAATGACTTGGAACATCCCTCCAAAGGACGTGTAATGTGATACATGCAATTCAGTTCCCATACCGGGAGTTGAACCCGGGCCGCCTGGGTGAAAACCAGGAATCCTGACCGCTAGACCATATGGGACTACATCAGAAATCCTGAGAGCTGTTTTCTTGGGATTCTGCTCGACTCTTGTGAGCTTCGTTATAAATGATCAAGTCATCCCAAGGTAACAGCTGTAACGAGTCTTTCGCAACTCTGTGAACCAGGTTCTGTATGGTCAGGCGGCTGTGGCTCAGGAGGTAGAGCGGTCGTCCTTCAATTGGAAGATTGGTGGTTCGATTCCCGGCTCCTCCAGTCCACATGTTGATGTGTCCTTGGCCAAGACACTTAACCCTTAATTGCTCCCGTTGCTGTGCCATCAGTGTATGAATGTGTGTGAAAGGGTAAATGATGTCATGTAAAGCGCTTTGAGTGGTCGCACAGACTAGAAAGTTGCTATATAAGTACAAGGTTACCAAACCGGGAGTTGAACCTGGGCCGCCTGGGTGAAAACCAGGAGTCCTGACCGCTAGACCATATGGGACCTGCGTTTATGCTGTCAGAGCAGCTTTCTTGATAAATTAATAGTTATTTCAGTATATGTTTCATGTATGTTATATATAATTTCATCATTCTCAGGCAAATATGACCAAGATCCTCTTCTGTGTTTATGTCCCATATGGTCGAGCTGTCCTGGTTTTCCCTCAGCTGGCCTGGGTTCATCTCCTGGTATAGCAAAGTCTACATCAATCAGTGGTGATCTAGAATTGTTTATGTTGGTTTTCAGTGACTGAATACATAAGAATACTTATGTAGTTTCATGCTGAGTGATAATACTTTCTCATACAGCCAGCTAACTTCCTGTTCTCTGATTTTATACAATATACAACTATTGTCCTGGTCTGAGGTAAACTAGTGTATTAGTTGAGATATGTAGCACTGTTTGACATGCTTTGGGCACTCAATTCCTGTGAGATTTACTTTACCTGATTGTTAAAAGCAAAGTATGTTCCCATACCGGGAGTTGAACCCGGGCCGCCTGGGTGAAAACCAGGAATCCTGACCGCTAGACCATATGGGACTTAGTTTCTTGTTCTCAGAGCAGCTTTCTTGTGTTCTAGTGACTTTCAAGCTGAGCTATTTAAACTCAGAAGTTGTTAGCAACCCAAGAAAGCTGCTCTCTGTGTCTGAAACCAGAGGGGTATTGCACGAAACCAGGATAAGGGATTAAGCCGGGATATGTTGGTTATCCTGGCTGAATTTAGCCTCAAATCGGTTGCATGAAAGCAGGTTAAATTTATCCCGGCCCAGTTACTATGGTGATTTATTCTCTGCAGCTAGCCTGCTCCAGACCAGGCTAACAACCAGGCTAAGATTATTCTCAGGGATTCATCTGGCAGTTCTACTGTCAATCTTGTGACACATTAATGGGTTTAACAGCATTTCCATGGTCTTTCTAAATATGTTGCATCATTTTAATTATCCTGCATTAAAATATTACAGATAGACTATATTGTCGTTTCATTAAAGTCTGTTGACTGTTTAATTGCAACAGTCATTTTATAGTCATTCATGTGGTATCATTATTGTGTATAATGTACAGTAGATTTACTTTGTACTATTTACTAGCTGATACTCACAATGTTACTTGGCTGCTTCTGAGGCTGAGCAGCATCTGGGTCCTGTTACACGTTATTTTCTATTAGCACCAAATCACTGACTTCATATCCATTATGGGCTAAATGAGCAAGACATTTCCACAAAATTGACATGATACCTCAAGCCTGGAGTCCAGCAACACTGTCTCCTCATCTGCAGAAGTGCATCCAGCAGCTGCAGATGTACCTTCCCCCTGCCCTACACCTAATTATAATAATTGTTTGCACTTAATTATATTTCCTGAGTAGCATGCACTTTTACTTGCCACATTTAAATCAAAGTGTTTAATTTAATTTAAATCAAAACTGTTGATTAGTGGGCTTGGACAGTAACTTCTTTAGTCCTTTAATTGCAATTTTGACAGTTCTAGTGGAGCACTGTTGTATAAATTATACTTTTTTTTAAAGTATATTTTTGGGCTTTTTGCCTTTGATGTACAGGTTAGTAGAGAGAGACAGGAAAACTGGAGAAAGAGAGGGGGGGCTGACATGCAGGATAGGAGTGCTTGGTGCGGGATTTGAACCGGGGGCCCCTGCAGCGAAGACTATAGCTTCAACACATGGGGCGAGTGCTCTACCCACTAAACTATGCTTAACCCATCAAACGCATATTAATTGCACTACTTATGCATTTAGCCGGTCCGCGATTGTCTGCCAGGCTTTCTCCCTTTCCTTGATTACAGTGCTTGTGTTGCCTTTTTTTCTTATAATTTCTTTAACCTCATCATGAAACTCCATCAGGAGCTGTTTTTCAGCGGTCGTGAAGAATGACGCGCAACACCTTTCCATTTTCCAATCTGTGATTCTGTGATCGATCCCGTGGGTCTATTTGAGAATGCCGTAAACACGCACTTATCCCAGCTATCTACACCTGGCTTGACATAGCCGCGCCTTTTCATCCTGGCTCAGCAAACGTGCAACCGAATAAGCCAAGATGCGCCGGGCAGGCTAGATCAAGCTGCGCTTGCTCAGTTATCCTGGATTTATTTATTCTACTTTTGTGCAATACCCCTCAGGTCCCATATGGTCTAGCAGTCAGGATTCCTGGTTTCTTCTGTGTGTTAAACTGAAGTTTCACTAAATGCCACAAGACGTTCCAACTCCCAGTATGTCACACATGTCCAAACTAGTCCATAAAGGGCTGTATGCCTGCAGATTGTTGTTACAAACAAGATCACATGGTTTGCTCTATCGACTGCCTGAAGACTGATATCGGATGGTTAAGTGAGTTAAGCCTGGTGTTTTGCTGCTTGGTTGGAATGACCATGTCCAGCCACATGTCCTTTCATAGAGTAGTTTGAACATCTCAAGTCTCATAGTACAATTATATCTACATCTTAATGACAAATACATGTGAACTTTATCTGACAATGACTTGGAACATCCCTCCAAAGGACGTGTAATGTGATACATGCAATTCAGTTCCCATACCGGGAGTTGAACCCGGGCCGCCTGGGTGAAAACCAGGAATCCTGACCGCTAGACCATATGGGACTACGTCAGAAATCCTGAGAGCTGTTTTCTTGGGATTCTGCTCGACTCTTGTGAGCTTCGTTATAAATGATCAAGTCATCCCAAGGTAACAGCTGTAACGAGTCTTTCGCAACTCTGTGAACCAGGTTCTGTATGGTCAGCCGGCTGTGGCTCAGGAGGTAGAGCGGTCGTCCTTCAATTGGAAGATTGGTGGTTCGATTCCCGGCTCCTCCAGTCCACATGTTGATGTGTCCTTGGCCAAGACACTTAACCCTTAATTGCTCCCGTTGCTGTGCCATCAGTGTATGAATGTGTGTGAAAGGGTAAATGATGTCATGTAAAGCGCTTTGAGTGGTCGCACAGACTAGAAAGTTGCTATATAAGTACAAGGTTACCAAACCGGGAGTTGAACCTGGGCCGCCTGGGTGAAAACCAGGAGTCCTGACCGCTAGACCATATGGGACTACGTCAGAAATCCTGAGAGCTGTTTTCTTGGGATTCTGCTCGACTCTTGTGAGCTTTGTTATAAATGATCAAGTCATCCCAAGGTAACAGCTGTAACGAGTCTTTCGCAACTCTGTGAACCAGGTTCTGTATGGTCAGGCGGCTGTGGCTCAGGAGGTAGAGCGGTCGTCCTTCAATTGGAAGATTGGTGGTTCGATTCCCGGTTCCTCCAGTCCACATGTTGATGTGTCCTTACACTTAACCACTTAACCCTTAATTGCTCCTGTTGCTGTGCCATCAGTGTGTGAAAGGGTAAATGATGTCATGTCATGTAAAGCGCTTTGAGTGGTCGCACAGACTAGAAAGGTGCTATATAAGTACAGTCCATTTACCATTCAGGTTACCAAACCGGGAGTTGAACCTGGGCCGCCTGGGTGAAAACCAGGAGTCCTGACCGCTAGACCATATGGGACTACGTCAGAAATCCTGAGAGCTGTTTTCTTGGGATTCTGCTCGACTCTTGTGAGCTTCGTTATAAATGATCAAGTCATCCCAAGGTAACAGCTGTAACGAGTCTTTCGCAACTCTGTGAACCAGGTTCTGTATGGTCAGGCGGCTGTGGCTCAGGAGGTAGAGCGGTCGTCCTTCAATTGGAAGATTGGTGGTTCGATTCCCGGCTCCTCCAGTCCACATGTTGATGTGTCCTTGGCCAAGACACTTAACCCTTAATTGCTCCCGTTGCTGTGCCATCAGTGTATGAATGTGTGTGAAAGGGTAAATGATGTCATGTAAAGCGCTTTGAGTGGTCGCACAGACTAGAAAGGTGCTATATAAGTACAAGTATAGTCCATTTACCATTCAGGTTACCAAACCGGGAGTTGAACCTGGGCCGCCTGGGTGAAAACCAGGAGTCCTGACCGCTAGACCATATGGGACCTGCGTTTATGCTGTCAGAGCAGCTTTCTTGATAAATTAATAGTTATTTCAGTATATGTTTCATGTATGTTATATATAATTTCATCATTCTCAGGCAAATATGACCAAGATCCTCTTCTGTGTTTATGTCCCATATGGTCGAGCTGTCTTCGTTTTCCCTCAGCTGGCCTGGGTTCATCTCCTGGTATAGCAAAGTCTACATCAATCAGTGGTGATCTAGAATTGTTTATGTTGGTTTTCAGTGACTGAACACATAAAAATCTTAATGTAGTTTCATGCTGAGTGATAATACTTTCTCATACAGCCAGCTAACTTCCTGTTCTCTGATTTCATACAATATACAACTATTGTCCTGGTCTGAGGTAAACTAGTGTACTAGTTGAAGTATGTAGCACTGTTTGACATGCTTTGGGCACTCAATTCCTGTGAGATTTACTTTACCTGATTGTTAAAAGCAAAGTATGTTCCTATACCGGGAGTTGAACCCGGGCCGCCTGGGTGAAAACCAGGAATCCTGACCGCTAGACCATATGGGACTTAGTTTCTTGTTCTCAGAGCAGCTTTCTTGTGTTCTAGTGACTTTCAAGCTGAGCTATTTAAACTCAGAAGTTGTTAGCAACCCAAGAAAGCTGCTCTCTGTGTCTGAAACCAGGTCCCATATGGTCTAGCAGTCAGGATTCCTGGTTTCTTCTGTGTGTTAAACTGTAGTTTCACTAAATGCCACAAGATGTTCCAACTCCCAGTATGTCACACATGTCCAAACTAGTCCATAAAGGGCTGTATGCCTGCAGATTTTTGTTACAATCAAGATCACATGGTTTGCTCTATCGACTGCCTGAAGACTGATATCAGTTGGTTAAGTGAGTTAAGCCTGGTGTTTTGCTGCTTGGTTGGAATGACCATGTCCAGCCACATGTCCTTTCATAGAGTAGTTTGAGCATCTCAAGTCTCATAGTACAATTTAGCTCCCATACCGGGAGTTGAACCCGGGCTGCCTGGGTGAAAACCAGGAATCCTGACCGCTAGACCACATGGGACCTGCTTTCATGCTGTCAGAGCAGCTTTCTTGATAAATTAATAGTTATTTCAGTATATGAAAGTCCTAATTTCATCATTCTCAGGCAAATATGACCAATGTCCTCTTCTGTGTTTATGTCCCATATGGTCGAGCTGTCCTAGTTTTCCCTCAGCTGGCCTGGGTTCATCTCCTGGTATAGCAAAGTCTACATCAATCAATGGTGATCTAGAATTGTTTATGTTGGTTTTCAGTGACTGAACACATAAGAATACTTATGTAGTGTCATGCTGAGTGATAATACTTTCTCATACAGCCAGCTAACTTTATGTTCTCTGATTTTATACAATATACAACTATTGTCCTGGTCTGAGGTAAACAAGTGTATTAGTTGAGATATGTAGCACTGTTTGACATGCTTTGGGCACTCAATTCCTGTGAGATTTACTTTACCTGATTGTTAAAAGCAAAGTATGTTCCCATACCGGGAGTTGAACCCGGGCCGCCTGGGTGAAAACCAGGAATCCTGACCGCTAGACCATATGGGACTTAGTTTCTTATTGTCAGAGCAGCTTTCTTTTTTTTTTCAACAATATATTTATTGAAATTTTTCGATAGTTATACAAAAATCATCAACATACACGTTTAACGATAAACAGACAACCAAACATTAGGTACATTCAAAATTGGCATTTGAGTCCATGAGGTGACGAGAGTCAGTTTCAGAGTACAGCATCTGATTGTGGTCCTGTACAGGGAGTAGTTATTCTATCCCTATTTCGTTCAGTAGGTCAGACAGATCATTGTTCTTAATATACCCAATGTAACCCCCCCCACACTTTCTGAAATACTTCCTGCTTATCTCTTAAAGTGTATGTAATTTTTTCCAGTGGTAAACACATAGACATTTCTTTGAACCATTGCATGATGCTCGGTTTGCCAAACTTCTTCCATGATAGAGCTATCACTCTCTTAGCTTGTAATATTCCTATATTTATGAAGATCTTTTGGCAGCAATCTATGTTCAGACCCGCAGGATATAAGCCAGAAGAAAGAGTTTGGGTTCCATAGCTAGCCTTGTTGATAAAATCTTCTGAAGTAAGGCTCTAACCTCTTCCCAAAATTCACTTATTTTTGGACATGACCATAGACAGTGGAACAATGTGCCCTTATCTTCTCCGCATTTATTGCAGAGGTCAGGGATTTGCCTATTAAATTTGTTGAGTTTTTCTGGTGTAATGTACACCCTCATCAGCCAATTAAATTGCAGTAATTTAAGACGTGTGTTGCTCGTCTGAGATTGGGCTGCCTTACAAGCTGTGCTCCATTGCTCCACTGTCACTTCCTCCTGCAAGTCCGAGCTCCATGCAATAAGCTTAGCAGTAGAGGTATCCATAGATGATGCCAACAGCAAGTTATAAAATTCAGATATCATACCTTTAGTATAGGGGTTTTTAGATAGGATTTTCTCTAATGTGGACAATGGGGGTGTATGTGTAAAGTCTTTATTATAGGACCTAATAAAACTCCTAAGTTGTAAGTATTTGAAAAAATGTTTTTGGGGGATTTTAAACTTAAGGGCTAGTTGATTGAAGCTTAGAAAATTTCCATCCCCCCCAAAAACATCTCTGATCAGTCCCAACCCCAAGTCTGCCCATAACTTAAAGCCACCATCCGCCCTACCAGGAGCAAAAAAGTTGTTGCCCCAGATTGGGCTAAAAATAGAGAGGGAGGAATTTTCTTTTAAATATCTTCGTGTCACGTGTAGAATACAAATCATGTTTTTAACTATAGGATTAAGAGTGGTCTTTTTAAGTTTATTATATTTATCAGAGTAGATATATGCAGGAAGTGGAAGCTTAAGATAGAGCGATTCAATATTTCTCCATGAGGGGGCCTTTTCTGAAGTATAATAGAACATGATAGTCCTTAATTGGGTTGCCCAATAATACCGAAGCATATTGGGGCACTGTAACCCTCCTCTGTCAAAGGGCAAGTATAAAAGGGATAAACGGAGTCTGGGACGTCTATTGTTCCATAAAAATTGGTTAAACAGTTTTTTTATTTTAGAGAAAAAGCCTGCTGGCGGTGGCAGAGGGATATTCTGGAACAAATATAGAACCTTAGGGAGAACATTCATTTTCAGTATATTTATTCTTCCAATCAGTGAAATTTGGAGGCTCAACCATCTTTCCACAGAGTTGGATATGTCAGTCATAATTGGATTATAATTATAGTCCACCACATCCTACAATTTCGGAACGATTTGAATGCCTAGATAAGTAAATTTATTCACATTCCTGAAGTGGTACGTGTGTTTAGGTGGGTTCATCCTTTCTGCTGAGTTTAAAAGCATTATGGAGGATTTTGATTCATTAATCTTGTAGCCAGAAATAGCGCCAAAGTTACTAATCAGATCTAAAATGGATGGGATAGATTTTTCCAGATTCTTGAGAAAAAGGATCACATCATCCGCATACAGGGCTATTCGATGGTCGAACCCTCCAATTTCTATACCCGAGATCATTGCATGGTCCCTTATAGCAATAGCAAGTGGCTCAATTGCAATTATAAATAAAAGAGGAGATAGCGGGCAGCCTTGTCTGCACCCTCTTCCTATCTTTATTGGTTTTGAGATAATATTGTTGGTAATTATTTCTGCATATGGGTCATTATATAGGAGCTTAACCCAATTGCAGAATCCCTCTCCCAAACCGAAACGACCAAGTAGTTCGAGCAGATAGGGCCATTCTACCCTATCAAAGGCTTTCTCGGCATCTAATGCCAAGAAAGCTGTATCAGGCAACCCTCTTTGTTCATGCAAGATGTTTAAGACCCTTCTGACATTATGGAATCCCTGTCGCCCAACCATGAATCCATTTTGATCTTCCTTGATAATATCTGGCAAAAGGCGTTCAAGTCTCTTTGCGAGAATTTTACAAAGTATCTTTAGGTCCGAATTTAAAAGGCTAATTGGACGCAAATTTTCACACTTATCGTTTGATTTTCCAGGTTTTGGGAGAAGGGTGATTAGGGCCCCTCTAAGGGTAGGTGGGAGTATCCCCAATTTAGCGGATTCAGAAAACATTTCCAAAAGGGGAACCTTTAATTTGGATAAATAATTTTTGTAAATATCAATAGGAAGACCATCTGGCCCTGCGGCCTTTCCAGACTTCATACAAGTTATTGCTTCCGAGATTTCTTCCAAAGTCAGGTTTGCCCCAAGTTTCAAGATCTCCTCCTCTCCTATTTTGGGGATATTTATGTTATTCAAAAATGAGAAAAAATTGGGATCTAGTTCATCTCGGGCTACTTCAGAGCTATAAAGTCTTTCATAATAGACCCTAAAGGAATCATTTATTGCAGTGGGGTCAGATATCGTTTCTCCTCTATCATTTTTTAAAACTGTAATTGATTGTTCTAATTGAATTTGTTTTATACGCCAAGCCAGAATTTTAGCTGATTTCTCCCCTTGGTCGAAAACAGATTGTTTAAGTTTTAGTAAATTAGCTGTGGCTTTTGAGGCTGAGATTTCGTTATATTGAGCTCTTAACAGTATCAAACTTTGGTGTAGCTTGGGACAGGGATTCTGAAAGTATATATTCTCAGTTGCTTTAATTTTTGATTCTAGTATTATTAGCTTCTGTTTGGCCTTCTTGGATTTTGAGCTTGTGAAATTGATAATTTGACCTCTGATGAAGGCAAGGCAAGGCAAGGCAGTTTTATTTATATAGCGCATTTCATACACAATGGCAATTCAATGTGCTTTACATAAAACAGAAAAACATGTAATTTGAGAAACTTAAAACATACAATTAACCCCCGCCCCCCCCCCCCCCCCATAATAAAAACAAAGTACAGAAAAATAGAAAGACATAAATAAAATGATTGCAGCATAAAATAATAAATTAGCTTTAAAATCATTAAAAGGACATAGAGTGCAAAAGAAAGATTAAAATGTAAAGTGCTTTAAAAGAGCTCAATCATAAGCACAGGAGAAGAGAAATGTTTTAACCTGGATTTAAAAGTGTTCACTGTTGGGGCTGATTTCAGTTCTGCTGGTAGTTTGTTCCAGTTGTGTGCAGCATAACAGCTAAAAGCTGCTTCACCATGTTTAGTTTGAACTCTGGGCTCAACTATCTGACCTGAGTCAGTAGATCTCAGAGCTCTACTGGGTTTATATTCTACTAACATGTCATTCATGTATTCTGAACCTAAACCATTCAGTGATTTGTAGACCAGTAGCAGAACTTTAAAATCTATTCTATAGCTGACTGGGAGCCAGTGTAAAGACTTTAGAACTGGAGTAATGTGCTCTGATCTCTTTGTTCTGGTTAAAACTGGAGCTGCGGCGTTCTGAATGAGCTGCAGCTGTTTAATGCTTTTTTGTGGCAGTCCAGTCAGAAGACCGTTACAGTAGTCGAGTCTACTTGAGATGAAAGCATGAATCAACTTCTCCTGGTCTGTTTGAGACATAAAACCCTTCACTCTGGATATGTTCTTAAGCTGATAGAAGGCTGTTTTGGTGATTGATTTGATGTGACTGCTGAAAGTCAGATCTGAGTCAATCAGCACGCCAAGGTTTCGGACTTGGTCCGTAGATTTTAGAGAGAGTGATTCGAGATGTTTACTGACAGCAATCCTCTTCTCTTTATTGCCAAAAACAATGACCTCAGTTTTGTCCTGATTTAATTGAAGGAAATTTTGGTTCATCCAATTAGTGACTTGCTCTAAACAGTGACACAATGACTGTATTGGACTGTAGTCATCTGGGGACAGTGCGAGGTATATCTGTGTGTCATCTGCATTACTGTGATAGTCTACATTTGAGTTCTGCAGAATTTGACCCAAGGGCAGCATATATAGACTGAACAGAAGGGGTCCAAGAACTGACCCCTGGCCCAAGGGCAGCATATATAGACTGAACAGAAGGGGTCCAAGAACTGACCCCTAAGGAACTCCACATGTCATAGCCACTCGATCAGATTCATAACTTCCAGTGGTCACAAAATAACTCCGCTCTTCCAAGTAGGACCTGAACCAGTCTAGGACTGTTCCGCTGAGTCCTGCCCAGGTTTCCAACCTGTTCAACAGTATACTGTGGTCCACAGTGTCAAATGCAGCACTGAGATCCAACAGGACCAGAACTGACACCTTGCCTGAGTCATTGTTCAACCATATGTCATTTAACACTCTAATAAGAGCTGTTTCTGTACTGTGGTTAGGTCGGAAGCCTGATTGAAATTTGTCAAAAAGGCCACTGGAGTTCAAGAAATTGCTGAGTTGATTAAAAACCACTTTCTCAATGATCTTGGCTATAAAAGGAAGATTTGAGATAGGTCTGTAGTTGGTTAACATGGAAGCATCCATCGTTCTCTTTTTTAAGAGTGGCTTAATGGCAGCTACTTTTAGGAGTTTAGGAAACACACCTGATTTAAGTGAGCTATTTATTACTTGTCGCAAATCTGTTTGGACAGAGTTCACAATAGTTTTAAAGAAATCTGATGGCATTGTGTCAAGACAGCATGTTGATGGTTTTAGATGCTGCACTGTTTCCTCTATGGTTTTTTGGTCAACTATTTTAAATTCTGACATTGCAGTTGAGTTATTCCTGGGAGGTCTTAGGGATTGCATCATTTTATTGTTTTGTTGATTTGTGTTGATATTTAACCTTATGGACTGGATTTTTTCACTGAAAAAGCAAATTCATTGCATTTTTCTGTGGAAAGGAGTTCTGGAGCTATCTGTTGAGGGGGGTTTGTAAGCTTATCAACCGTAGCAAACAAAGCACGAGTGTTGTTGATGTTCTTATTAATTATTTCACAAAAGTGTTGCTGTCTAGCTTTGAGTAACTCATATTTAAAATTACAAAGACTTTGTTTGTAGAGGTCAAGGTGAATTTGAAGTTTAGTTTTTCTCCACTTACGCTCTGCTTTCCTGCATTCTGTTTTTAAAGCCTTTATCATCATAGTGTTCCTCCATGGTGTTTTCCTTCTGCTCAAGGTCGTCTTAGTTTTAATAGGTGCAACAGCATCCATGACATTTGAGATTTTCCAGTTAAATTTATCCAGGAGTTCATCAACTGACTCTGCACTCACAGTTGGTGACATAGCTATAGCCTCCATAAACTTTGCACTGGTATTCTCATTTATGTACCTTCTCCTAACAGACACAGAGGTTAACTGAACATTTGGAATGATCTGTAAGTCAAAGAACACACAGAAATGATCAGACAGAGCCATGTCCTTAACATCAACAGAAGAAATATCAACACCTTTAGAGATAACCAGATCCAGAGTGTGGCCTCGAGTGTGTGTGGGCCCTTTCACATGTTGCAAGAGGCCAAAAGTGTCAAGTAGAGCAGAGAGTTCTTTGGCATTACTGTCCATGTTATTGTCTACATGAATGTTAAAATCCCCTGTTATGATAAAAAAGTTGTAGTCAGTGCAGATAACTGACAGCAGTTCAGCAAACTCATCAATGAATTTTCCTGAATATCTTGGAGGTCTATAAATGATTAAAAAAAAAAAGGACTTTTGGGTCACCTTTTAATAAAAAACAGATGTTCAAAAGAGCTAAAATCACCTAATGTAATTTCCTTGCACTGAAATACAGATTTAAAGATGGCAGCAACTCCCCCGCCTTTCTTACCAGTTCGACACTTGTTCATGAAACTAAAATTTGTTGGTGCTGCCTCATTGAGAATAGCACCACAGCTACATTCAGTCAGCCATGTTTCACTAAGAAGTAAAAAATCAAGATCATAGGTCATAATGACGTCATTAACTAGCAGTGATTTGTTGGCTAGCGATCTGATATTGAGTAGAGCTAACCTTGTGGAGATAACAGGAGACACTGGTATATTTTGAGGTTGACATGCTATACTTAGTAAATTAGCAGATTTAATTGAACTCTTGTTATTTCTCACCAGTTTAACCATTCTTCTGTTACCTGTCATCACAGGGATTGAGAAAACTACCTGAACTCCATAGGGCCCTGACTTTTCCTGGGGGAGAACATAATTGGTATCAGTATTGCAGCCTGGACCCGGCACATATCAGTCAGACCCACAGATGATCTGAGTCAAAGGAGGTGGGGGGGCTCTGTGACTCTTGGGTGATGGTTGTTTCCAGCGTGGTGGAATGGGAGGGGCTTGACGATGGGGGAAGTTGAGGGGAGAAAAAATGGGATTTGGGCGTGGTGTGAGTTGGATTCCAGCATTGACAAGGTCATTCATCCTGTCGGTGAAATCCAGAAGTGGGGAGTCCTGACTGAGTGGAGAGAATGAAAGGCTGGATTGGGTCCTGGTGGGTGAAAGTTGGGAGTCTCCAGGTGGGGCTAGGGGAGACCCCACTTGTCGGGTTGTTGGGTCTGGGGGAGACTCCACTTGTCGGGTTGTTGGGGCTGGGGGAGACTCCTCCTGTTGGGTTGTTGGGGCTGGGGGAGACTCCTCCTGTTGGGTTGTTGGGGCTGGGGGAGTCTCCTCCTGTTGGGCTGTTGGGGCTGGGGGAGACTCCTCCTGTTGGGTTGTTGGGGCTGGGGGAGACTCCTCCTGTTGGGCTGTTGGGGCTGGGGGAGACTCCTTGTGTTGGGGCAAGGATGATGACATTAAATCCTCTCTCTGGGTGTGCTGACTTTCATGGTCAGTCCTTATCTCAGGCGGTAACAATTCTTCTCCAGAACGCTGTCTTATCTGTTGTTTTGGATTGTCTTGTCTTGTCTTGTCCTTGGCAGGGACTGCTGGTGACTGACGCACAAAATCAAAAATGTTGTAGCTTAACAGCTGTACTCCTGACTTGTTAAGGCAAAATCCATCTGCCTTAAAGAGGTGTCTGCGTTCCCAAAAAATGTTAAAATTGTCAATAAAATTCACTGATTGAGCGGCACACGTATCTTTGAGCCATCTGTTGAGCATCATCAGCCTGCTGAATCTCTCGTCTCCTCGCCGAACTGTCGGTAGAGGTCCACTGATAAACACCTCAGTATTCAGACATCGAACTTTGTTCAGCAGATCATTGAAATCCTGTTTCAATACCTCTGATTGTTGCTTGACAACATCAAGCGCTCCTGTGTGTATGACGAGAGATTTCACTGTCGGATGCTCAGCAGTGATTTCCAGAATTTTCTCTGAGATATCGGACACTATGTCGTTGGTAAAACAGAGTACTTTGGTGTTTTTGTTGAAAAAGTGTTTTATCATATTCACAGCTCTGTCACCCACTATCAGCGTCTGAGGCCCAGTGGTTAGCTCTTTCTGCGGCCTTTTAGTTTTTGATTTAGCCACATACCTTTCTCTGGTGCTGGAAGATGACCTTTCTTTTGGGGAGTCAGGGTCTTGTAAAAGCGGAGCAAATCTGTTCTCTAGTAGAATCCCTGTGTCTTGGGTCGGTTTGCTCTTACTTTTTGTTTTTGCCACAGTCCACGGCTGTTTTCTCCTTGGTACTGGGGTTGAAGAGACCCTTCTGTGCGATGGCAGTGCAGGCCACTCAGTTTCATCACGAGCCTCCGGGTGCTGGGTTCTGCCTGTTAACCGTCTTCCCATATCTAAGGGAAGCGATGATTTATTCTTTGGCCTTGCACCAAGAGAGTTCCAGGGAGGACTACTGGTTGATTTACTGCCGTAACCACCAGCCTCCTGCTTCTTGGTGGTGCTAATTAGCTGTCTGTTAGCCTGTTCCTGTCCACTGATTTGGGTCATCGGTAGAGTGGTTTCATTCCCATATTGTCCATTTACCTCCACGTTGACTTCAAGTCGCTGAATTTTCGTCTCCAGTACCACTATCTTCTGGAGAAGTTTGTGGTAATCATCCGTGGAAAAGGGAGGCATCTTGCTGCTAACAGCTTAGCTAAGCTGAGCTCCTCAATCCCAGTCACTATAGTGCAGGCTTGTGCTGCTGATAGGCCACACTCACGAAGTAAAAGAGTTTAAATAATAATGGTAGCCTTGAGATTCTTTCATAAATTAAGTTCCCAGTGATATAAAAGTATCCAGGACCCGCTTTCCATAAATTTTGTAGCAAAAGGACAGGATTTCAATGGAAAAAAGAAAAGTAAAGCGGAGAGCAAAGAGCGAAGCGTCTGCACTCAAGCAAAGCAGGAAGCATTTGAATGCTTGAAGGCTTTGAATGCTTCCCATCTAATGCAGGAGGATGTTTCTGAAGTATTCAATTCAAAGTAATCAGTAATTTGTTTTTCAAGGTATTCCATCAAGTCTTTGTCCTTCAGCCATTCTTGCTTAAATTTCCTTTTGGGGAGGTCACGAACCAGCCCTGGGTCCATATAAACCAAGTTGGCTGGGGCATGATCCGATATAAGAATACTGCCATAATCACAACCTTTCACTTTATAACATAGACTCGCTGAGATTAGAAAATAATCTATTCGTGAATAAGAATTGTGTGTGCTAGAGAAACAAGAATATGTTGATACTCCAGGGTTCCTGTCTCTCCATATATCCTTAAGATTCAATTCCCTAGCAAACTGAAGGATGGTTTCCCTACTCCGGCTATGAGATTTGTCTAAATGTGATGATTTATCTATATTAGGATTAAGAGTACAATTGAAGTCTCCTGCTAAAATATAGTGGCCAGTAAGCGATGCCAGGGTGCAAAATAAGTTACTAAAAAAGCCTGGTTCATCCTTATTTGGAGCATAGACATTGACTAAGTTTAGAGGTTCTGTAAAAAGGGTGCCTTGAACAATCAAATATCTTTATAACTTGTGTACTAAAGTTAAAACCCCTCTCGCCTGGGAGGTAAATGGTGCTGAAAACACCTCCCCTCGCCACCTTCTTTTAATCTTTAGGTCCTCTTTTCCAGCTAGGTGAGTTTCTTGGAGAAAAATTATTTGGGATTGCATGTCTTTTAACCTTCCCATCACTTGTTTAACCTTTTTAAGTTTCTGTAGCCCTCTACAGTTCCACGATGTCATCTTAATTCCTAAAACACTGGTCATAGCTGCTTGATATGAATTGTCTCCTCATGGAAGAAAATAGAAATGTACCTTTAAAACACCAGAACATTACAAGAGAAACAGATGCTTTAAACTGCATCAACATTTGAACACAAACCCCTAAGCACAGTGGCTGATTCCCCTCACTCCCTATTACACACTCCGGTAGTGCTGATGACCAGTCCACAAAAAATGAGGAATGGTCCTTTATAGTTTATCTCCTCCTATTTTAACATGTTACACTCCCTCCATTAAGAAGAAAAAAAATATATAGTAATAATTGTTTTGCCAAGAAAAACGCTGCTCTGTCAAATGTGATCATACAGAGAAATTTAAGTATTAAGGGGCTCCTGTGGCTTTGCAATTTTAAGATACAACTATAACTCAGAATACTCTCCCAAGGAACGACATTAATCCCCCAGATTAAAACAAATAAAATAAAATGGGATCTATCCAACATATGGAGTATTATATATATAAAAACAAAAATAAAAATAAAAAAGGGGGGGGGGGGGGGGGTGATTCATTTCGTTAGAGACCTTCACTGCATGTTTTGTAGAGTTAAATAATAACATCCCACATAGAGTTCAGAGTCAGTTGCATGCAGAGGTCACAAAATCACTGAACAAGCAAAAACTAGTGAGACAACCCCCATATAAGTTGAAAGGAGAGTATGCAAGAGCACACACAGTTTTATAGTTCAACGTTAAGTTCACAGATAACCCCAATATTCGCTGCCGCTATTTTATCTACTCCGTTACTCCGTTACCGTTATTTATCCCGTTCCTGCCTCCTCTCGGACCCGTCTGACAAAAGTCTCTGCATCCTCCAGATGATCAAAAGTCAGTGTTTTATCCTTGTAGGTCACCAGGAGTCTGGCGGGAAGACGCATGCCGTGTCTTATCCCCATATTGCGGAGTTGTTGTCTCACAGAGTTGAATTCCTTCTGTTTCTTGATTATCCCGGACGCCATGTCCAGGTAGAATCGCACCGGAGTATCCTCGTAGAGAATTTGTTTTTTGACTTTAGTCGCTGTCATCACCATTGCCTTTTCGTTTATAAATTTCATGATGAGGGTCCTTGGGGGGGCATTTGGGTCTTGTCTTGGGCCGATACGGTGAGCTCTTTCCAGAAATGGTCTCGACTTCAGCTGGGGGATGTCCAGCGTCTCCGGAATCCAGGTTTCCAGAAAGGAGCAGGTATCAGATCCCTCCACCTTCTCCGGTAGATTCACCAATCTCAAATTATTCCTCCTGGACCTCGTTTCCAAGTCAATCACTTTGTCCTCCATATCCCTGTTTTTCTTTTCAAGACTTTGCACTCTTGCAAGTAGGCTAGAAACCGTATCTTCAGTATCAGAGATGCGTGTCTCAGCATTTACAATACGCTGTAAGCATCCCCCGACCTCTTTTCTCATACCATCAATTGCTGTCAGTACGCCGTCTAACCTGTTGGAGAAGTCGGCTTGCATCTCTTTGATTGCTTCGAGAACGGGTGCGTGGCTTGATCCTTCTTTGGCGTTAATGGGCTCCTCAGCCAAAGCGCTAGCATGAGCTTTAGCTTCTCCACTTTGTTTAGTTGGCCCGAAGTCAATTTTAGGTTGTGACGGTTTACCGCGACCCTTGCCGGGTTTAATTGGTGCAGTCGACATATTGGCACTTTTAAGCACAGATAACACCAAGTTTTAGTTGCAAACGTTTACTTGAGAGTGAGTTTCATGGCAAAGATTTTACGGAGGAGGGAGGTGTGTGTCCACCTAGTGCGCCGCCATACCGGAAGTCAGAGCAGCTTTCTTGTCTTCTAGTGACTTTCAAGCTGAGCTATTTAAACTCAGAAGTTGTTAGCAACCCAAGAAAGCTGCTTTCAGTGTCTGAAACCAGGTCCCATATGGTCTAGCAGTCAGGATTCCTGGTTTCTTCTGTGTGTTAAACTGTAGTTTCACTAAATGCCACAAGATGTTCCAACTCCCAGTATGTCACACATGTCCAAACTAGTCCATAAAGGGCTGTATGCCTGCAGATTTTTGTTACAATCAAGATCACATGGTTTGCTCTATCGACTGCCTGAAGACTGATATCGGTTGGTTAAGTGAGTTAAGCCTGGTGTTTTGCTGCTTGGTTGGAATGACCATGTCCAGCCACATGTCCTTTCATAGAGTAGTTTGAACATCTCAAGTCTCAGAGTACAATTATATCTACACCTTAATGACAAATACATGTGAACTTTATCTGACAATGACTTGGAACATCCCTCCAAAGGACGTGTAATGTGATACATGCAATTTAGTTCCCATACCGGGAGTTGAACCCGGGCCGCCTGGGTGAAAACCAGGAATCCTGACCGCTAGACCATATGGGACTACGTCAGAAATCCTGAGAGCTGTTTTCTTGGGATTCTGCTCGACTCTTGTGAGCTTCGTTATAAATAATCAAGTCATCCCAAGTTAACAGCTGTAACGAGTCTTTCCTACTGTCAGAGCAGCTTTCTTGATAAATTAATAGTTATTTCAGTATATGAAAGTCCTAATTTCATCATTCTCAGGCAACTATGACCAATGTCCTCTTCTGTGTTTATGTCCCATATGGTCGAGCTGTCCTAGTTTTCCCTCAGCTGGCCTGGGTTCATCTCCTGGTATAGCAAAGTCTACATCAATCAGTGGTGATCTAGAATTGTTTATGTTGGTTTTCAGTGACTGAATATATAAGAATACTTATGTAGTTTCATGCTGAGTGATAATAATGTCTCATACAGCCAGCTAACTTTATGTTCTCTGTACTACTATACTATTATAACTATAGTCCTGCTCTGAGGTAAACAAGAGCATTTGTTTTTCTACTAGTTGAAGTATGTAGCACTGTTTGACATGATTTGGGCACTCAATCCTGTGAGATTTACTTTACCTGATTGTTAAGAGCAAAGTATGTTCCCATACCGGGAGTTGAACCCGGGCCGCCTGGGTGAAAACCAGGAATCCTGACCGCTAGACCATATGGGACTTAGTTTCTTGTTCTCAGAGCAGCTTTCTTGTGTTCTAGTGACTTTCAAGCTGAGCTATTTAAACTCAGAAGTTGTTAGCAACCCAAGAAAGCTGCTTTCAGTGTCTGAAACCAGGTCCCATATGGTCTAGCAGTCAGGATTCCTGGTTTCTTCTGTGTGTTAAACTGTAGTTTTGTTATAATCAAGATCACATGATTTGCTCTATCGACTGCCTGAAGACTGATATCAGTTGGTTAAGTGAGTTAAGCCTGGTGTTTCGCTGCTTGGTTGGAATGACCATGTCCAGCCACATGTCCTTTCATAGAGTAGTTTGATCATCTCAAGTCTCATAGTACAATTATATCTACATTTTAATGAGAAATGCTTTATCTGACAATGACTTGGAACGAGCTGTCCTAGTTTTCCCTCAGTCCACATGTTGATGTGTCCTTGGCCAAGACACTTAACCCCTAATTGCTCCCGTTGCTGTGCCATCAGTGTGTGAAAGGGTAAATGATGTCATGTCATGTAAAGCGCTTTGAGTGGTTGCACAGACTAGAAAGGTGCTATATAAGTACAGTCCATTTACCATTCAGGTTACCATGCCGGGAGTTGAACCCGGGCCGCCTGGGTGAAAACCAGGAGTCCTGACCGCTAGACCATATGGGACCTGCGTTTATGCTGTCAGAGCAGCTTTCTTGATAAATTAATAGTTATTTCAGTATATGTTTCATGTATGTTATATATAATTTCATCATTCTCAGGCAAATATGACCAATGTCCTCTTCTGTGTTTATGTCCCATATGGTCTAGTGGTCAGGATTTCTGGTTTTCCCTCAGCTGGCCTGGGTTCATCTCCTGGTATAGCAAAGTCTACATCAATCAGTGGTGGTCTAGAATTGTTTATGTTGGTTTTCAGTGACTGAATACATAAAAATCTTAATGTAGTTTCATGCTGAGTGATAATACTTTCTCATTCAGCCAGCTAACTTTCTGTTTCTGTCTCTCTGATTTCATACAATATACAACTATTGTCCTGGTCTGAGGTAAACTAGTATATTAGTTGAGGTATCTAGCACTGTTCGACATGCTTTGGGCACTCAATTCCTGTGAGATTTACTTTCCGTGATTGTTAACCCTCCTGTTGTGCTCCCGGGTCAAATTGACCCATCTGTTTTGACTCTTCCTTCCTTCCCTCCTTCCTTCCTTCCCTTCTTTCCTCCCTTCCTCCTTTCTTCCTTCCTTCCTTCCTCCCTCCTTCCTACCTTCTTTCCTTCCTCCCTTCCTTCTCTCCTCTGTCCTTCCTTCCTCCCACCCTCCTACCTTATTTCCTCCCACCCTCCTACCTTCCTTCTTTACTTACTACTTTCCTATGTCCTTCCTCCCTTCCTTCCTTCCTTCCTCCATCCCCCTTTCTTCCTTCCCTCCTTCCTCCCTCCCTCCCTCCTTTCCTTATTTCCTTGACTCGAACACAACAGGAGGGTTAAGCAGAATCTTCACAGGGATTGCATGAGATGACTATTTACAATGGTTTAAGCTAGAGGGAAAACTACTCACATCTTCATCCAGAGACTGGAGAAGGACGTGTAGTTCTTCGACAGGATTGTCTCTCGCCCTGTATAACCTCAGGAAGCGCGGCACAAATTCATCAAGTCGATCAAAAAAGGTCTTCTTGAGGTCCACGGACACAATCCGTCTGAATTCTGTCACAATCTGCTCAAATGAAAGACACATAATGGGAATGTATTGTATTAATGTTAGTAAACAGAAACAAGCTATGAAAATGTTTCACCTATTCATGGGTTTCATCAGGTCCCTTTCCACAGGTGTATTAATCAAGCACCATGCAGTCTGCATTCATAATCTAGATGCTTGATTTTATACACCTGTGAAAAGGGACCTGATGAAACCCATGAATAGGCTAAGCGGATCAATATCAATTCTGCTAAATTAAAATCCTATATTTGAAAAAGTAGAAATTATATTAACAGTCGCTCTGAAAACAAAGCAGACCACCTGCTTTTTAACTCCTTCACTAGGGGCTCATCTCCGATGACCTCTTTCCTTCTCAAAGAAAAGGTGCTCTCCATGAGGGCATCCACTTTCTTTCCATCGATCGTCTTTTTCTTCATCTCACTCTCTAAAGCACATCTCTCCTCTTCAAGAGTGTTTGAGGTTTCCATGAGGAAAATCGGGCAGAAAATTAACCTCTGACTTTCTTGGCTTCAGTCTTTTTCTTTTATTCCCTGATGCTGACTGCTTACTGTTCACAGACAGCTCCAATGATCCAGCAATGCGGAGTTTCTGTCTAAAATTGCCCATCTTGAACACCAGTCTATACCTCCAGCCATACCACCCACAGGAAGATCCCCTTTCCATCAAGCATGGGTATTTATCGATAAGCGATTTTGCCACGAGGCCACATTCTGCAATAGTTGGATGGGTTTTAAAGGCATACATAGCCTCTGCTAGTTTGTCCAGAATGTCAGTCTTTAACTCTTTAGGCACATCCTTTCTCCCATCCGACAGCAGCGAGCCATCTTTGTGATACGCATCGTTTCCATGCTTAACTCAACATCAGAAGAAAATTTGGGAAGCATAAAGGGATCTGGCCATGGTCTATCACGGACAGGGGTTTAACTTCCTGATGATGTTGATGGCAAGCTTGCGGTGTTGTGAGGGGTGTCTGGGATTTGGCTATCAAATGAGGGCTCTGATGTTGGCTTTCGGAACACTCTTAGTGTAGCTCTCTCAGCAGGCAAATCTGACATGTCTGTCAAATTACACAGTTCATTTTGAAAATCAGGGTCCTCAAATTGGACCACTAATGATCCTTCTAAGTCAAGTTCTAGCCGCAGTGTGCTGATCAGGTCTGCCACTGTTGCAGGAAGAATTTCCAGGCGCAGTCGTCGGATGTCATCTGGAGCAAGAACAACACGAAACAGCATGGTTCCTAAAACCAGACACAAAAGACATACAAAGACAAAAAAGAAATAAGGCGAAACTAGCATGCATGGAATGTGAAAGACAGTGCATGTCAACATTTCATAAATTAATTTCATCAATTCATAAAGACAACAGTTAGATGAGCAGACTGATTAAGAGTTAACTTAGTGACCTTAATTTTTTATTCCATAAATATTAGAATAAAATAAAATACTAAACCTTAGTGAAGTAAAAAAGCTTTCGGTGATATGAATTGTTTCCCTCGAACTGTGTAGAGCGAGAGTGGACAGTAGCTGTTCAGGTCCTGAGGGTCAATGATGGAGACTTCAGAGGTCGTGGTCAAGCACAGTTCATAGCAGCGGAGGTGCTCCACATACCAGGCTGTAAAATGTTGCACTATGAATGACACGTTTTGTGGCACAATAAGTATTTTCAGTATTTTCCCAAAGTCTGGTAGCCCACAAGTCTGACCAAAAGACACAACCATGCCCTCAGTATATTTAGTGCCATGCAAGGAGGCACTAGATGTAAGGCCCACAGAGTTAACAGTGTACTTCCGTCGAATAGCTGTCCTGACTGAAAAATCCAAAATGTCCGGTGAAACATTGGTGACATTCACCACCTCCAAGTCAGGTTTGAAGATGTATGGCATGTCCAGCTGGTAGGCAAGAAAGAGCTGATGGTGTCTGGACAAGGTGAGTAGAATGTTTTTAAAATTGTTTACATCCCTCACAACCTTTTTAAAAAAACTATGCTTTGCCTCAAAGCGAATAGTCCAAAAATCCACCAAGGGACCGAAGCACCGGACAAGGTGTGAATAATGTTCTATAAAATGGTGCTTAGGTCTCAGTCTGAAGTCTGGAAAAACCTCCTGGAGTAAGTTCCTGTGATCTGAGATTTTACATTCCAAGTAGCATAAAGATTCATCTGTGAACTTTGAGCTGCACAGTATTTCAACAATGTCCTTTAAATCCATAAGAATGCCCCATGTTTTGTTATCCTCAGGCACTAAATGGCCAATCATGAGTGGTAGCAACCGTAGCAAGGTCCAATTTTCATGACCGTTGCCTCCAATTGATCCTTTTACACGAAAGGTCTGAGATATTTTCTGAGGTCTGTTAAGTCTATCAGCAAATCTATAAGGAAATGTCTGAATTACATTGTTCAGTTCATCCAGTGTGAAACATTTTCTTGAAATTAAATCCTTTAAACAAATCCCCAGCTCCACCGGAACTATTCCCTCAAATATATCGTGCAAGAGGTCTGGAGGGAATCCTCTTGCAGTTTCAAAATAAGACAATTTGTTCAATGCACAGCCTCGCTTCACTCCATCAACATTTGTCAACCTTTCATTTTGCTGCAGTTCAAACAAACAGGGGACTCTTGGGTCCTCAGGGGAAATGTCCCACTCTTTACTTCATAATCTTGTATATCCTCACAATTGGCTAAACAAAATCTACAGACTTTCCCTGCACTGAAGTTTTCTTGAAACCCAGCTAATGAGTGTGCACCAAGGTTATCAGAGGATACATAAAGAAGTGTGCCAGTTACACTTGCTCCTAATCTCTGTACATAAAGGCCCTGATTTTCTAGCACCTCAATATCTTTCAGAAGAGGCTCAAGAATCCTATCATATCCAAACGTTTTGATGTCACTACTGTAACACAAAGTTGCAAGATAGATAGATGAAAGAGATGATCTATATTTCAGAGGTAGATTAGCAATCACCCAATAGATACCACAAATCTTGTGTTTTTTTCTAGAGGTACCCAAGGGATTACATATCTCAAATTCATCTATGTATAACCCTAAAGCAATGTGAAATTCTTCACCAGAGAGAAGAGGATTCTCTTTTCGATATGAACCATCATAAAATGAACTGTACTGACTTGTTTCTGAGCTTGAGCTACTATCCTGCAGAACTTTATCAAGTACTTCATTTCTATTTAGCAACTCTGTGAGAAGGCGCAAAATTGGTACATAAGTAAAGGTTCTCTTTCTGGTAGCATCTAGTACATATTCAACTGGTTCAATGACAGTGAAATTGTCTTTAAAGAATGTAGATCTCTTGTGAGTTGTGCCAAGCTGACCTTCTTTAGACAGGAAATTTAAGGGGCTTGCTCTCTGAACAATGTCAGATACCTGAGTAAGTATAGAGACATCAGGGTTGCAGTTATGCTGCTGTAATGTGCTTCTTATTGATCTAATACTATAATCTTGAGCTATGCGGTTAATTTCATAGAGGTCATCCACTATTTCTTGAATTGCCGATTTAGATATATGCAAGACTGTTTGCATACGTAAAAACAAGGAAGCAAGACTATGCTTAATGGAATCCTCAATGCCATCTTCCTGGTGGTCAAGATTATCATCATCAGAACATAACTCAATATCAGCTTCTTCTACTTGTTCATGGTCTACAACAGCATGGTCCTCTATTCCAAAATGAATAAGATCCGGTCTTACATCATCTAAACTAGGAGCAGGATGATACCTGCTCTTATGAGATTTAAAAGTGTTAAAGACGTTTGACTTGAAGGAACACTGTTTAAAAGGGCAATTCACTGTTTCTGTGTTTTTAACATGCTTCCCTAAATGAACAAAGTACTTTGCTACATCGAAGGGCTCACAAAAAGCACATAATTCACAAAGCAGCTGTGCATTTACTGGCACAGAGTGTAATTGTCTTTTATGTTGGGCCACCAAATGCCTTTTTAGAGCCACCTGAGTTTTAAACATACAAGGGCAGTCCCTGTGAATACATGGCAGAGGGCAAGAGGGTCCATAGTGTCCATGTTTAAGTTTGTAATGTCTAATAATAGTCCTCTGATTTGCTGAAGAAAAACAGCATAACTTACAGCTCCACTGCATGAATTGACAATTCAACTTTCAAATTGTAACCAGTTATTTCTGAAAGGAAAAAAGAGAAAACAATGAGTCAACAATGCATGCTTCAAAATGCAACAAGAAATTCAAGAACTCATATTATCAACAGTTAAACATATTGTGTTGCATTGCATTAATCAGGCTTTTCCTTCAGCGAATATGAAACACGACCACTGAACCTCACACACAGGCACAACATAATGGAAACCTTACACGCAGTGTTGTGCCTGTTCAATCTCAATAAGTAGCTCAATTCATACACATTTAAATGAATGAATTCTTATATAGTCATACAATTAAATTTTAAACTAGACCTAATCTTATTTTACATTAAGTTAATTTACACAAAATACTTTTAAGTATAGCCAGATATATTCAAAGTGAGAACAAGTGTGACTGTATGTCTTTGCTTATCTGTAATCCTTCTACATGACCAGCACAATTTCTAACTGGATATTTGAATCGATTTCTGTCACCAGTGACAGTCACAGTGGGAGTATAAAATCATCCCATTTGGATCTACATGATTAAACATAAACATTGTGGTTCAAAATCCTCTTCATAAAATTGAACTAGTGCAAATCACGCACTGAAGGGGAAATAGTTAAACAAATTCACTTATCAACTCGTGCCGCCCACCATGTAACAGTCCTGCACCACCACATGGTAGCCTAAATGCAGTGAGGTGAAAGCCAGTTAGCTAATGCTAAATGTCCGTTCACCTGATAGCATGCTTGAGTTGGAAATGGCGGCAAAGAAAATTTGACACTTATTAAACTACACCTTTTTCATGCCTTCGTAGTACACACGTCACATGGATATTACTATTCATGTTACATTATTTTAACACGGAGAAGCAACTTTAAGATAAATAGGTCTTGAAAATACAGTTCGTTAATGCTACGTTTTTCTATTAGCAAGGGCTAGCTTCCATTTTGTTGTAACCGTAACGTTACCGTTATCGTACGTGTGAGTGAGTTGTCAGTAAATCCGTGTTTTACAACTAAATACATGTTCTATTTCTGAAAATACAATCCAATCCATATTGAATCAACAATGAGTTACTAAAGAGAGGTTCACTCACCAAAACGACTTTATCCGTTGGGAATTTTCCAAGGATAACAAAATGGCTGTCGGGCATCCCATTCCTCGCGGACAGTAAAGTGAAGGTCCTCACGAAAAATTACGTCGAGGTGTGGAGGTGTGGCTAGGTGTCTGCGCATGCGTCTTTTCATGACGCAGCGTCAGACGGACTTAGCGAAAGCGACATGGCGGAGGAAAACCCCATGGAGAGACCACGCTCAGTTGCCAAGAAACTCTCTGATAAAGAGAGGAATAAGACTCGGGTTAACATTGGCCTTGCATTTCCGAGGTGGAGAGCCCTGCGAGAAGAAAAAGGGATACATTTTGACTCGGAGCTAGCTCTTCTTCTCTTGGACCAGTAAGTAACGTTATGTGTATACAGTCACATATCTGTTTAGTTAGTTTTAGACTAACGTTAGGCATTATGTCGCATATCATGTTAATTTAGTCGACAGTCTTAGGACGAAGCCTTGAGCTGCAGCTCGGCTTCATGATAGCCATGGAGGGGAGCGTACCTATTTTCCCCGGCTAGCTCGGCTGCTAACTCGGCGGCTAATTCCGCTGCTAGCTCGGCCGCTAACTCAACTAACTGCAGACGGACTGTGTGTAACTCCTGTAGTGCTGGATATAATGTAGACTCAGACTGGTCCCGGTTTTGTTTTGCTGTTAACACAAACGAGCTAGAGCTAAGCTAAGCGAGCTACCATCATACGTCTGAGCTGGTAGCCATGTGGCTAACGTTAGCAATAAACATGGTAAAATAGTAACTGAGGAAGGAATAGGAATGCTTACGACTAGTGCTGTGTGTTATCACATTTTATGTCTGTCCGCATATTTTATAGCACAAAGGGAGAGAAGAGAGTATGAAAATATGTATGGCCTGCTTGTGTAATGTTAGCTATACTGTCAGGGCAGTACATATATGATGATGATGACGATGATGATGTCCATGCTTCACTGGACCAGTCCTTGCTATTTCAGAAACTTTTGACTAAATGTAAAGTAAGATATTTTTGTCCTAAAAATAATAAACAGGCTATTGGACTGGTGATGAAATACTGACTGTTACTCTGATAAAGATGATAGACATTTTGGTCTGACAACTACTTGTGTTTTCTATAACTGAAGAAGTTTATTGTAATTGACAGTTTAGCAATTCTGACATTTTTAAATGTGAGAATTGTCTGTCATGTTGGGTTTGTTTAGATTAAAGCTCTGAAATATTTTATACACAGGTTACATTTTTTGTCTTGCATTCCTCAGGTCATAATGCCCAATACTGCAGTTACTCCACCATGGCAGACTGGCAGATGCTGTGTGATGGAAGGAATAACACCAGGAGCTACTCTTCAGACTCTCCGTCCTGTCCTCATCACGTCCTCATCAGTGGCTTTGAGTACAGCAGGCCACAAAAGCAGACAAACCATACTGAATTACACTTTGCATGCAGCTACTTTGTCACTACTGATCATAAACCTTACATGGTGTCATTATTGTCATTGTTTCTGAATTTGATGAGCTTTTGATCTATTGTCTTATATGTTTGTTATAAACTGAAGGGGCAGTAAACCACATTTGAGATGTTAAAACAGAACTGTAATACATCAATGTGTATGACAGTGGAGTTTTGTTTTCTTTTCAACTACCAAGTGTAGATTGTACAGATTTACAATTGACCTTTTTTTTGTCCAGATGGTTACAGCAAGAAGAGAAAAGTGATGTGTACCTCTAAAAAATGTAGTATTTATGATTGTTTTCTGGAATTGACTGTGCAATACTGCTCACCAATAAACTTGACTTTATTTGAGATTATATTCATGCTTCATCCATTTCAACATTATCCTTTGTAACACTGTAGATAACACTGGCTTAGTCCACTACTGCTTAGAGAGTGTAATTCAATCACTGACCATACACAAGTGAAATGTAAATTGATGTACTGTTTACCACAAAGCAGAAAACTTATGGTGTTTCACAATTAGGTTATTAGTGAATGAAGCAGATCCACACATCATTTTTTGAAGAATATTTGTTTACTCATTAATGAACAATAGGCAAAACAATAACTTCTGAACATAAATTATTATAAATGATTAATTAAACATGTTAGAAGTCTACTGAACAGGACTGAGTTGCCTTTGATCTCTAAATGATGCATGTTCCTGTAAATGTGGGGTGCATGTTGCTGCAGATGTCAGAGGTAGGTATGGCATGGCAGTTGAGCATCATGATGGCCCTGCTGCGTCATCAGAGCATCAGAAACCAGCCCTGGCCTCAGGTCCAAAAGGCTCTTTCCAGGGTCTAGTCTTGAAGCAGGCTCTGTAAAAGATGAACAACACGTACACTGAAAAGTAAATCATGATGTAGACACACTGGAAAAACTGGCGTTTCACACTATGTTGATATTTTACAATTGACTTCAAATGGATAGAAACACAGATGATACAAACCTCTGTTTCTTCTCATCTGAGCAGCTCACACCGGCTCCTCTGAGGAGGCAGACACTCTGCAGCTGTCTCAACAGACATGATGTTGCTACTGCTGCCCTTACCAAAACCAACATCAAACTATCAGTTATGAAGAGAGCAGCAACAATTATAATACAACGTTATAATTTTTTAAGGAACAAACTCAGCACTAGCTACCTTAGAGACAGTTGATGAACCAGACTCTGGCTACATTACACTAGCAACACACATCTTGGTCAATATTGTCACAATTGCACAAAAACCCAAATGTCTGTTTGCCAGCAGTGCTCATAAAATCCAACAGAAATTATCAATGTGAAGTTGTTAGCTTGGCTACTATGTTCAGCTTGTTAATTTTCAACTACTAGCAGTTAGCTAACGTTAGCATCGGAAAGCTAGTAACTGTTACACTACTTTAGAAATACGTTACTAATACGTTACTCTCGCTTGAATTACTTACTTCGTTACTTGACGTCACAACGGTCCGTTGTGTCCTGAGTCAGCTGTTTCATCACGGATGGAAAGTGCTTCACTGAAAACAGGCAGGTAGAGGAGCGGACGGAGAGCGGGGGGGGGGGGGGTATATAGACATATACGTATACGTATACATGTCTATGGGTGTACGCCTTAGCTAGTTTTGTTTTGGTTGCACGCAGTCCAGAGCTGCGACGTGTAGCGGTGAAATTGAAATCGCATTTAGCCCCTTCAACTATGACAACTAGTCGATATGACAAGAAAAAATAAGTTGTCCCAACTGTATCATTGCTTTTCACCATTAAAACCCAAATATATAAGTTATATGGACGACATAGTTAAATTGAAGTCAACTTGACTAAATTTTACAAGTTAATATAACTAAAAGGGAAAATACTTTTTTACAGTGTATGACACATTATTATCACTCAGCATGAAACTACATAAGTATTCTTATGTATTCAGTCACTGAAAACCAGCATAAACAATTCTAGATCACCATTGATTGATGTAGACTTTGCTATACCAGGAGATGAACCCAGGCCAGCTGAGGGAAAACCAGGAATCCTGACAGCTAGACCATATGGGGCACAAACACAGAAGAGGACATTGGTCATATTTGCCTGAGAATGATGAAATTATGACTTTCATATACTGAAATAACTATTAATTTATCAAGAAAGCTGCTCTAACAGCATGAACACAGGTCCCATATGGTCTAGCGGTCAGGATTCCTGGTTTTCACCCAGGCGGCCAGGGTTCAACTCCCGGTATGGGAACTGAATTGCATGTATCACATTACACATCCTCTGGAGGGATGTTCCAAGTCATTGTCAGATAAAGTTCACATGTATTTGTCATTAAGATGTAGATATAATTGTACTATGAGACCTGAGATGTTCAAACTACTCTATGAAACAACATGTGGCTGGACATGGTCATTCCAACCAAGCAGCAAAACACCAGGCTTAACTCACTTAACCAACTGATATCAGTCTTCAGGCAGTCAGGAATTGAGTGCCCAAAGCATGTCGAACAGTGCTACATACCACAACTAATATACTAGTTTACCTCAGACCAGGACAATAGTTGTATATTGTATGAAATCAGAAAACATAAAGTTAGCTGGCTGTATGAGACAGTATTATCACTCAGCATGAAACTACATAAGTATTCTTATGTATTCAGTCACTGAAAACCAACATAAACAATTCTAGATCACCACTGATTGATGGAGACATTGCTATACCAGGAGATGAACCCAGGCCAGCTGAGGGAAAACTAGGACAGCTCGTTCCAAGTCATTGTCAGATAAAGTTCACATGTATTTGTCATTAAGATGTAGATATAATTGTACTATGAGACTTGAGATGATCAAACTACTCTATGAAAGGACATGTGGCTGGACATGGTCATTCCAACCAAGCAGCGAAACACCAGGCTTAACCAACTGATATCAGTCTTCAGGCAGTCGATAGAGCAAATCATGTGATCTTGATTATAACAAAACTACAGTTTAACACACAGAAGAAACCAGGAATCGTGACTGCTCGACCATATGGGATCTGGTTTCAGACACTGAAAGCAGCTTTCTTGGGTTGCTAACAACTTCTGAGTTTAAATAGCTCAGCTTGAAAGTCACTAGAACACAAGAAAGCTGCTCTGAGAACAAGAAACTAAGTCCCATATGGTCTAGCGGTCAGGATTCCTGGTTTTCACCCAGGCGGCCTGGGTTCAACTCCCGGTATGGGAACATACTTTGCTTTTAACAATCGGGTAAAGTAAATCTCACAGGAATTGAGTGCCCAAAGCATGTCGAACAGTGCTACATACCTCAACTAGTACACTAGTTTACCTCAGAGCAGGACTATAGTTGTGTATTGTATGAAATCAGACAACATAAAGTTAGCTGGCTGTATGACATACATCGTGCTTATCCTCACATCTGTTTTGACTGTTTTTTCTTTCCTCCCTCCTTTCCTTCCTTCCTCCCCTCTTACCTTGCTTCTATCCTACCTTCCTTCCTTCCTTCTTTCTTTTGTCCATCCTTCGTTCCTTCTTTCCTCCTTCCCTCCTACCTTCCTTCTACCCTACCTTCCTTCTTTTGTCCATCCTTCGTTCCTTCTTTCCTCCCTCCCTCCTACCTTCCTTCTATCCTACCTTCCTTCTTTTGTCCATCCTTCGTTCCTTCTTTCCTCCCTCCCTCCTACCTTCCTTCCTCCCTCCTTTCCTTCCTTCTTCCTCCCTCCTTTCCTTCCTTCCTTCTTCCTCCCTTCCATCCTTCCATCTTTCCTTCCTCCCTCCCTCCTCCCTTCCTTCCTACCTTCCTTCGTCTGTCCGTCCTTCCTTCCTTCCCTCCTTCCTACCTTCCTTCCTACCTTCCGTCATCCGTCCGTCCGTCCTTCTTCCTCCCTTCCATCCTTCCTTCCTTCCTTCTTTCCTCCCTCCCTCCTACCTTCCTTTCCTCCCTCCCTCCTACCTTCCTTCGTCCGTCCTTCCTTCCTTCTTCCTCCCTCCCTCCCTCCCTCCTTTCTTTCCCTCACTCCTTCCATCCTTTCCTTCCTTGACTGTGAAGATTCTGCTTAAATGGATATTCCACCATTTGGGGAATTACTCATTGGCCACCTCCCCGCAGGTTAAACAATTGATTTTTTTTACCTTTTTCCAGTTTATCCAGCCTTTCTCTGAGTCTGGCGATACCACTTTTAATAAAGTTAAAGTTAATTCAATGATCTATGCTAGGCTGGAGCTAAAAGTGGTATTGCCAAACTCAGAACAGCTGAATGAAAAGGAGAAAAATAAAAATCAATTATTTAACTCGTGTGGAGGTGGAAAATGAGTAATTCAACCCAAATGGTGGACTATCCCTTAAAGAGATCCCTTTGGTCTGTAATTTTTTTCCAGATTTCGAACCAGCAGAAGAGAGCCGTTGTCCTTCTTGGCCTGCCTTACTTCCTAAAAGAGGAGCCCTCAAAGTTTTACAAGACCTGTGATGTATGTGAGGCATCTACTGTATATTATCTTTTTTTACATGGATATTGATGTATTCATGGGTTTCATCAGGTCCCTTGCCACAGGTGTATTAATCAAGCACCATACAGTCTGCATTCGTAATCTAGGATGCTTGATTGTACACCTGTGGTAAGGAACCTGATAAAACCCATGAATATGTTGTGCAAAACTCATGAATTGTAGAAACTAGTTCAATACACTCACTCGCTCACTCACTCGGACATTGATGTGTACACTGTAAGCAATTGCTGTAAATTTACAGCCAATTTTCAACACTAAAATACTGTTTTCATGTTTAACAGTTTAGTACTGTAGTTAGCAATGCATTGTGGGCTTCTTAAATTGGAGCAACAGGACAGAGGCCGTAAACAGTATGCTGATGTGTTAAATTACAGGACACTACAGTATTTTTTCGAAATTTTCCGGAAGAGGACGGCGGGACGCGCAATTTAGTGGACATGTGCTGCTTATCATCAGACTTCATCACCATCATTCTGGTCTTGCATCCACAAAATTAAACGGTAAGTTAATTACAATCTTATTTTCTTTGCCTGTGCGTGGGCTATCTTATTGATATCAGGAGTTTGTCTCGTTATACAGTGATGCTTAGATTTTATATTAGGACTTTGTTTTGTTTTTTTGTTGTTGTTTAATCTTGGTCTGCATCCGAGGAGCAGCACCTGTTAACGAGAGGCCAACATTAACGATTTATACAACCAAACCATAGGATTTTTTGGAACATCGCCTAGAGATAATTTTGGTGAGTTTTATTTTGTTTGTGTCGACTTTTAATGAAGTGTGTTTTACAATGAGCTAACGGAATTAAGCTAGTTCGGTAAAAGAGACACTTGAATCCTCAAGACTTATAGGATTGTATTTTTCCGTTTAGAAACGGAAACTTTTTGTAATTTTTCGTCTTAAAAATCTTGTATGTATGTATTTGTTCCCTACAGGTGTCTGCCACTGCAGCTGACGTGGAGACAACTCTGAGTCTTCCTGCAAGTCCTCGCCTGATACTTCATGGTATACATTTCATTTAGATTCATTGATAGACACATTATACAGCATATTGGTCATCCATCTTGAGTTTACAAATGTAAGGTGAGATGCATTCTCATGTTGCTCTGACTTGAAGTTTCAGGTGCAGCAGGGCAAGTCACAGTTGGAGGTTGGAGGATCACCCTTGAGGGCCATGTTATCTCTGAGGGCATCACACCAACATTTGCAATGGGACTTGCTGCTGTGTTTGCAATCTATTACATATTCAACCTTCAGTATCAAGATGAGGCAGCCTGTACTCTGGAATTCATTCAGAGGTAAAAACCCCTTCATTCCTTGTCATCATTATATGGTTATATACAACTAAATTAATGTGATTGTATTTTTTAGCATAAAATGGTATTAGTAATTTGAAACCACAACACACACACACACACACACACACACACACACACACTGTATTTTATTGGACTAAGGCTTTATTAGAATTCCATTTGATGTCACTTTATTGTCTGTTATTATTATTTGTGCAATGAAGAAGACAAACAATTCATTGAATTTAATTCAATGTACACAAAAAAGTATGTTGTTGCAACTCCACTCTGATCTTAGACTATTTTGATTTCAGGCGTTTCATTGGCATAAATCCAGAGAGAGGGACAAAGGCTAAAAGGGGCAAGGTTGTCTCCAAGAAGAAAGGTGTGATCGTCCAGAAGAAGTCTTCTGCAGTCAACACACATGTCTCAATGCTACTGAAGAAACTCCTTGATTTTGAATGGGGCTTCATATAAATCCGTGAATTCTCCTAAGACATACAAAAACAAGCCTCACAGACTATTTTACGAGGTAAACTGGAACAGGTGCCTATTACAGTTTTTCCCTAATGTTGTTTTTGATCCATATTATTGATGCAAAAGTTCTAACTTCCTTCCTTCCCTTCCTTCCACCCTCCCTTCCTTGACTGGAGGACAACAGGAGGGTTAATGCACTTTTTCAAAACGTTCTTACGTTTGTCTTCCAAATGTTGTCAATTCTGATTGCATATTACATAATGTAAATCTTTTATGTTGAGTTTTGAGGAAATTTTAAGTATTTAAGTATTTTTATGTGTTTCAAAATTCCCTCAATGTTGTATATTTTTGCTGCCAGCAGATTGTATTTTTCCTCACAGGATAGGTTACTTTTATTTCCTCTGTATTTGTTTTTCTTCGACCCATTGTGTTATGTTATTTGTCATGCCCTGACAAATAATTTAAGAAGTGTTAGTATTCAGCAGTATTGAGTATTCAAATTATTTTGATTATCTTTAAGTTTGTATTGCTTATTTTGCACAATATTCACAATAATGCTTAAGCAATTGTCTATAGCCCTGAGAATGATGAAGTTCTAATATTGAGTGCATTTAAGACTAATATCTATAACAAGTTAAACAGAATATTATTTTAATTTCCAAATAATCATAAAAATATGCTGCATTTATTTTCTTTTACTGTATTAGACTGAAATCATTTGAATACAGAAATATACTGTATTTCTGGTTTACAGACTACTACCGTAAAGTCGATTTACAGTATGAATACCGTAAAATTACGGTATATTCCTGGCGTCCCTGCTGCCAGCTCTTTACTGTAAATTATGGAAATACAGAAATATACCGTATTTCTTTTTTACAGTCTACTACTGTAAAATGATTTTACGGATGAACACCGTAAAAAAAACGGTATATTGCTGGCGTCTGTGCTGCCAGCTCTTTACTGTTATTTTACAGGAAAATTATTTACAGTGTAGTGGTCAGGATTCCTGGTTTTCACCCAGGCGGCACGAGTTCAACTCCCGGTATGGGAACACACCCGGAATGGGAATGTCTACAAGGATCATGTTAAGTAGGTGTTGAGTTCTTAAGGATCTTCCAGCTGAGTTATAATGCTGACTAATTTTAACTTTTTATTTTTTTACAACTGAAGTTCTGCTCTTGATGTAAATAAACACAAGAGTGCTTGTTGCTATACTGAGAGTTAAAGTTTCTACTAAACTCTCTATTCCTGTGAGATTTACTTTACCTGATTGTTAACCCGGGCCGCCTGGGTGAAAACCAGGAATCCTGACCGCTAGACCATATGGGACCTGGTCTCAGGATCTCAAAGCAGCTTTCTTGTCTTCTAGTAACATTTAAAGTGTATTATCTCAGGATGACCACTCTCAACTATATTAAACCCCGAAAATCATTAAATCACAGTCAGAAGATAATAACATCCTATCCTGAGATAACTGAGCTCTTAATTTATTAGCAACCCAACTAGCCGGCTGTTTGAGACAGTATCATGACTCAAGATTATTATATGTTCAGTCACTCAACATATATTTAAATAACTGTAGACATTATTAGTTAATCCTTATTAATAAATCATAAACTGCATGTAGACATTCCCATACCGGGAGTTGAACCCGGGCCGCCTGGGTGAAAACCAGGAATCCTGACCGCTAGACCATATGGGACCTGCTTTCATACTGTCAGAGCAGCTTTCTTTTTTTTTTTTTTTTTTTTTTTTTTTTTTTTTAAAACATATTTTTTATTAAACTTTTTGCAAAGCAGTTGTGACAAGGACAATACAAAACATGGCACTAGCAAAAGTGCACCAAATACAGGCAGTAAGACCTAGTTCAGAGGTAGGAAAAAGCAAATTACAAAAGAGGGGGGGGGGAAGAAAAAAAAACAAAAAACACACAAAAAACAAATAATAAATGATAATAATAAAACAATAACAAGTAAATAAATAAATAAAATGAGACAAATAGACAATGAATAGATTGGGTGTTCAGGGAGTCCAAGGAGGACAGCATAGCACATATTACATGTCAGTATATCAAACTACGGCTCTACAGCTTTTGTCCAGGCCAGGTCCATAAGCCCTGATCTCAACCTACCAGATGCGGTGGCACCCAGGTAGTCGAGAAACGGGTCCCAGACCCGATAAAATAAGAAGGGCTTATCCTTCAATGCTGTAGAGAAAGCTTCAAATGGAATGACATTCATCACAGTTTGCTGCCACTGAATGAGAGTAGGAGCCTTATCGGTGATCCATAAGGCCATGATACATTTCCGGGCACAGTGCAGCAGGATGTGCAAAAGGTCTCTGTTGCGAAAGTCAGCAGGTAACTCATCACTTAGTCCCAACAGGCAAGTCCTTGCGCCCAAATGCAGGTGGCGCCTAAAGATTGCATTAAACTGTTGAATAAGTGTAATCCAGAACTGTTGGACGTGAGGACAGCTCCACAAACAATGAATAAGTGATCCGACAGAAGATTGACATTTAGTACATAGCTCTGACAGAGTTGGATTCATTCTATGTCTGGCTTCGGGAGTGATATAGAGCCTGTGTAAGATCTTAAATTGCCTCTCCCATGCAGAGTTAGACATCAGGACATTGGAGGGCTGGCCACACAGGGCATTCCAGTCTTCAGCCTTTATTGTACCCAAGTCAGATTCCCATCTGTCTTTCACCTTGTCAGAATTATCTGCATTAAAATTACAGAGGGTCTTATAAAGCTTTTTGGTGAAGAATTTAAGTTGCGTGTCATTTACCAATAGGGACTCTATGGGAGAAGTAGCCAGACCTCCAGTGAAATCTTTCAAATTACACAGAATAAAATGTCGAACTTGTAAGAATTTAATAAAATCATTATCGGTGATTCCATATTTGCTTTTCATTTGTTGGAATGTAAGGATCGAACCTCTCTGAATCACGTCCCCAATAACTTTAATACCCTTGTGCCTCCAGGCAGCGAAACCTGCCTGAAGTCCAGGTTGAAAGTCAGGGTTTTCATGAATAGGAGTTAATAGGGAGAGGCAATTACTGTACCCTTCCAATTTCCTGACTTTACGCCAAATGTTCAACATATTCTTTAGAATCATATTGTCTTTCACTAGAGTTGCAACTCTGTCGGGAGAGATATATAACAAATTCTGCAAGGGGATGCTGCCTAGAGAGGCTGATTCGCAACTGAGCCAGGTAGAATTGGGATCATCTATGAACCATTCCAGAAGAAACTTAAACTGTGCAGCCCAAAGGTAGGATGAAAAAGAAGGCGCTGCTAAACCACCATTTTTAACAGGTAGACAGAGGAAGCTGTATCTTAACCTGGGTCTCTTTTTACGCCAGATGAATGATATGATCACACTATTTAATTGTGTAAAAACTTTCTTTGACACCATAACTGGTAACATCTGAAAGAAATACAAGAGACGCGGAAGGATATTCATTTTGATCAGATGGATACGACCTAGAAAAGACAGGGGCAGGCCACACCACCTATCAAGATCCCGTTTTATAGTTTGTAAGAGAGGGGAAATATTTAATTTATATAAATCTTTTAAACACGGCGAGACTTTTACACCTAGATATATGAATCCTGCAGGAGACCATCGAAAAGGTTGTGAGATGTTCGGATCTAATGTTTGTGAGGAGCAAAGAGGCATGGCTTCACTTTTAGAAAAATTTATTTTATAACCGGAAAAGGAGCCATAGTTATTAATTAGCTCTGTCAGTTTAGGAATAGAATGTGCAGGGGAATTTAAAAAAATCAAAACGTCATCAGCGTACAGCGAAATTTTATGCTGATGGTCATTTAAAAATATTCCTCCAATACTAATGTCTTGTCTAATGGTAGCCGCTAAGGGCTCCATAGCTAGTGCAAATAGTAGTGGGCTCAGGGGGCAGCCCTGTCTAGTCCCCCGTTCGATGTTAAAATTACTAGACCTGAGTCCATTTGTGATCACCGCTGAGAGGGGTGATGTGTACAAGATCTGAATCCATTTAGTAAATACCTCCCCGAAGCCAAATTTTTGGAGTGTGAAGAAAAGATAGGGCCACTCCAGCCTGTCAAAAGCTTTCTCCGCATCGAGAGAAATGACCAAAGCCTCTGGACTGTACAAGGAGGAATGCTGAATAATGTTAAGCAAGCGTCTCACATTATGAGAAGAATACCTTCCGCGTATAAAGCCAGTCTGGTCGTTAGCAATGACAGTGGGTAGAACATTTTCCAAACGTGTGGCCAGGATCCTTGCAAGAAGCTTCAAATCTAAGTTTAAAACAGATATAGGTCTATATGAAGAGCACTCTTCAGACGGTTTCCCCTTTTTTAGTACCAGAGAAATATTAGCCTCCATTAAGGATGGGGGAAGAGCCCCAGCCACAAATGAGGACTGCAGCATTTCAAATAGAGGGTTGCCTATAATGGTGTTAAACTTTTTGTAAAATTCTGCATTAAAGCCGTCGGGGCCTGGGGCTTTGTTATTGGGGAGTAACTGGATACAATTCCTAATTTCACTCAGAGTTATTGGTTTGCACAAATTGCGTCTCTGCCCATCTGTAATTTTTGGTAGATCCACCTTTGTGAAAAAGTCAATCATATCTTGCTTAGAGAGTGGATTGAACTGTGAAGCGTACAGCTGCTTATAAAATGCTTTAAAGGTGTCGTTGATCACTCTATTATCGTAGTTATGTACGCCAGATGGGTCCCTGATATATGAGATATTCTGGGCTGAAGCCCTATTTCGAAGAAGATTGGCCATATAACGATTTGGTTTGTTTGCAAACTCATACATCCTTTGCCTCATGAAAAACATAGATTTTTCAGCCTTCTTTGTTAGTAAGCTCTCTAAGGCTGTCTTGACCACTTGTATATCGTTTCTAAGTTCATCTGATGGAGATAAGTTGTGTTTGGTCTGAAGTTGGTGCAGTTCCAGCTCAAGTTTTCTTTGCTCTGCTCTGCTGTTCTTTTTAAGCCTAGCGGTGTATGATATAATCAGACCGCGAACATAGGCTTTCATAGTATCCCATAGCAGACCAGGGGATACATCAGGGGTCTTATTCACTTCGAAAAAATAGTCCAATTGTTTTTTTAGAAATTCCTCAAAATTGGGGTCATGATTCAAAAATGTACTGTATCTCCAAGGTCTATTCTGACACATCGGAATTAAGTTATTTAGGGTTATATAGATAGGTGCGTGATCTGATATAATGATATCTCCAATAGTGCAACTCTTAACATTACTTAATGCGACTTTAGGGGTGAGAAAGAAGTCAATTCTACTGCATGTTTTGTGAACCCCAGAGTAAAATGTAAATGCCTTATCATTAGGATGTAAAACACGCCAGGTATCCACTAAATCAAGTTCACTGCAGGTATCTGATACAGCTCTAGCTCTCCTGGACATTGAATTTGGTACTGAAGATGACTTATCCATTACTGAGGAAAAGTAACAGTTAAAATCTCCAGCTATGACTGAGTTCTCACCAATCCAGTCAGCAAATAGGGACATAACCTGAGAGATGAAGTCATTAGACTGTACTGGAGGAAAGTAAACATTTAGGAAGGATACCAATTGGCCATGGAGATGGCCCTTTAACATTACATATCTGCCAGATTTATCAGAAATAGTTTGGACATCAGATAGAGGTAGACGCTTATTTATCAAAATGGCAACCCCCCTGCTCTTACTGGTAAAAGATGAGCTAAACACCTGGCCGACCCAGTCACGCTTAAGCTTTGAGTGCTCATTAGCAGATAGGTGTGTTTCTTGTAGGAGGGCTATATGAACACGTTCCTTTTTTAAAAAACTCAAAATCTTTTTCCGCTTAATAGGATTGTGTATACCCCCTACATTCCAACTGCAGATTTTTAGTGTGGGTCTGTCACTGGTCATTTCGTATTAAGAAAACCATCTTGGCTACATGTGGATGAGAATACTGAAAACAACTAGAGCTCCCTGAAGCTAGACTGAGACACAAAGGAAAAAAAGAAAAGAAAAACACTGCTTTGCTAACATTTAAAACATAACTATGTACAAGGAACAACAAGAAAAGATAATGGATACACATTGGGGTCAGACTTTGGTCTGTTACACCCATCAGGGGGTGTGAGCTAACTTCCTTACTCAAATAAAGGAAGATGCTGGACCGGCTATTAATCTCCTTTCAAACCTTGAACTTGTAACACATCTCAACTGCTGGCCCGCAGCTCTAATCAAGAAAGAAAAAAAAAATGATAGTCAACAGTGAGCGTTTTAGCAACCATCTATCGTGTGAGGGGAAAAATATAATAATAATAAAAATGAAACAAAATTCAGCAAGCATAAACCTACCGACATACAGAAACAGCATTAGCTATATAGCACATGCAATACATATGACGAAGGATATAGCCGTGCCAGTCCCAATATCATGGTGTTAAGTTGTATGCTCACCAGATCCTCTAGCAATCAAACCTGACATTTTCAGAGAAGATCAGTGGATGGTCATAGTCCGTAGTGTGTAAAAAGATGGGGGGCTCTCAGTCAGCAGGGGTCGCGGAGGGAGATCCTCCACGCTGTGGCACTCTATCCAGAAAAGCAGCCACCTCTTTAGGATGCTTGAAGAATTTCTCCTGCCCGTCATGTTTAACCCTCAGCACGGCTGGGTATAGCATGGCAAAGGGGATCCCTCTCTCCTTAAGCTGTTGTTTCACCGGGTAAAATTCCTGTCGCTTCCGTACAACAGCTATGGAGAAGTCCTCAAATATCATGATTGGGGCGCCGTTGTAGACTAGGGACTGCGCCTTCCTTGCCGCCTGCATGATCCGGACTTTATCCTGGAAGTTGTGGAGCCTTATTATAACAGCCCGGGACCGCTGTCCGGGGAGGGGACGGCGTGTGAGGGCGCGATGGCAGCGATCAAGTTTAAGGGATCCACCTTTGAAGCTCACCTTCAATATCTCCGGCAGCCAGGTTTTGAAGAAAGCAACAGGGTTAGTGCCTTCGCTGTCCTCAGGAAGCCCGATGACTCGTATGTTGCACCGCCGGCTCCTATTCTCCAGATCATCGATCTTTTCCAAGGCCGCCTCTAGCTTGCTCTCCACTTCAGATAGCTTAGTGATGTGAGTTGCTGCAGCATCCTCAGAGTTTGAAATGCGGCTCTCCGCTTCTGTAATCCGTGAATCCAGTGTGGCGATTTTGGACGAGCAAGCCTCGAGTTTCTTCAAAACCGGGTCAATCTTTTTGTCAAATGAAGCCTCCACACCTTTGAGCACCTCAGTAGTTATTCTTTCCACCAAGCTGTTGGCGTCGACTTGACCCAGAAATGGCGGCGTGCTGTCCACCATGTTAGCTTGGCTGCTCTGTGGAGTCTGAACTTCTCCAGATTTAGCGGATTTCGCAATAAGGTTGAGTTTTCTCTGAGTGCCAGGCATTGTCCTACCTCTAGACTAGGACGTCCGCTCACCGTGACTACACCTTCTATGAAAAAAATGACTATACGGATGCCGAGCTGCGGGAGCACAGACAAGGTGCTGCTACTCCGCCATTCGCGTCACGTGACCCCCCAGAGCAGCTTTCTTGATAAATTAATAGTTATTTCAGTATATGAAAGTCCTAATTTCATCATTCTCAGGCAAATATGACCAATGTCCTCTTCTGTGTTTATGTCCCATATGGTCGAGCTGTCCTAGTTTTCCCTCAGCTGGCCTGGGTTCATCTCCTGGTATAGCAATGTCTACATCAATCAGTGGTGATCTAGAATTGTTTATGTTGGTTTTCAGTGACTGAACACATAAAAATCTTAATGTAGTTTCATGCTGAGTGATAATACTTTCTCATTCAGCCAGCTAACTTTATGTTCTCTGATTTCATACAATATACAACTATTGTCCTGCTCTGAGGTAAACAAGAGCATTTGTTTCTGTACTAGTTGAAGTTTGTAGCACTGTTTGACATGCTTTGGGCACTTAATTCGGTTGGGATTTACTTTACCTGATTGTTAAAAGCAAAGGCCGGGCCGCCTGGGTGAAAACCAGGAAATCCTGACCGCTAGACCATATGGGACTTAGTTTCTTATTTTCAGAGCAGCTTTCTTGTGTTCTAGTGACTTTCAAGCTGAGCTATTTAAACTCAGAAGTTGTTAGCAACCCAAGAAAGCTGCTCTCTGTGTCTGAAACCAGGTCCCATATGGTCTAGCAGTCAGGATTCCTGGTTTCTTCTGTGTGTTAAACTGTAGTTTCACTAAATGCCACAAGATGTTCCAACTCCCAGTATGTCACACATGTCCAAACTAGTCCATAAAGGGCTGTATGCCTGCAGATTTTTGTTACAATCAAGATCACATGCCTTGTTCTATTGACTGCCTGAAGACTGATATCAGTTGGTTAAGTGAGTTAAGCCTGGTGTTTTGCTGCTTGGTTGGAATGACCATGTCCAGCCACATGTCCTTTCATAGAGTAGTTTGAACATCTCAAGTCTCAGAGTACAATTATATCTACATCTTAATGACAAATACATGGGAACTTTATCTGACAATGACTTGGAACATCCCTCCAAAGGACGTGTAATGTGATACATGCAATTCAGTTCCCATACCAGGAGTTGAACCCGGGCCGCCTGGGTGAAAACCAGGAATCCTGACCGCTAGACCATATGGGACTACATCAGAAATCCTGTGAGCTGTTTTCTTGGGATTCTGCTCGACTCTTGTGAGCTTCGTTATAAATGATCAAGTCATCCCAAGGTAACAGCTGTAACGAGTCTTTCGCAACTCTGTGAACCAGGTTCTGTATGGTCAGGCGGCTGTGGCTCAGGAGGTAGTGCGGTCGTCCTTCAATTGGAAGATTGGTGGTTCGATTCCCGGCTCCTCCAGTCCACATGTTGATGTGTCCTTGGCCAAGACACTTAACCCTTAATTGCTCCCGTTGCTGTGCCATCAGTGTGTGAAAGGGTAAATGATGTCATGTAAAGCGCTTTGAGTGGTCGCACAGACTAGAAAGGTGCTATATAAGTACAGTCCATTTACCATTCAGGTTACCAAGGTTACTGTGAAAACCAGGAGTCCTGACCGCTAGACCATATGGGACCTGTGTTTATGCTGTCAAAGCAGCTTTCTTGATAAATTAATAGTTATTTCAGTATATGTTTCATGTATGTTATATATAATTTCTTCCTTCTCAGGCAAATATGACCAATGTCCTCTTCTGCGTTTATGTCCCATATGGTCGAGCTGTCTTCGTTTTCCCTCAGCTGGCCTGGGTTCATCTCCTGGTATAGCAAAGTCTACATCAATCAGTGGTGATCTAGAATTGTTTATGTTGGTTTTCAGTGACTGAACACATAAAAATCTTAATGTAGTTTCATGCTGAGTGATAATACTTTCTCATACAGCCAGCTAACTTCCTGTTCTCTGATTTCATACAATATACAACTATTGTCCTGGTCTGAGGTAAACTAGTGTATTAGTTGAGATATGTAGCACTGTTTGACATGCTTTGGGCACTCAATTCCTGTGAGATTTACTTTACCTGATTGTTAAAAGCAAAGTATGTTCCCATACCGGGAGTTGAACCCGGGCCACCTAGGTGAAAACCAGGAATCCTGACCGCTAGACCATATGGGACTTAGTTTCTTGTTCTCAGAGCAGCTTTCTTGTGTTCTAGTGACTTTCAAGCTGAGCTATTTAAACTCAGAAGTTGTTAGCAACCCAAGAAAGCTGCTCTCTGTGTCTGAAACCAGGTCCCATATGGTCTAGCAGTCAGGATTCCTGGTTTCTTCTGTGTGTTAAACTGTAGTTTCACTAAATGCCACAAGATGTTCCAACTCCCAGTATGTCACACATGTCCAAACTAGTCCATAAAGGGCTGTATGCCTGCAGATTTTTGTTACAATCAAGATCACATGATTTGCTCTATCGACTGCCTGAAGACTGATATCGGATGGTTAAGTGAGTTACGCCCGGTGTTTTGCTGCTTGGTTGGAATGACCTTGTCGAGCCACATGTCGTTTCATAGAGTAGTTTGAACATCTCAAGTCTCACAGTACAATTATATCTACATCTTAATGACAAATACATGGGAACTTTATCTGACAATGACTTGGAACATCCCTCCAAAGGACGTGTAATGTGATACATGCAATTCAGTTCCCATACCGGGAGTTGAACCCGGGCCGCCTGGGTGAAAACCAGGAATCCTGACCGCTAGACCATATGGGACTACGTCAGAAATCCTGAGAGCTGTTTTCTTGGGATTCTGCTCGACTCTTGTGAGCTTCGTTATAAATGATCAAGTCATCCCAAGGTAACAGCTGTAACGAGTCTTTCGCAACTCTGTGAACCAGGTTCTGTATGGTCAGGCGGCTGTGGCTCAGGAGGTAGAGCGGTCGTCCTTCAATTGGAAGATCGGTGGTTTGATTCCTGGCTCCTCCAGTCCACATGTTGATGTGTCCTTGGCCAAGACACTTAACCCTTAATTGCTCCCGTTGCTGTGCCATCAGTGTATGAATGTGTGTGAAAGGGTAAATGATGTCATGTCATGTAAAGCGCTGTGAGTGGTCGCACAGACTAGAAAGGTGCTATATAAGTACAGTCCATTTACCATTCAGGTTACCAAGGTTACTGTGAAAACCAGGAGTCCTGACCGCTAGACCATATGGGACCTGTGTTTATGCTGTCAAAGCAGCTTTCTTGATAAATTAATAGTTATTTCAGTATATGTTTCATGTATGTTATATATAATTTCTTCATTCTCAGGCAAATATGACCAATGTCCTCTTCTGCGTTTATGTCCCATATGGTCGAGCTGTCTTCGTTTTCCCTCAGCTGGCCTGGGTTCATCTCCTGGTATAGCAAAGTCTACATCAATCAGTGGTGATCTAGAATTGTTTATGTTGGTTTTCAGTGACTGAACACATAAAAATCTTAATGTAGTTTCATGCTGAGTGATAATACTTTCTCATACAGCCAGCTAACTTCCTGTTCTCTGATTTCATACAATATACAACTATTGTCCTGGTCTGAGGTAAACTAGTGTATTAGTTGAGATATGTAGCACTGTTTGACATGCTTTGGGCACTCAATTCCTGTGAGATTTACTTTACCTGATTGTTAAAAGCAAAGTATGTTCCCATACCGGGAGTTGAACCCGGGCCACCTAGGTGAAAACCAGGAATCCTGACCGCTAGACCATATGGGACTTAGTTTCTTGTTCTCAGAGCAGCTTTCTTGTGTTCTAGTGACTTTCAAGCTGAGCTATTTAAACTCAGAAGTTGTTAGCAACCCACGAAAGCTGCTCTCTGTGTCTGAAACCAGGTCCCATATGGTCTAGCAGTCAGGATTCCTGGTTTCTTCTGTGTGTTAAACTGTAGTTTCACTAAATGCCACAAGATGTTCCAACTCCCAGTATGTCACACATGTCCAAACTAGTCCATAAAGGGCTGTATGCCTGCAGATTTTTGTTACAATCAAGATCACATGATTTGCTCTATCGACTGCCTGAAGACTGATATCGGATGGTTAAGTGAGTTACGCCCGGTGTTTTGCTGCTTGGTTGGAATGACCTTGTCGAGCCACATGTCGTTTCATAGAGTAGTTTGAACATCTCAAGTCTCATAGTACAATTATATCTACATCTTAATGACAAATACATGGGAACTTTATCTGACAATGACTTGGAACATCCCTCCAATGGACGTGTAATGTGATACATGCAATTCAGTTCCCATACCGGGAGTTGAACCCGGGCCGCCTGGGTGAAAACCAGGAATCCTGACCGCTAGACCATATGGGACTACGTCAGAAATCCTGAGAGCTGTTTTCTTGGGATTCTGCTCGACTCTTGTGAGCTTCGTTATAAATGATCAAGTCATCCCAAGGTAACAGCTGTAACGAGTCTTTCGCAACTCTGTGAACCAGGTTCTGTATGGTCAGGCGGCTGTGGCTCAGGAGGTAGAGCGGTCGTCCTTCAATTGGAAGATCGGTGGTTTGATTCCTGGCTCCTCCAGTCCACATGTTGATGTGTCCTTGGCCAAGACACTTAACCCTTAATTGCTCCCGTTGCTGTGCCATCAGTGTATGAATGTGTGTGAAAGGGTAAATGATGTCATGTCATGTAAAGCGCTGTGAGTGGTCGCACAGACTAGAAAGGTGCTATATAAGTACAGTCCATTTACCATTCAGGTTACCAAGGTTACTGTGAAAACCAGGAGTCCTGACCGCTAGACCATATGGGACCTGTGTTTATGCTGTCAAAGCAGCTTTCTTGATAAATTAATAGTTATTTCAGTATATGTTTCATGTATGTTATATATAATTTCTTCATTCTCAGGCAAATATGACCAATGTCCTCTTCTGCGTTTATGTCCCATATGGTCGAGCTGTCTTCGTTTTCCCTCAGCTGGCCTGGGTTCATCTCCTGGTATAGCAAAGTCTACATCAATCAGTGGTGATCTAGAATTGTTTATGTTGGTTTTCAGTGACTGAACACATAAAAATCTTAATGTAGTTTCATGCTGAGTGATAATACTTTCTCATACAGCCAGCTAACTTCCTGTTCTCTGATTTCATACAATATACAACTATTGTCCTGGTCTGAGGTAAACTAGTGTATTAGTTGAGATATGTAGCACTGTTTGACATGCTTTGGGCACTCAATTCCTGTGAGATTTACTTTACCTGATTGTTAAAAGCAAAGTATGTTCCCATACCGGGAGTTGAACCCGGGCCAACTAGGTGAAAACCAGGAATCCTGACCGCTAGACCATATGGGACTTAGTTTCTTGTTCTCAGAGCAGCTTTCTTGTGTTCTAGTGACTTTCAAGCTGAGCTATTTAAACTCAGAAGTTGTTAGCAACCCAAGAAAGCTGCTCTCTGTGTCTGAAACCAGGTCCCATATGGTCTAGCAGTCAGGATTCCTGGTTTCTTCTGTGTGTTAAACTGTAGTTTCACTAAATGCCACAAGATGTTCCAACTCCCAGTATGTCACACATGTCCAAACTAGTCCATAAAGGGCTGTATGCCTGCAGATTTTTGTTACAATCAAGATCACATGATTTGCTCTATCGACTGCCTGAAGACTGATATCGGATGGTTAAGTGAGTTACGCCCGGTGTTTTGCTGCTTGGTTGGAATGACCTTGTCGAGCCACATGTCGTTTCATAGAGTAGTTTGAACATCTCAAGTCTCATAGTACAATTATATCTACATCTTAATGACAAATACATGGGAACTTTATCTGACAATGACTTGGAACATCCCTCCAAAGGACGTGTAATGTGATACATGCAATTCAGTTCCCATACCGGGAGTTGAACCCGGGCCGCCTGGGTGAAAACCAGGAATCCTGACCGCTAGACCATATGGGACTACGTCAGAAATCCTGAGAGCTGTTTTCTTGGGATTCTGCTCGACTCTTGTGAGCTTCGTTATAAATGATCAAGTCATCCCAAGGTAACAGCTGTAACGAGTCTTTCGCAACTCTGTGAACCAGGTTCTGTATGGTCAGGCGGCTGTGGCTCAGGAGGTAGAGCGGTCGTCCTTCAATTGGAAGATCGGTGGTTTGATTCCTGGCTCCTCCAGTCCACATGTTGATGTGTCCTTGGCCAAGACACTTAACCCTTAATTGCTCCCGTTGCTGTGCCATCAGTGTATGAATGTGTGTGAAAGGGTAAATGATGTCATGTCATGTAAAGCGCTGTGAGTGGTCGCACAGACTAGAAAGGTGCTATATAAGTACAGTCCATTTACCATTCAGGTTACCAAGGTTACTGTGAAAACCAGGAGTCCTGACCGCTAGACCATATGGGACCTGTGTTTATGCTGTCAAAGCAGCTTTCTTGATAAATTAATAGTTATTTCAGTATATGTTTCATGTATGTTATATATAATTTCTTCATTCTCAGGCAAATATGACCAATGTCCTCTTCTGCGTTTATGTCCCATATGGTCGAGCTGTCTTCGTTTTCCCTCAGCTGGCCTGGGTTCATCTCCTGGTATAGCAAAGTCTACATCAATCAGTGGTGATCTAGAATTGTTTATGTTGGTTTTCAGTGACTGAACACATAAAAATCTTAATGTAGTTTCATGCTGAGTGATAATACTTTCTCATACAGCCAGCTAACTTCCTGTTCTCTGATTTCATACAATATACAACTATTGTCCTGGTCTGAGGTAAACTAGTGTATTAGTTGAGATATGTAGCACTGTTTGACATGCTTTGGGCACTCAATTCCTGTGAGATTTACTTTACCTGATTGTTAAGAGCAAAGTATGTTCCCATACCGGGAGTTGAACCCGGGGCGCCTGGGTGAAAACCAGGAATCCTGACCGCTAGACCATATGGGACTTAGTTTCTTGTTCTCAGAGCAGCTTTCTTGTGTTCTAGTGACTTTCAAGCTGAGCTATTTAAACTCAGAAGTTGTTAGCAACCCAAGAAAGCTGCTCTCTGTGTCTGAAACCAGGTCCCATATGGTCTAGCAGTCAGGATTCCTGGTTTCTTCTGTGTGTTAAACTGTAGTTTCACTAAATGCCACAAGATGTTCCAACTCCCAGTATGTCACACATGTCCAAACTAGTCCATAAAGGGCTGTATGCCTGCAGATTTTTGTTACAATCAAGATCACATGCCTTGTTCTATTGACTGCCTGAAGACTGATATCAGTTGGTTAAGTGAGTTAAGCCTGGTGTTTTGCTGCTTGGTTGGAATGACCATGTCCAGCCACATGTCCTTTCATAGAGTAGTTTGAACATCTCAAGTCTCAGAGTACAATTATATCTACATCTTAATGACAAATACATGTGAACTTTATCTGACAATGACTTGGAACATCCCTCCAAAGGACGTGTAATGTGATACATGCAATTCAGTTCCCATACCGGGAGTTGAACCCGGGCTGCCTGGGTGAAAACCAGGAATCCTGACCGCTAGACCATATGGGACTACGTCAGAAATCCTGAGAGCTGTTTTCTTGGGATTCTGCTCGACTCTTGTGAGCTTCGTTATAAATGATCAAGTCATCCCAAGGTAACAGCTGTAACGAGTCTTTCGCAACTCTGTGAAGCAGGTTCTGTATGGTCAGGCGGCTGTGGCTCAGGAGGTAGAGCGGTCGTCCTTCAATTGGAAGATTGGTGGTTTGATTCCTGGCTCCTCCAGTCCACATGTTGATGTGTCCTTGGCCAAGACACTTAACCCTTAATTGCTCCCGTTGCTGTGCCATCAGTGTGTGAAAGGGTAAATGATGTCATGTCATGTGAAGCGCTTTGAGTGGTCGCACAGACTAGAAAGGTGCTATATAAGTACAGTCCATTTACCATTCAGGTTACCAAACTGGGAGTTGAACCTGGGCCGCCTGGGTGAAAACCAGGAGTCCTGACCACTAGACCATATGGGACCTGTGTTTATGCTGTCAGAGCAGCTTTCTTGATAAATTAATAGTTATTTCAGTATATGTTTATATATATATTACATATATATATTATTACATATTTCAGTATATGTTTATATATAATTTCATCATTCTCAGGCAAATATGACCAATATCCTCTTCTGTGTTTATGTCCCATATGGTCGAGCTGTCCTAGTTTTCCCTCAGCTGGCCTGGGTTCATCTCCTGGTATAGCAAAGTCTACATCAATCAGTGGTGATCTAGAATTGTTTATGTTGGTTTTCAGTGACTGAATACATAAGAATACTTATGTAGTTTCATGCTGAGTGATAATACTTTCTCATACAGCCAGCTAACTTTATGTTTTCTGATTTTATACAATATACAACTATTGTCCTGGTCTGAGGTAAACTAGTGTATTAGTTGAGATATGTAGCACTGTTTGACATGCTTTGGGCACTCAATTCCTGTGAGATTTACTTTACCTGATTGTTAAAAGCAAAGTATGTTCCCATACCGGGAGTTGAACCCGGGCTGCCTGGGTGAAAACCAGGAATCCTGACCGCTAGACCATATGGGACTTAGTTTCTTGTTCTCAGAGCAGCTTTCTTGTGTTCTAGTGACTTTCAAGCTGAGCTATTTAAACTCAGAAGTTGTTAGCAACCCAAGAAAGCTGCTCTCTGTGTCTGAAACCAGGTCCCATATGGTCTAGCAGTCAGGATTGCTGGTTTCTTCTGTGTGTTAAACTGTAGTTTCACTAAATGCCACAAGATGTTCCAACTCCCAGTATGTCACACATGTCCAAACTAGTCCATAAAGGGCTGTATGCCTGCAGATTTTTGTTACAATCAAGATCACATGGTTTGCTCTATCGACTGCCTGAAGACTGATATTGGATGGTTAAGTGAGTTAAGCCTGGTGTTTTGCTACTTGGTTGGAATGACCATGTCCAGCCACATGTCCTTTCATAGAGTAGTTTGAACATCTCAAGTCTCATAGTACAATTATATCTACATCTTAATGACAAATACATGGGAACTTTATCTGACAATGACTTGGAACATCCCTCCAAAGGACGTGTAATGTGATACATGCAATTCAGTTCCCATACCGGGAGTTGAACCCGGGCCGCCTGGGTGAAAACCAGGAATCCTGACCGCTAGACCATATGGGACTACGTCAGAAATCCTGAGAGCTGTTTTCTTGGGATTCTGCTCGACTCTTGTGAGCTTCGTTATAAATGATCAAGTCATCCCAAGGTAACAGCTGTAACGAGTCTTTCGCAACTCATAGGGCTTTCACACCGGCAGGGCTCCGGCACGGTTCTGGTTCCCGAACGTAACTTTGAACCGGCCGGCGCGTTCAGACTGAAAAAAGAACTGTTTCGGTGCCTGAAAAGTCGGTTCGCAGTGGAACCAAAAATAGTTGGTTCGTCCTTGCGAACCGTGACATCATAAGTGGGCGTGTCGAGCGAGAGGAGGAAGTATAGTAGAAAACAAACAAACAAGCACGAGGAGGAAAGACAGCGGTGGTGATCATGGAAAAGAAAAATTCCCCGTGGTCAAAGACGGAAACCAAGTGTTTGGTGGCAATCTGGGCTTCACCTGAATTCCAGGAAAAACTTGAGAGCTCCACAAGGAAGGGAAAACTTTATAAGGAGCTTTCAGACGAGATGGCCAAGGCTGGGTTCACCCGTACGCCTGACCAAATCATAAATAAATTAAAAAAACTAAAGAAGGATTACAGGGACACGAGAAAAGACATGAATAAAAGTGGAGCTGGACGTGGCGACACAAATGATTGTTATGAGCTGCTGGACGGCGTCATGGGTCACAGACCAGCCAACGAGGTGACAGGGGCGCTGAATTCCGCCACAGCCAGCACAACAATTGCGGAGTCCACATCGTCCAAAGGCCCCCACGATAGCGGTAGGTTGACCACATATGAATATGAATATGAATATGAATCATTGCAGTTATACTAATTGTCGTGGAGAGTATTGCAGTATTGCACAGATGAAGACTTGGCAATAGAGGATACTGTCGAAATAATATAACAACATGCAGTGTGTCAAAAAGGCTAATCTGATTTAATATCACCTTCAGAATTATCTGACACCACCAACAGTGAGCCCTCCACCAGCAGACATGATGACGCCAGTGCTGCTTCTGAGGAAATCCCTGACCAGAGTCAAACAAATAAAAAAGGAAGTAGGTATTTGGGGCTAGATGTCAGTGATAATAATAATTATGATTTATAAAGATTGTCATGGATTTTAATGTAAAACACCCTTGGTTATATATGAAGTAACATATAGTTCTGGTGCATATTCAATCCGTCTTGTCGTCCTTACCTAGGCGCCCCCACGGAAAATGATTTCTGCATTGCTTAATACGCATCTTCTGTTACCCAGGAAAAAGGAAGAGAGAGGTCAACCAGGACATCCTTGGTTACCTGAAGGAGTCAGATGAGAGGGCGGAGGCGAGGGAGGAGAGGATGATGCAGCAGATGCAGCAGAGCACCACTTCTCTGTTGCACTGTAAAAAATTTACTGTAAAATTTACAATAATTTACTGGCAATTTTAGTTGCCAGCAATACTGTAAAATGTACAACATGGTGCTGTAATTTATAAATACAGTTTTACTGTATAAATACAGTATTTAATGTGTTTCTACAGTAAAATTGTAATTATAAATTACAGCACCATGGTGTACATTTACAGTATTGCTGTAAATGTACAACATGGTAAAATTGCCAGTAAATTATTGTAAATTGTATATTTGATATTGTAAAATTACTGTAATATTGCGATACAAAAATGAGGAACCAATCCAAAATAGTCTTTACTTATTTATTAAGTATGGTGCATAATATGTCTTACACAAGTTACAAAAAAGTCTTGTTTTTTCTTAACCAGATCATTTGTTCTGAACTAGATTTTGTTGTCAGATCAACAAAACACTCAATTACTAAAAAACAAAAAAACAAACAAAAAAAAACTATTGTCTAATACACACCTTTTAATGATACTTTAGTGAACATACTGTAAGTTGCTTGATAAGTTACAAAAAGTCTTGTTTTTTCTAAACCAGATTGTTTGTTCTGAACTAGATTTTGCTGTCAGATCAACAAAATACTCAATTACTAAAAAATAATAATTAAAAAAAAAAATCAAACTATTATCTAATCGACACCTTTTAATGATACTTTAGTGAACATACTGTATATTGGTTCATAAGTGTATAATGTAAACACTTTTGCATTTCTGCAAAACATTTAGAAGAGCTGGATCATATTGAGAACCACTGAAAGTCCATAATTTTGCGCATCAGGGTGCAGACATGGGGATTCATCCCTCTTCCTCTCTTCGTAATCTTTGAGCCTTCAGGGTTTATGCCCACAATTCCTCTGTGAAAAGAAATGCCCAAAAACATGCTCTTACTGACAAATGCAGTAGATCCATTCACGGTTACAGGGGAGAATGTTTAGCCTGAAGCCAAAAGCAAATTCACATGACAGTCCATAAGGCCTCTGGAATAAAAACCACCACCATTGAAGACCACTTGAGAAAAAAAATGGGACTTTTTACAATTGCTGAAGAAAATTATCTTGATCAAAATCTGTCTCTGACAAGACACTACGCATACACACACAACAGGTGAGTCACAACATATCCAGATTAACACACAAATGGCTTACAGACACCAAAATCATGTGGCTGCCACAAGCATCTCAGTCCCCTGATATTGAACATAGAAAGCCGAAAGGCAAAGAGAGGCTTTACAAAGTATTAAATACAGCGTTACCAATTGTAGCACTTGTCTTTGGTGGAAAAAAAAATATCTTAAATATTTTTAAATCTTATCAATTTGCTCCCCTTCCTCATTGTTGTCATTGTGAGACTAAATGAATTGTCACAAGATGATATACACTATATTTCCAAAAGTATTTGCTCATCTGCCTTGACTCGCATATGAACTTCAGTCACATCCCATTCTAAATCCATAGGGTTTAATATGACATCGGTCTACCCTTTGCAGCTATAACAGGTTCAACCAGAGAGGGTTAAAGCGGAGCGAGAGGCCCAAACGTTCGACAACTTCCGCGTTCTATTATTGCAAAGGGGAGGGGGGCGAAATCCCCCTTTAAGCAGACCTTCAAAATTCTGTTGTGGACTTCTTCAGCAGAAAGACGTCTGTGACGTAGCGCTAAACACGCACTTTTATGCAGACCGGAACTGTGCCATTTTTGCTTCCATAGAAACGTATTGCGACGCTGTATCTTGATAATAATGAAGGATCTTTGGTTCAACTCTTCTGGGAAGTCTTTCTGTAAGGATTAGGAGTGTGTTTATGGGAATTTTTGACCATTCTTTCAGAAGCGCATTTGTGAGGTCACACACTGTTCCAACATGACTGTGCACCAGTGCACAAAGCAATGTCCACAAAGACATGGATGACAAAAGTTTGGTGTGGATGAACTTGACTGGCCTGCACAGAGTCCTGACCTCAACCCAATAGAACACCTTTGGGATGAATTAGAGCGAAGACTAATAGCCAGTCTCCTCACCCAACATCAGTGTGTGACCTGACAAATATGCTTCCGAAAGAATGGTCAAAAATTCCCATAAACACACTCCTAAACCTTACAGAAAGCCTTCCCAGAAGAGTTGAAGCTGTTATAGCTGCAAAGGTTGGACCGATGTCATATTAAATTAAGAATGGGATGTGACCGAAGCTCATATGTGAGTCAAGGGAGGTGAGCAAATACTTTTGGCAATATAGTGCATTAATAAATGTGGAGAGCACTGTAGTTGATTGAGGATTTGACATACCTTTGAATGAACTCCAAGGTGCATGCAGCCTCCTGTTGGTAAGCGATGTTGAAATTGTAGTAGATGGCAAACAATGCACCCAGACCCTCAGCAAACGGCGTGAGAGATGGCCCAAGGATCACCTCACCCTCTGCTGCCAGCATCCAAGTCTGTGGCATCATTGTATCTCCTTAAAAACAAAACAAACATAAAAAACCCTCACAATTCAATCAGAGAGAAAATGAGAAACACTAAGCCCTGGCACATACTTGATGCATGCGTTTGTGTGTGGCAGCTGAATTGCTACAGCTTGGTTACCTGTTTATGCTGCAGCAACTGCTACTGCTATCCTCATCTGTTAATAAAGTGAACTTGAACCATTGAACCACTTACTACGTTCCTTACAAGTTAAAAAATCGATCATGGAGAACTTGAGCAGCATCTGGAACAAATGTTACACACAGGTAGTGGGCCTGATCTAACCTGGGCACTGAATCACACACATCCAATAAAGCATCAAGTGTGTTGCAGGGCTCAGAAATAAGACACAGCAAATGATATGTATGCAGGACAGAGAGAATGCAACGGTAAGTCTGAGGAGTAAATGATAAGAGTTTGGTAGAGGACTGAGTTGAAATGGCTGCTGAAAATCCTTTCATCAAGATGAACAGAGGGACCGCTGAATGAATACTCCTTCATGTGAACATTAGGACTACATAAAGCAGGATTTGATCTCATTGCTGATGAGTGTGTAGATCAGCAGAGTATGGAAAAGTGATGAGAGTGTAAGAGATAAAGGGAGCATAAGGGACATTACCTTGAATGACCAGTCTTGGCGTGTCCGGTAAGCGCCTTCGCAACTCCACGGAAGGTTCAACCACCTAAAAGAAACAGCAGAGACAAAATACTTCACCGTAAATAAACACCGTAAATTCTTACAAAACTTACCACCATTCACATATATATCAAGTTACTTACATCAACTTCTATCAGAAGCGACGCCCTTTCCTCCTTGAAATGGGCCATAACGAGTTGAAGAATGGCCAGGACCAAACAGTTGCCCTCTTCATACTTTGCCAGGACACCACGCACTTGATCATTTGATGGCTTTTCTTGAAAGAATCTCAGGATCCTCCTTCCTTTCACTTCAAAGCCCTCCATGACTCTGTGGACTAATGGTATGTCAGTGAGCAACTGGAAATGAATGGAGATCCCCTTCAAACAGAACAGGTAAGGCCAAGAGTTCTTCAGGACGGACAATGATGGTGGTGGAATGGCATTTATGTCACAACGTTGCCTGTAATATGTGACCTCCATCAGCTGATGAACCTCTCCCCTATCAGCTTGGGCTTGAGATTGTCAGCAGGGAAAGTCGCACTCCTACAGTGAATGTACTCATCGATGAGTACACTCAGATATCCCACCTGGTCTGCCAGTATTGCTGGCGAACAGATCAACTCAACAATTTTTCTGAGGAGTAAAACAAGCTGCCATACAGCAGACTCTGAATTCTTAATTTTGTCTCCAATAATAACTGGCAAAAGTCTTAAGAGACACCAGTTCTGGACGGCATGTCCACAAATCTTTTCACCACCTAAATGAATCTCAGCTGGTTTGTTGGCAGCATCATTTCCTGAATATGGAAATTGTTTTATGCGACGATTGAGCTCATTCAATGTGAAGCATTTTTCTTGGTTTACCAAGGCATCAAAGCACAGCTTCAAATCATAGGCCACAATACCCTCAAAGAGATCGTGGCCAAGGCAGGGTGGCAAGCCAGGTTGACAGACATGAAATGAGCTGAGCTTATTGAATGGAGAGTTCAATTTGACTCCAAGTACTGAATTACTACCACTGTCTGCCAGTTCCTGGATACAGTTTTGATATGACTGCACAGATCGAATTATGCTAGATTGTAAGGGTGTCGTCTGGAATGTGGCTCTGTCAATAAGGCAGTACCTGCAGAAATGTTCACTGCGGCTGAAGTTCTCCAAAAAACCACCAATGGCATGTGATCCTAGGTTGTCACCTGCAATGGAACACAAAGAACCTCTCAAAGTTTTGTCATTGACAACAACACCATTCTCTTCAAGATCTTTGAGATCATCAATCAGCGTTCTGAAAACTTCAGCTGCTCCGAAGTACTTGAAATGTTGTTCGTTACATAAGAGAACTAGTTGCATGTGGTCTATGTTGGACCTATTGTAAGGCAAAATATCAGACAATGTAAGATAAACTGCAAGCAACTTATGTTTCTTTTTAGCTGAGCCCAACGGATTTACAACCTCAAAAGAATCCTGGTAGAGGATCAAGCCCAGAGCTGATGGGTCAGTTTGAAATAAAGGATTCCTGCTAAAACTCTTACCATCCCTTACATCTTCAAACAAATCATTGTCAGGTTTAAGTGAATGCATCTCCTCATACTGATCCCTCATTGACTGGCATTTAAAGAGAGCACTGATGGTGCGCTTAATTGGTACATATTGGCAGAAACATTCCTTTCCTGACACAACCCCTAAAAGAAGGGGCACTGGCTCAACGTAGTGAAAATCAGACTTGAAAACAGTCTTTCTTCTCTGGGCTGTGTTAAGAACTCCTCTATTGCAAACTGTGAACAAATCCTCCCTAGTCAGTTCATCAATGACATTGTTAATCCTTGACTCTGGTAAGTCAAGTAAAGCAAGCTTTTCGCGGAGCTTGGCAAAGAAATAGAATTGACCCATATCATGGATATTCTGAAATTCCTCAACAATGATCTGAATTGTGGACTCTGGTAATAACAATTTGGCTTGTAGTTTCAGATAGAAAAGGGTCAAGTTCCTCATGAACAGTGATTCATCAACAGTTTCAGGAGGATCTTGCTCCAAGCCTACATCCTCTAAACTCTCACTTTCAGGCACAACATCAGAAATTGCAATTCCACTGGTCGGAGCAGGCTCAATCAGATGGGCTACAGAGCACTTTCTGTGTTTTCGTGATACATGTGATGCGAATGTTGATTTTACTTTAAAGGTTTTGTTACAATCAAAAGGACAGCGGATCTCTAGTCCTGATTGAATATGGGTTTTCAGATGAGATAAAAATTCTGTCAAATTCCCACATTGAGTACCACAATAGTCTATGTGACACTTGAACACATGACCACTGAACTGTGCCTGCTCTCGAGCAGATCTATGGTGTTCCCTATGATGTCTGTATATGTGTGACTTCAAAGCACTAAATTTACTGAACACACGCTGGCAATCAGGTGCACCACATCTGAATTCAAAATTGGGAACATGCTGATGCAATTTCATGTGCTGTACAAAAGCCAGTATTGTACCACTCTCATTGTTGCAAAATCGACAGGTTAACATTTTGTAAAGATGTAGAAAATAATACCTTGAATGTTGATTCAATCTGTGGAACCTCAATTTCCTCAATGTCGTTCTGAAAAACAATGCACAAAGACAAGTTAGCTAACCTATGAAGAAAATCATTAATATCTTTAATTAATTCAACTCACATTATGTTTCTGCTATCTATCTGACAATTTAAACATGGCAAAACATTGAATCAGATGCCGCAATTTATCAACACTAACTTTTTTTTAAAAAATATTCCACTACGATTCTTTTATATTTAAATGCTAGTTCGTTAAATATGTTGCAGTAAAAAAGCAAACTAACCAGCTAACGATTCATGTAGGCTAGCTAACTGGCCACATGTGCAACTAGCCAGCTAACGATTCATGTAGGCTAGCTAACTGGCCACATGTGGCTTGGCTAAATTACTCATTATCTCATTAACACAACACTCTTTGATGAAACTACAAATTCATAAAATGACTAATAGGGACCGTGATATTAAAAATTATCTAAACAAATAAATCAATATGTACGCTTGCTTATACCGCAACAGTAACGTTAGCTTAGTTAGCTAGCATGCTGCTAATCATGGAATCAATAGGTAACGTTAACAGTTAGCCAAGCTTGCTGGGCTGGTTATGGACATAGGTTATGGATATATATATATAAAACAGAGGTTCCGCTAAATTGGAGTCAAACTAGTATCAGTTGATTGTTACTACAAGTTAAACTAACCTGAATGGAAGGTATGATGATTATTGGTGGACTACTATTACAAAGAAATAAAGATTTAACTGAATGCTTAATTCAAATCTGCTTACTTGCTTGCTTTCCAAGAAGATGATAATTCGCGCCGGCGCCACGGTGACCATCCGCTCTGCAATCCCACAAATCCTTGTGCACAGTGTCCCCTCCCCCAACTCACGTAGGCTACATGTAGTCAGAATTAACGGCTCTGATAGTTGTTTAACTGGGACTTTCGTCCAAAGCAACTTACAAAAGGAAAGGAAGAGTAAATGTGTCAAGATTTTGGGTCACACAAATTGACAATTTTTTGTGCTACTTCTTTATTGAGGTTGCATTCATCAACAGCTTAACTGGCTTTAACCATTTGGCCTAATGTATAGTTACATTAAAACATCTTTTTTAAAACTCATAGGGCTAGGCTATATTTTGCTATAAACAATAAAGGCTACATTTGCAGCCTCTCAAAATTAGGATGAGTGAGCCTACAGAATGTCCTGTAAAATAGCTGTCGACTGTAAAAAATATACCCAGAATTCATAGTAAAATACAGTAACGCTGTAATATCTAAAAAGCAATACCGTACTGTAAATATTTACTGTAAATATTACAGCAATTTGTTACAGTGTGGGGTTGGTGGAAAGGATGGTGTCTGCCATAGAGGGTGTCAGCAACCCAAATCAGGAACAAGAGTGAAATTTACATTTGCACTTTACTTTCACTGTTCAGTTTGTAGCGATGTTTTTGTTTACATTTTATACTTTAAAGTTCAATGTTTACATTTCCTTACTTGAAAGTTTACAGTTGACATTTAATAAAATGTACAAATAATGTACAGATTAATCATGATCATGTTTTCATTTCACATACTGTATATTGGTTACTTTTTTCTTGTGTTCAGGCTATGAAATCAAGAATGAAGTTATCTGCTAGGCAGTTTCAACTGTGACTCCTGTCTTCCTCAGAAGTGTCATTTGACACATCAGTAGCACGTTGGATGATGCTTCTGAGGAAAACTGGAGTCACAGTTGAAACTGCCTAACAGATAACTTCATTCTTGATTTCATTGCCTGAACACAAACCAATGCAACACTGTACAGCATAATCATTTAAGCATTGAAATATTCAAGCAGTGCAGCTCTCACATCAGCTCCTTCCTGGTGATGTTCCTGTAACATGCGAACAGGTGGTTACACATTCTCCATCACTGGAGGGCCTTCCAGGTAATGATCGCCATGCTCTTCACAAATGTTGTGCAGAACACAACATGCTAGGACCATCTTCTTGGTTAGGTCGACATGGCAGTCATTCCTCTTCAGGAGACACCTCCATCTGCCTTTCAGTTTTCCAAAGGTGGTCTCCACAATTGCTCTGGCGCTGCTGAGCCTGGCATTGTACTGATGCTGCTCCTGGGTCAGGCGGCCCGTGTCAGAGAAGGGCTTCATCAGCCATGTTTTCAGAGGGTAGGCAGGGTCTCCAATTATGTAGTGACCTAAATCACGTCCAGCAATGCTGACAGCATGTTGTTGGAATAACTGACCATCATTAGCAATTTCCCAGAAATGTGACTGTCGTAGGACACGTGCATCATGTACACTGCCAGGGAAGCCTACACAAACGTCCCAGAACAGACCCTTGCCGTCCACAATGCCTTGTAAGATGATGGAGTGCCATCCTTTTCTGTTGTGATAGTCACGCGGAAACATTTCTGGGGCTATGATGGGGATGTGGCTGCCATCTATTGCTCCAACACACTGGGGTGCCCCCCACCTGTTATCAAAGAATGTAGCCATCTCCATCAGCTTTCTGGCATCAGGGGTCTTGATGTGCACAGGTAGCAGCACCTTGATGGTAGCATGGCAGAAATCCTGCACACAATGGCACACTGTTGACATACCAACGCCAAAAAGGTGACTCACACTCCTGTAGTCGCTGTTGGTGGCCAGTCTCCACAGGGCGATGGCAATCCGTTTGTTGACGGGAATGGACAGGCGGTAGTTGGTCGTCTTCCTTTCCAGGACGGGGCTGAGACGACGGCAGATGTAAATGAATGACTCCCGTGACACCCTGAAGTTCCTGATGAACGCTTCGTTATTGAAGCCAGGAACAACACTATCCCACCATTCCTGTGAACGGGGATATGCCCACACCCTCTCTCTTGTCATGGCGTTTATGATTGCCTGTAGAGTTAAAAGATCCATTAGAATTATGTTTTCTTCCCGTGTTTTGTTAAATACGATGCTGGATCACAGTTAGCCAGGCTAACATTAGCTGCGTCTGTTACCGTTACGACCGTTATATAATTTTTACATACCATTCGCCTTCTCCGTGACCGTCTTCTACGTCTTGTCATTATCAGTTGCTGCATAGTTTTGTGTTGTATGCGAACAAACAGCTGCAGTAGCAACACAAACGCTTGTATATAGTCAACACGACCAGCCATCTTGCCGTTGCTAGGGCCGCTCTGGCCGTTGCTGTGTTTACTTCCGCCTGTGTGACGCGGAATGACGTCCTCCCACTTTGGTTCCACTTAAAAGACAAAAACTGGTGTGAAGGCGGGCTGGTTCGCCAGACAGCACCAAGGTTCAAAACAAACTAGTGCTAGAACCAGAACCGTGCCGGAGCCCTGCAGTGTGAAAGCCCTATCAGTGTCTCCACTGCAGAGTAGGACCCCTTGGTGACATCATGAGTTCATGAGACGGCAATCAATGCCTGCACCTCATCATCGGTCCATTAGTCGTACATCTTCTTGCTGTTTTCTTGTTGTTTACGGCGGTGTCTGCGAGGCTAATGCTTCCCTTCTGCTAGATTTTTAAAATGCCGGTTGTTTTGGTGCTTTCTGATGGCGTCAGAGCTGCTCTAGGTTTAGCCAATCAGTGCCGGGTTCACCTCAAGCCCCACCCAGGAGCTTTTCAGGGCCGAACTGAGGACCTACCCTGGAGTAGGTCCTCCGTTGGCCCCCGTAAAGGTTCCTGTAAACGGCGCTGTGGGGGAGGTTCCTGCAGTGGAGACACACACCAACGGGGCCGGCCCCATAAAATTACCCCGTAGTTCCTGCACCTTTTGTTAGCAGCTGGATGCTAGAGGACCTGGCTATGAACAACCGAGGATTGTGGGAAGTTGAGTTTCTTAAGGACTCATATACCTAATATATATACACACACACACACACACACACACACACACAGTGATTAATAATGGGTTTTGTGTGTTTGTGCAGCGACGTTGTTCTCGTGCCTCGCCGTCGCTCTCGGAGTCTACCGGCTGTGGAAGTGAATCATCGCTCCGCTCGTCTTCATCCTCCACACAAAGTAGTTCCTTTCAAATCTGTTCAAACATCGTTTATAACGCTGCTGCTGCTTTCAAAGAGTTTCAATATAAAAACTGAAATAATGAAGTAAAAGTATCTAAATTCATTAAAAGGATTTAATTGGCTTTCAGGAGTTTGTTGAACACATTTGAGTGAAAATGATTTTAATTATCTTTGTGTTTGATTTAAATCTTCAGATGGAAACATTTAAGTTTACTAACAGAAAGTTTGACAATAGTTTTTTAACTTTTAACGGTTTGTTTTTAGTTTTTTAACTTTTAGAATCATGTCAGATTTTTAAGTTAAAAGTTAAATCGTGTTTAGTTTTATGAAGATTGTAAAAAAAATATGAAACATGTTCAGAGTTGTTGAAATGTTTGAAGGTAAAGAAAATAAAAGTGAATAAAATCTATAAAAAAAAACTTTCCATGAAACATTTTTCAGTTTGTTTTATTTCTAAATGCTGCAGTGGAAGATAAACACATTTGTGTTGGAAAAGAATAAACTGGCTTTATTTATGTTTGGTATTAAAATTAAAACTCAATTTAAAACACATTAACTTTTCTTTACACACAGACACAAGACATGCAAATTCAGGTCAGTGCAGGACCTTGATGTCCAATCCTTCAGAGCCACCATATGCAGACACTCTGTTTTAATGTATTATGAACCACATACACCCCTAACCCAGTCTTCCCAAACACTGGATCCTTACAACCATCTGGAAACATCTGCATATATTCATTACATTGGTTTAAATATGTGATCACAACATTACATGAGATATATTTGACCCATTTCTAGCAGATATAGATGAACCTCAGGGTCAGGGAGAAACCAGAAAGGAACAGGAGACCAAACAGACCTACTCACTTTATCTTGTTCCAGCCCAGTGCTTACTGCTGCTTTATGTGTTGAAGGAAATGTGACTTTCTTTCTTTATCTACAAACTCTCAACACTCCTCCAAAAGGTACTTTACTGCAGAGCTAAATTTTAAACCACTTCATTGAATCCAGTAGTGGAGCCCCAGTCTGCATCTCCTGATTCTCAAAGGTAACTCTCCCATTTCAACCAGTAATGCAGGAACAGGAGTTGTCCTAAAGGCTCTACAGCAGATTCTTAAGGCCTTAGCCTGGACCCGGTCTCATTTACACAGAGCAGACTTAGCAGCTAATCCAAACATCACACACCCAGAGTCTAAAGTGGACCTTATCATAGCTCAATAAATCATAATCAGAGTGTCCCTTTCAAGAGGTACTCATCCTGAAATCACCAAGTTTATGAAGGCTCCCAACAGGTGACCTCAATCCCTTGATGAGGAGGGAGGTACCAGACCATCTTGGAAATCTGGAAGGAGGGAAGCAAAGGAAGGAAGGAGGAAGCAAAGGCAAACCAAGTGTTTTTACTTGTAATGTGATAGATAATAAAATAGATAATAATATAAATCATTTAGATTTAAGATAACAAAGATGTTTTAAATGAATCAGAGCTCAGACTCTTTGTTCTGAACATGGAAACAAAGTTTTATCCTCTGATATAAAACACATCTCTCTACTAATCAGTATAATGTACAGATATATGTTCCACTAGTTTTATATTGTTCCCACAGAGAGCTAAAATAATTCCGCTTGGTTACACATTCAAACAATAGATTATAACATGACCTAATGCAATGATGGAGCCAGGTAAGCCAAAATAAATAACACAAAGTAGAATATACTGGAGTTTACAGAGCTACTATTAGCTGCTACTATTAGCTGCTAACAGCCTAGCATCGCCGCCGTTACACATGGTTCATATAATGTAAAGAAACCTCCTTTCAAATAACGGCTTGTACCACTAATAAAACGTGTGCGTGCTTGATGACACATAATTTACATAACTTACAGTAAGTTTGGCACCTGACTAACCTGAAAGTCAGGAAAACTAAATAAAACACCGGAGAGGAAAACGGAGCTACTCACAATCGGCCACAGTCCCACAGTGCCACCCAGTGGTCAAAGGTGCACATAACAAGTGTCAATCCTTGTTTTAGGGTACAGGCAGATATAAATAATGTCAATAATCCCATACAAACAAACAATTAACAAATACCCTGCATGTTCAGTTTTAAAAAACAACATTTATTAAACTATAAAGTGATTACGTTTAGTTTGAAAGTTTTCAGATTAATGTGAAGGAATAAAATGTAACTGTAAAATTATGAGTGAAGTTTTTAATATTCAGTCATAATTCATGACTGATATAATAAATCAGTGTAACAGAAACATTATTAACACTGATGTGGTAGATAATAAATAGATAATAATATAAATAATATAGATTTAAGATAACAAAGATGTTTTAAATGAATCAGAGCTCAGACTCTTTGTTTTATCCTCTGATATAAAACACATCTCTCTTCTAATCTCTCTCCATATTGCTCTGTTAGCTGCTCTGACCCACACACAGTGAAGTGTGCTTTTATATGTCCAGTGTGGATACTCACACAAAGTCACATCTGATTGGCTGAACTTTAGTAAATGCCTCTGACACATTATGATCAAACATGTGAAACTATTTAACAGGAAGAGAAAAGATGTGATGATGTCAAAATACTGATTTTATGACATTTTTGGCTCCATTAGAGATAAATAAGCAGGAAACACAGACACAGGATTCATTTTCATTTCACTGAGGCTTCACTTCCTCATTAATGTTTCTTTATTGGAAACCAGTAAAGTACAGATGACCAGTATAATGTACAGATATATGCTCCAGTAGTTTTATACTGCCCCCTCACCCCCCCACTACAACCCTCAAAAGGAGAAAAGTAAGAGCTATAACAAATATAACGGAGAAAAATGTACAAGATGCCAACCTCAAAGGAAAAATATATGCATTAAAAATAAGTAAATAATAAAACAGAGAAGCACAAAAACACTAACCCTCTAAGGGAGAATTAGATCACTGTGAGCTTCCACAGCTGGACAGATGTTATTAGATTCAAACATGAATAGAGCTGACAGTAACAACAGCAGAGTCAACTGACACTAATCAATGAATCATGTAGAAGGAAAAATAACTGAGTGTTTGAGTCTGAGACAGATCTGCTTCACAGTGCAGAGTGTGTGTGATGTTTGATTTCAGCAGCTGATCTTTAGTCAGCAGAGTTTCTGTCCACAGGAGAGACTCTCCCTCCTACAGAGGAACCAGAGAGACTCTCCCTCCTACAGAGGAACCAGAGAGACTCTCCCTCGTACAGAGGACACAGAGAGACTCTCCCTCCTACAGAGGACACAGAGAGACTCTCCCTCCTACAGAGGAACCAGAGAGACTCTCCCTCCTACAGAGGAACCAGAGAGACTGAGGAACCAGGAACAGAGAAGACCCAACGGCGCTGAGATACGAGCCCGGACTCACGCAAAACCCCAAACCCAAACCCAGCACACAAAAGTTCAGTGAATGTGGTGTTGAAGGTGTGGAGGTGGATCAGTGTGTCAGAGGAGACTCTGTAGAAGGACAGAGTGCCAGCAGGACAGTCCACATACACTGCTACTCTCTTAGAGACAGAGGAGGAGGAGGAGGAGGAGATGGATGTTACTCTGTTATTGTGATAGACAGAGTAACCATAACGATCAGAGCAGATCAGACTCCAGGACTGATCATTCATTCCAAACTCACAGTCATAACTGCCTCCTTTCCTGCTGATTCTTCTGTAACTCACTGATATATTAACGTCTCCTCTCCACTCGACCTCCCAGTAACAGCGACCAGTCAGAACATTTCTACACAGCAGCTGAGGACAGAAGTCAAATCTGTCTGGATGATCAGGATATGACTGATACTCCACATATGTCACCTTCCTGTTGTTATCAGACAGTTTGAGGTTTCTGTGCATTGAGTTTGGATCCAGTTCCAGTTCACAGGCATCTGATGGAGAGAACGAAGCACAATACAGCTGCAGTTTATCATCTGTTGATTTATGAACTACTTTACTGACAATCAGAGGTGGAAAGTAACTAAGTTTGTTTTTATAAATCTCTCTCTAAAAACTAGGGACCAAGTCCGAAACCTTGGCGTGCTGATAGACTCAGATCTGACCTTCAGCAGTCAAATCAAATCAATCACCAAAACAGCCTTCTATCAGCTTAAGAACATATCCAGAGTGAAGGGTTTTATGTCTCAAACAGACCAGGAGATGCTGATTCATGCTTTCATCTCAAGTAGACTCGACTACTGTAACGGTCTTCTGACTGGACTCCCACAATAAAGCATTAAACAGCTGCAGCTCATTCAGAACGCTGCAGCTCCAGTTTTAACCAGAACAAAGAGATCAGAGCACATTACTCCAGTTCTAACCCGAACCCTGGTCTACAAACCACTGAATGGTTTAGGTCCACAATACATGAATGACATGTTAGTAGAATATAAACCCAGTAGAGCTCTGAGATCTACTGACTCAGGTCAGATAGTTGAGCCCAGAGTTCAAACTAAACATGTTGAAGCAGCTTTTACTCAACTTGAACAAACTACCAGCAGAACTGAAATCATTTTTAAATGATTGAGCTCTTTTAATGCACTTTACATTTTAATCTTTCATTTGCACTCTATGTCCTTTTAATGATTTTAAAGCTAATCATTTTATAATGCATATATTTAATGATCTATTCTAGTATAGTAAAGCGGAAGCTCAGAGGGGATAGAGCATTTTCTGTAGCTGCTCCTAAATTATGGAACGAGCTTCCTTTAAATATTCGACAAGCCTCCTCACTACCTCGTCTTAAAACCCATTTTTATTCCTTTCAACCCAGCATGAGACTCTGCTCGTGTTTTACTGTTTTATGGTTTGTTTGTTTGTTTTTAATTATTGTTTTTAATTTGTTTTAAAAACAATAAACAATTATTTTAGTATTTATTTCCTGTTAATTGTTTTACGTTCCTGTGTTGTTTTATCTATTTATGTACAGCACTTTGTTTCTCTTTCTATTTTTCTGTACTTTGTTTTTATTATGGGGGGATGGAGGGTGTGTGGGGGGGTTAATTTTATGTTTTAATGTTTCTCAAATTGCATGTTTTTCTGTTTTATGTAAAGTACATTGAGTTGCCATTGTGTATGAAATGCGATACATAAATAAAACTGCCTTGCTTTACTCTTTCCACCTCTGATGACAATTACTGAAATGAAATCATTCAAACTTAAAGCGTCTCCATGACGACTGTGTTGGCCTCATACCAGCAGACAGAAGCAGGTGTGCACACAGTCACACAGCCTGATAACAAAGGCTGCATCTCAACTCTCTTATTTCATATTTCCTCCTCCATCCTGCCTGAACAGGAAGTTGTTGCTGCTCTGAGGAAACGTGAGAGCAGCCTTCACTCAAGTCTTTTAGCGGCTCACATGCCTCCTTATTTATTGATGAGCTGCTGCAGCTGATCACACTGATCTGATTCATCACAACATCTCTGCTGTTTCACTATTTTACACCTGATGTTTCCTCTTTATGTTCCTTCTGCTAACAGGAAGTTGAATCTTTTTCTCATTTATTTGATGTTTGTACTCATTCAGTAACTTTTGGACTCAGATGTTCTTATTAATGTGGAGACTCAGAAAGTTTTGCTTCCTATTACAGAGAGTCTGCTCTTATTTTTGAATGGAGAGCCTAACAACAGTGAGGTTGATAACTTGATCTTTTATTCAAACATCATATTCACTAATTCAGATTTCTTCATTTTCTTCCAAACAAAACTAGTTTAATGTTGAACTTCAGACTTTCTCTGATTCTGTCTGCAGAGTCTCCAAAAACTAAAAAGCTTTAAAGACGTTTCATCTTTTCACAAACATTGTGACGTCATTGTCACTTTTTATAAGTTGCTGTGAAATATTGTTTATTCATCATTAAGATTGTTTTCATTTCTCTCAGTTTCTTGTGTCATGTTTTGTTTTACATAGTACAATTTATTTATGACTCATTCATTTTATATTTTCTACAATAAAACCTGTACTGTTATTTGTACTGTTAATAAAGTTTATTTAAATGACCTATTGACCTGAACTCTCACATAATGTCACACAAACACACACACACACACACTATTGATCTCTAATTGATAAAGCTGATGTCTCCTGTGATTGGTTGTTGATGAGGTCACTGTTCATATCTCTGATGACTGTTTGGACCTCAGGGAGGCAACACCTGATTATTCATTCATATTCATGTTTTTATTGATTTTTAATGATTATCTTTGATAACTATTACTTATTGCTGATAATCAAACCTGCTCCTACTGAGTCCCAACAACTGAGACATCACTGAGGAAGACCATGAGATGTGACTGAAAGCTTTGGACATACAGAGTAAGTGAACCTTTAACAGTTCAGTTAGAACATGAACAGTCAACATGACAGTGATATTCAGTAATATTCATGTTTGTTCATCAGGTTTGGTGTAAAGTGAAGGTCTTTGCACATCAAGTCTGTTATTTTCATCTCAAACTGTCGTCTGTTACAAACACATTTTAGTCCAAATGCTCCAAACAGCTGAAGTCAGTATGAATGAATGAACTTTATCTGCAGGAGAGACATGAGGGACATTTTGGAGCAGGTAGTGCCACCATGTGGACATTTATGAAACATTTCTCTTTTTACTCCTGAACTGTGACCAACAGAAGGAAATTTCTGTTTCATGGATTCATTGGTTTAAGATAAATGTCAGTTTAGGCCACGCCTATTTCTAACTAAACGCATTTTCCATCATTTTGAACTTTTTTCACTTCTTTTACATATTTCATCCAGTTTTTCTCAAAGTTCTCATGAATCAAACTGAAAACACACTCACACTTCCTCACACCAGAGTCCAGTCTCTGCAGTCCACCATGGCCCATCCTGGAGGAAGAGACAAAGACACAATCAGCTTCACTCATATCCACCATTAAACATGAACCAGAGTCCCTCAGTTAGTCACAGTGTCTGTCCATCTGTCCATATCTGAGAGTGTCCACCTGTCTGTCCATACCTGAGAGTGTCCACCTGTCTGTCCATACCTGAGAGTGTCCACCTGTCTGTCCATACCTGAGAGTGCCCATCTGTCTGTCCATACCTGAGAGTGTCCACCTGTCTGTCCATACCTGAGAGTGTCCAGTCTCCAGTGTGGATCCTTCAGTCCAGCAGACAGGAGCTTCTCTCCTGAGTCTCCTGGATGATTGTATCTCAGGTCCAGCTCTCTCAGATGGGAGGGGTTGGACCTCAGAGCTGAGGCCAGAGAAGCACAGCCTTCCTCTGTGATCAGACATCCTGACAGACTGAACACACACAACAGTTCATCTAATGAGCTTAAAAACATTCTCAACTCAATAAACAGGATTTTATCCTTCAGGCCTTTATGTTGACACTCAGCGCCCCCTGCTGTATGTTGGTGTCATGCAGATACATTTTAGGTTAGTAGAAGCAGAGAAAGCACATGTTGCTGCTGGAGGCTGAAACTGCTGAAGCTCAGAATTTAATCTGATTCTGTTTTTACTTTGGCAGAAGAAATGTCTTTAAAGTTAAATACTGTAAGTAAGACGATTTATTATTAGTAATTTACTGATGTTTTATGTTACTGTGTACACACTGAGTCTTCATTGAAGATTAAATAACAGAAACATATATTCTGACTCACGTTGGTGTGAAAGGAATTTTACTATTTTAATGTTACAACACATTGGCTCAGAAGGTACAGAAAATATTTTTAGTATAAGAATGCTTCATGTAAACTAGAAACTGGGGAAAACTAAATATTACTTTATATACATAATCAGAAAAACTGACCTGAGAGTTTCCAGTGTACAGTGTGGACTCTCCAGTCCAGCAGAAAGCTGCTTCACTCCTGAATCCTGCAGGTTGTTGTTACTCAGGTCCAGATCTCTCAGACTAGAGGACTGGGAGCTGAGAACTGAGGACAGAGCTGCACAGCTTCTCTCTGAGAGGTTACAGTCAGTCAGTCTGAAGGAAATAAGATTTTTATGAGCAGCCAAGTTACATAATGAATATGTTCAGTAAAGGAAATACAACAGTATCATATGTTTCAATCACTTTAACATGAACTTGAGTTTCAAGTTTGATGTGTGGATACCCAACACTGACCAGGTACAAGCTTTCTTTGTTTTGTTTTCAATTGTTAAAGAACATCACATAATGAAAGTATGAAATATATAAATGGTGACAGGATCTTAATTTTAAAACATCTGAACACTAACTTGACAGTTTCCAGTGTACAGTGTGGACTCTCCAGTCCAGCAGAAAGCTGTTTCACTCCTGAATCCTGCAGGTTGTTGTTACTCAGGTCCAGATCTCTCAGACTAGAGGACTGGGAGCTGAGAACTGAGGACAGAGCTGCACAGCTTCTCTCTGAGAGGTTACAGTCAGTCAGTCTGAAAGAAATAAGATTTTTATGAGCAGCCAAGTTACATAATGAATATGTTCAGTAAAGAAAATATAACAGTATCATATGTTTCAATCACTTTAACATGAACTTGAGTTTCAAGTTTGATGTGTGGATACCCAACACTGACCAGGTACAAGCTTTCTTTGTTTTGTTTTCAATTGTTAAAGAACATCACATAATGAAAGTATGAAATATACAAATGGTGACAGGATCTTAATTCTAAAACATCTGAACACTAACTTGACAGTTTCCAGTGTACAGTGTGGACTCTCCAGTCCAGCAGAAAGCTGCTTCACTCCTGAATCCTGCAGGTTGTTGTTACTCAGGTCCAGATCTCTCAGACTAGAGGACTGGGAGCTGAGAACTGAGGACAGAGCTGCACAGCTTCTCTCTGAGAGGTTACAGCCAGTCAGTCTGAAAGAAATAAGATTTTTATGAGCAGCCAAGTTACATAATGAATATGTTCAGTAAAGGAAATACAACAGTATCATATGTTTCAATCACTTTAACATGAACTTGAGTTTCAAGTTTGATGTGTGGATACCCAACACTGACCTATGGGGTGCCATTTGTAAAGCAGCTCACGCTGAAAATAACATCAACATTTTGTCACATTTAGCTTCAAACAATGTTTAAAAAACTGGTGTGAATTTTTGAGAGTCACTTTTTTGCACATTTACAAAAATATTTGTCAACTTAGAGATATTTTAAATATTTAAATCCAAATGTTAAATGTTAAATCTAAATCTAAATGTTAAATCTAAATTTAAATGTTAAATATAAATCTAAATGTTAAATGTAAATCTAAATCTAAATGTTAAATCTAAATGTTAAATCTAAATCTAAATATTAAATCTAAATCTAAATGTTAAATCTAAATCTAAATCTAAATGTTAAATCTAAATGTTTCGAGTGAAACTAAATATTTAGCTAATATTCAAATTCAAATGCCGGTAACAGGAAGTACCAAAATAAAAGCTCGAGGAGGTCAGAGTGTGTTTATAGTGGCAAATAACGAATAAACCCCATCTTATCCGGGGAAATGGACTCTTGGACATGGATTATCGTGATAATAACTACCTAAAATGACAAACACGGTTGGAGAAACTTTATTTGAAGAGTACTGTGAGTTTTTAGTGTCACTTTTATGAAGGGTGCCGGACTTATGACCTGTAGCCACTACAGTCAGCCACAAGGGGGCTCACTATGACTGAGCTGTCATCCTACACCCTCGGTCCTCCACCCGGTGCACTGTACTGTCGGCCATGGTCGCGCTGCAAGCATGACTTATTCAGCCTTAGCTGAGAACATCGGCGACAGCAACTGCCACAGGGCCACCAAAACCTAAAGCAGATTCAGTCATGTTTGCAGCGCGACCATGGCCTACAGTACAGTGCACCGGGTGGAGGACCGAGTGTGTAGGATGACAGCTCAGTCATAGTGAGCCCCCTTGTGGCTGACTGTAGTGGCTACAGGTCATAAGTCCGGCACCCTTCATAAAAGTGACACTAAAAACTCACAGTACTCTTCAAATAAAGTTTCTCCAACCGTGTTTGTCATTTTAAGTCGTTATTATCACGATAATCCATGTCCAAGAGTCCATTTCCCCGGATAAGATGGGGTTTATTCGTTATTTGCCACTATAAACACACTCTGACCTCCTCAAGCTTTTATTTTGGTACTTCCTGTTACCGGCATTTGAATTTGAATATTAGCTAAATATTTAGTTTCACTCGAAACATTTAGATTTAACATTTAGATTTAGATTTAGATTTAACATTTAGATTTAGATTTAACATTTAGATTTATATTCAACATTTAGATTTAGATTTAACATTTAGATTTAACATTTAGATTTAGATTTACATTTAACATTTAGATTTAGATTTAACATTTAGATTTAGATTTAACATTTAGATTTATATTTAACATTTAGATTTAGATTTAACATTTAGATTTATTTATTTATTTATTTTTTTAATTTATTTTTATTAAGGTTCAACAGGCCATATATTGTCCTTTACATGTGGTTTCCACAGAACCATACATTTTTCTATAGCATAAACTACTCAGTAGTTATGAATAAACATAAAACAAGTAACAGATTACAAACATAAACACACCACCAGAGTCATCTATGTTAGTGAGGAATGTTGAAGCTCAGTCCAGAGGGATCCACAGCGTCAAAAACTGGTTGCCATACTCTTGTAAAGCCCTCCATGTTATCATGAAGGCTATAAGTCAGTTTTTCCAAGGGGATTATACTCAGTACCTCCTTATACCAATCGTTCAATGTAGGAGTGTCTTTATGAATCCAAAGCTTAAGAATAGTTTTTCGTGGCATGTACAAGAGTATTCCGATGAGTTTTGCGCTGTGGTTGCTCCTTGCGCTTGAGACCTTAGCCGCCAAGATACACTGAAGAGGTGATAGGTCCAAGTTATGTCCAATCAGAGTGTCCAGTTCTTTCTTAACCCCATTCCAAAACACTTGTATCTTCGAGCATTTCCAAAACATATGTGCATAGGTACCGATTTCGCTATCACATTTGTTACAGTTAGAGGAGCTGAGACCAAGCCTGCCTCTCATCAGAGGTGTATAGTGGAGTCTGTGTAAGATTTTAAATTGCCTCTCTCTGTCATTATTACAGCTCAAGATGGTTAATGTGTTTTTTATGATTGTTGTCCAAGTATCCTCTTCTATCTGACATTCCAAATCAATTTGCCACTGCCTTCGTATGTGGTCAGTGGAATAGTTTGAATTTATATCAAATGCTTCATACATGCAGGAGATGAATCTTTTTGGAAGAGGTTCAACAAGTAGGCTTTCCAAGAAAGATGAGTTAGAGGTTTGCATATTCTTATTTACATAATGACGGATTTGTAGGAATCGAAAGAAGTGGGACTGTTGCAGAGAGTATTTACTTTTCAAACTCTCAAATGACTCCATTGTTCCTCCTGTAAATAGTTTAGCAAGCTGGTCTAGCCCCTTCTTCTGCCATACCTTAAATACTGGGTCCTGACATGAGGGTAAAAAATCGGGATTTCTCCATATAGGTGCCAGAAGTGAAAAGTTGTTTTTAAGTTTGAAATGGACCTTGATTTTGCTCCATGTATTCAGTGTATTCAAAACAATGAAATTATTATGAACCTCCTGTTTTGCTTTTTTATGATTCACAAAGGGGCAGTCCTTCAGCATCAACATACCACAGTTTCTAGATTCAATATCAATCCACGTATTAGTTACATCTGGGTTTACCCATTCATATATGTACCTCATTTGTGATGCCCAGTAATAAAAGCATATGTTCGGGACCCCCAGGCCACCATCATTTTTGTTTCTCTGCAGCCTGCCTATTTTCATTCTGACCCTTTTGCCCTGCCATAGGAACTGTGTAAATAATTTATTTAAATTGCTAAAGAAGCTATTAGGAATTGTATTTGGCAGCATTTGTAGTGGGTACAACAACCTAGGCAGAATATTCATTTTAAGCACACTTATCCTGCCCAACCAGGACACAGGTAAAGTCCCCCATCTGTGCAAGTCTTCCCTGATGCGCATTATGATTGGGGCAAGATTAAGCTTGATCAATTTTCTAAGGGAGGGACCGATTTTAATTCCAAGATATGTTATCTCCTTAGGTGACCAGTGGAAAGGAAAGCCACTAGGTGGGGCAGAGCCTGCCAGGGCTCCCACAGGCATGGCTTCAGTTTTGGTTAAGTTCACTTTAAAACCTGAGATATGTCCAAACTGTTGCAGACAATCAAGTAAACTTGGAATTGTAGTGTCAATGTCGACCAAATATAAAATTACATCGTCTGCATACAACGAAATTTTATGTGTTTTGCCATTAATCAAAAATCCTTTAATAGCTGGTGTAGACCTTATTAGTTCAGCCAAAGGTTCAATGGCGAGGGCAAACATCAAGGGACTCAGCGGGCAACCCTGTGGTGTCCCACGTTCCAGCGGAAAAGGATTCGAGCAAAAGGAGTTGGTGGTTACAGTTGCTTTGTGTGACCGATAAAGTAGTTTTACCCAATCAATGTATTCTGTCCCCAGTTTAAATTTTTCCATTGCATAAAAAAGATACGGCCATTCAATCCTATCAAAAGCCTTTAATGAGTCCAATGAAACTATCAGGCCCTGTATTTCTTCATCGTTGGCCATCTGAATTATGTTTAAAAGCCTTCTTATGTTATTAGAGGAGGACCTCCCCTTTATGAAACCTGTTTGGTCCGGTCTAACCAAAGTCTGCATCAGTGGTTCAAGTCTTGAAGTCAATACCTTAGCTAAAATTTTTGCGTCCACATTTATAAGTGATATAGGCCTATATGATGCCGGATCTTCAGGATCTTTGTTTTTTTTCAAGATTAGACAAATATTTGCTAATGACATAGTTTCAGGCAGATGATGAGCTATGTTAAAACTATAGTTAAAGGTCCTAGCAAGGTATGGCGTGAGTTTATCTTTATAGGCCTTAAACCATTCCACCGGTAACCCATCGGGGCCTGGAGATTTGCCACTGCGCATCAGGGATATTGCTTGTAATATTTCAGCCTCCTGAATGGGTTTTCCCAAGCAACTTTGTTGTTCCTCTGTCAGAGTTGGTAGATGAACTTTAGAAAATAACTTATCAAGTTCCTCTTTGGTGCAGTTATTGTCAGATGCATATAATGTTTTATAAAATGATACAAAGACAGAATTGATGTCCTTCTTATCAAAATGTTTTTTCCCCCTCGTGTCTCTAATTCCTCCTATGGCGTTATGATTTTGCCTCTGATTGAGTAAGCGTGCCAGATATTTACTAGGTTTATTCCCATATTCATACAGTCGTTGCCTTTGGTAAAACAATGATCTGGAAGCTTTTTCATTCAAGATTGAATTTAGTGCTGCTCTGACGGTCTGTACTTTAATAAGATTTGTTCTAGTTGGGCTGGACTTATGAACAGATTCTGCTGCTTTTAATTCCGCCTCTAGCTCCTTTTGCTTAAGTGATAACACTTTTTTACGCCGTGCCATGTATGAAATGGCGATTCCTCTGACATAAGCCTTTGCAGCTTCCCATAAAAATTCTGGATTTGTATCCCCATTATCATTTTTATTAAAAAATAATCCAATCTCTTCCTTCATCTTTTTCCTAAAATCTTTGTCATTGAGAAGGTACGAAGGGAATCACCATCTCCGAGGGCCCCCTATATCGCAACTCATGGTCATTTCTAAATAGACTGGGGCGTGGTCACTAATATGAATAGAACCTATATTACATGAGGTCGCCTGTCCTATAATATGTGGTGGTATGAAGAAATGATCAATTCGAGAATAGGATTTATGTGGATTTGAGTAAAATGTAAAGTCCCTTGCTGTTGGGTTAAGAACTCTCCAGATATCAATCAGATTTATGTCATTTAACATTTTGGCTAAGGAAGTGTCTGAGTTCTTATTTCTGTATCTTTCTGGTCGGGATCTGTCCTTGCTATCACCCTGACAGCAATTACAGTCGCCACCCAACAGTGTAATAGGACATCTAAATTCTTCCAGTTCAGTTGCTACCTTGGTCCAAAATGAAGGAGAAGGTGGATTAGGGGCATATATGTTCATCATTGTAATATGCATGCCATAAATTGTACCGTGGACAAGGATGTATCTACCCTCAGGATCTTGCTTACATGAACTAAGCACAAATGGAATGGTCTTGTGAATCAGAATCGCAACTCCTCTGCTATTGGAGGAGAATGATGAATAAAAAACCTGTCCAACCCAATCTCGTTTTAGTTTAATGTGCTCTTTATCTACTAAGTGGGTTTCCTGTAAAAAAGCTATCTGCACCTTGTCCTTTTTTAAGAAACTTAATAGTTTTTTTCGTTTGATTGGGTGGTGAATCCCTTTTACATTGTATGTACAGAACTTAACACTGTTAGGATCAATTCAATTCAATTCTTTCTTTATTTCAGACCCAGAGGGATCCATATCACATTAAAAAACAGCACAGTACAGTACAAAGCTTAAAAAAGAAAACAGGACAGTCAAAAAGAAGAAAAAAAAAAAAAAAAGAAAAAAACCCCAGATATATCAAAATTCTCATTCATTGTCTCACATACAGGCATGTTCGCCAGTGATTCCACATGTTAGAGAAGAGTCTCACAGAGCTACGTGCAGGGCTAGCCAAGACAGCAACTAAGCTGTTTTGTGACTCAGATGCTCTGCACATGAATTTATACATAAGATTACGCAGCACAGCTGCACAAGTAGGTACCCCAGCATTGACAAACATTTGACTTGCGCTTGACCTCCTTGGTATTCTAAGCAGCAGCCTCATGCAGTCATTATAAGCCACCATGATTTTCCTAAAGCTGCCTTGTTTGTAGTGGCACCACAGGTGTGCAGTATACAAAGGTGTGCAGTACGCTTTAAAGAGTGATATCTTGACCGGTTCAGAGCACATACTAAATTTACGGCACAACATATTCGCTTGCACATACAGTTTCTGCCGTTGCCTATAAATATCACCATCATCTGACAAATCATTAGCAATTATGTGGCCCAGGTATTTGATCTCACTACATTCAGAGAGTGCGGTGCCAGCCAGATAAAAAGCAGGGAAGGGAGATCGTTTGTCTTCTCTGCTCCTTATAATCATGATCTTACTCTTACTAGCATTATATTTTATGTCACACTCTTCTCCATATTGTGAACATATTTTTAACAATTGTTGCAGCCCAGCAGTACAGGGACTAAGGATGACCAGATCATCTGCATACATAATGTGATTAATTATTGAATCACCAACCCTACAGCCAGTTCCACACCTATTTAGAGACATTGATAGGTCATTCATGTACACGTTAAACAGAAAAGGAGATAAAATTCCGCCCTGTCGAACACCGTTGGTGACAAGGAATGGAGCAGAGGTCACATCCCCCCATTTCACCCTCATTGTCTGATGGGAGTACCAATAGCCCAGTATTCTAGTTAAAAAACCAGGGACCCCACTTTTAGTCAGTTTAAAAAATAACTTCTTATGATTGACGCGGTCAAACGCCTTGGACGCGTCAATAAAACACATAAACATTGTAGTATTTTGTACATTATATTTATGCAATATTTCCTTTAAAACATATATACACAAGTCTGTGCCAAGTTTTTTCTTAAACCCAAACTGATTGTCTGTGGTCAAGACATACTTCTCTACTCTACCCAACAGAACTGCCTCAAGCACTTTAGACAAGACACTAGCCAGGGCTATCGGCCTATAATTATCTGAACTATTTATTTTCCCCACTTTATCTTTAATTACTGGTACCAGCACAACAGAAAGCATGGAGTCAGGTAAGACTCCATGTACTAGCAGACCCGTGTAGCACATAGCCATCAAAGGACATAGTTTCTCACTGGCAAGCTTGATATGTTCAGCTGTAATATTATCTAGACCACAGGCCTTATTGTCTTTTAACTTTATCATTGCTTCGTGGACTTCTGCAGGAGTTACAATAACATCACTACTAAACTCAACATTATCCACTATAAATAAGTCACTTTTTACACAGTTTAGCAGCTCAGAGTAATGTTGACGCCATAACTGTGAGATCTCTTCAGGCCCACTCACACCGTCTATATTGGAAGGGAGAGGGGTTTTGCAGTTATTGACAGATTTTATTTCTTTCCAAAAGTCATTAACATTATTATTTTGCAGCTTCCTTGCCAATGAGTCGGCCCTCATAGTATTTTCATTCCTTTTAATGTATCGAAGTGCACATTTAAACCGGGCATTTGTGCGTTTTTTATCCTCAAACAGGGGGCCATGTCTACTTTTCCCTGCCACAGCCCACTTTTTAAAAGCATTTCGGGCCTCCACATGCAGTGCTTCAACATGGTCCCTCCACCCTGGTTTAACATTTGGTGCTTTTGTTCTGCGTCTATACAGAGGCTTGCTTGACACATAAAGAGACCCCACAATAGCTTCATACATTGAACACAACTCTTCACAATGTTGTATATTATTACAGTTCATATTCCGACACAATAAAACCTCTTTTGGGATCAGACATTACTATTTCCTTATTCTGTCACTAAAGAACGCTGTCCCTCTGGTATCGCTCAGAATCCTCTGATTGTGTTCTACCTGAATCAAACAGACATCTCTCTCTGGTGGTGAAAAAAAAAAACACTGAACATTAACAGCAGGATTAGTAACGAGGAGAACTGAACACTCCTGCTGTGAACTTAACATCACTATTGGGCGCATGTGAAACTTCCTTATCACTAACCTAACTTTCCCCCTTCTAAGCGCTTGAAAGATTATTGGTAGGATGAGATAGAGCTCTCCAGACCCATGCTATAGTCTCCCTGGGATAGCAAAATGTTGCCAATTTAGGTAAACAACAATAATAGAAAAGAAAAAGAGAAAAATAAAGGAAATAAGGAAGTTCTTAAGCAAATAATGGCTATACATCCTCAATTAAATACAATAGAATTTTTACAGTGTAAGATGTTTGGTGACATAACAATACACTTCACTTCACTTATCACTGTTTCAAAATAAAGCTGAAATAAAAATGATCACAGCTCTCAGCTGGATATGATGCAGTTTATAAATGTTGTGTCCATAAACCTCCAGTTAAGTGTTCATCTCTTTTCTTTTTGTATCTCCTCAACATACCTCTGTGCCTCATCCACAGATTTGAGGACTTGTATCTTGTTGGCATATGCAACGCGTAGTGTAGCTGGGAACAGCATCCGATATTCCACTCCGAGTGCTTGGAGAGATTTTTTCACCTCCGTGAACTCGCGTCTTCTCTTCTCCACCGCCGGGGAGAAATCTTCAAAGAAGTGGATGCGGCTTCCGGAGACGGTGATCTCGCCCATGTTGCGTGCCTTCTGCATGATCTTCTGTTTATCCGCGAAGTTGTGGAGGCGCATGTATATGGTTCTTGCCCTGGTAGACTCCGTGCGTCGCTGAGCCGGTGTCCGGTGCACTCTGTCGATCTTGATCTGGTCGTTTTTCACCGTGAGATTTAGGATTTTTGGCAGCCATGCCTCAAAAAAGTCTCTGGGGTTGTCGCCTTCTGTGTGTTCTGATAAATTGATAATCTTTATATTGTTACGTCTTGACCTGTTTTCCTGGTCTTCCAGCCTGTTAATGGCGTCATTCAGCCGAGCCTCGCTCTGCTCAATGTGGGTTTGGAGCTGCGACACGGTGTCCTCCAGGTCGGAGATTCTGTCCTCGGCGTTTGCCACCCTTTGCTCCACCACTTTGACTTTTTCACACACTGAGTTCACCGACTTGAGTATTTGGTCGAGTTTTGTGTCTAGACAGGAGTTGAGTTTTGCAAACACCCCCTCACTTATCTTGGCTACCAGGGCATCCGTGTCGTCGTCCGCCATGTTAGCTGCTACGGCTACGTTAGCCGCCTCTGGTTGATTCCGATTTTTCCGGGTATTGGATCTCAAAATCCTCGGTGTTGTTGTCCAGAAGTCACGCAATGACATTCCCTCTTCGATTTTGTGCAGTTAGGTCACCTTCACTATCCCAAAAATGTTTAGTTTTAGGTTTGTTCTGGAGAGCTCCGCTCTTGCACTCCTACCCTCTCCGCATCACTAGCGCGCCCCCCAACATTTAGATTTATATTTAACATTTAGATTTAGATTTAACATTTAGATTTATATTTAACATTTAGATTTAGATTTAACATTTAGATTTACATTTAACATTTAGATTTAGATTTAACATTTAAATTTAACATTTAACATTTGGATTTAAATATTTAAAATATCTCTAAGTTGACAAATATTTTTGTAAATGTGCAAAAAAGTGACTCAAAAATTCACACCAGTTTTTTAAACATTGTTTGAAGCTAAATGTGACAAAATGTTGCTGTTATTTTCAGCGTGAGCTGCTTTACAAACGGCACCCCATACTGACCAGGTACAAGCTTTCTTTGTTTTGTTTTCAATTGTTAAAGAACATCACATAATGAAAGTATGAAATGAACAAATGGTGACAGGATCTTAATTTTAAAACATCTGAACACTAACTTGACAGTTTCCAGTGTACAGTGTGGACTCTCCAGTCCAGCAGAAAGCTGTTTCACTCCTGAATCCTGCAGGTTGTTGTTACTCAGGTCCAGATCTCTCAGACTAGAGGACTGGGAGCTGAGAACTGAGGACAGAGCTGCACAGCTTCTCTCTGAGAGGTTACAGTCAGTCAGTCTGAAAGAAATAAGATTTTTATGAGCAGCCAAGTTACATAATGAATATGTTCAGTAAAGGAAATACAACAGTATCATATGTTTCAATCACTTTAACATGAACTTGAGTTTCAAGTTTGATGTGTGGATACCCAACACTGACCAGGTACAAGCTTTCTTTGTTTTGTTTTCAATTGTTAAAGAACATCACATAATGAAAGTATGAAATGAACAAATGGTGACAGGATCTTAATTTTAAAACATCTGAACACTAACTTGACAGTTTCCAGTGTACAATGTGGACTCTCCAGTCCAGCAGAAAGCTGTTTCACTCCTGAATCCTGCAGGTTGTTGTTACTCAGGTCCAGATCTCTCAGACTAGAGGACTGGGAGCTGAGAACTGAGGACAGAGCTGCACAGCTTCTCTCTGAGAGGTTACAGTCAGTCAGTCTGAAGGAAATAAGATTTTTATGAGCAGCCAAGTTACATAATGAATATGTTCAGTAAAGGAAATACAACAGTATCATATGTTTCAATCACTTTAACATGAACTTGAGTTTCAAGTTTGATGTGTGGATACCCAACACTGACCAGGTACAAGCTTTCTTTGTTTTGTTTTCGATTGTTAAAGAACATCACATAATGAAAGTATGAAATATACAAATGGTGACAGAATCTTAATTTTAAAACATCTGAACACAGCTCTTCCGGTTTGGACATGGAGTGGTAGGCTGTGTGGAATCAGAGCTCTCAATAGTCAAGAGTAAAAACTAGAGGTTGGGGACTCGAGTCGCAAATCTGAGGACTTGAGAATTCCTTGATTAACACTGATAAAAGACTCGACTTGACTTTGACTTGGTCTTCATGACTTGAGACAGATGACTTGAAAGGACTTTTATTCAAATATTTGCATTTTTTGCAACTTTTTTTAAAGTTAGATTACGTTAGAAATTACGTTTTATTTTGAAACATGATCGGGTGATTTTACAGTGCAATGCACGCAGCACGCTGCACAGACAAACAGCAGTCAGCAGGTCAACACAGGAGCAGCAGTCATGGAAGCGGCTAGACCAAGAATTATTCAATTTGGGTTCAAGGATTATGTCGTCGATGACGGTATGAAGAAGAGAAGAGCGGCATGCAAGGTCTGCAGCTCAAAAATCAGTGACATGACCACCACAACATCCAACTTCATCCGTCACTACAAAACCCACAAAGAAAGATAAGCTACTTGAATGCGTCTTGTACTGTTATGGCTGTTAGAAAGCTAATGTTTGCTAACACTAACATAGCTTAAACTCAACGTGGCTAGAAAGCTACCTAATGTATAGGTTTTCTCAATAAAATGCGCAGTAAAAGTGTCTTTAGCTAACTTATTGGCTGGTCAAATGGGTCAAATGTTAACTTGAAAGGTAACGTTTGCTAACATGAATGCTAACATAGTTTATTAAGCTAACGTTAAATTTAAGATATGCATAAGATTAACGTGACATTATATGAAGTAATATACAGTTTTAGATAAGACTTTTTTTCTCTTCTCTCCTTTTTTTTTTGACTGTTACAAGACTCTCTTTACTGGACTCTGGCTGTTTGACTTTGACCAATGAGACTGTGGACTGTGAGTCATATGATTCAAGAAGAAAGAAGAGTCGTGTGGATTAATTAATGGACATTAATTTTGAACTTTATTGTTGAAAGTTTTTTTCATATGTTTATGTCTCCTACGTGATATTAGAGTAATTATTTACATTAACTCAATAATTAGGGGCTGGTGTGTAGGAGCCATATATTGATTTGCTTATTAGTTATTCTGTGTTTAATTAGTTTTGTCTTGTTGCCATGGTGATATGCAGTGTTTGGGGTCACGTGGGCACTGTAGTTGACAGCCGGTAGGTTATATCAGAACCTGCTTCACCTGCACTGGGAAGGAGGCGAGTCTAGGTAGCCATAATTTTTGTTGACCGCATTTTTTTATCGTTTTTGTTTGCTTTGATACACATATAACATCCTATGGGCGCGTGTAAAGCCGCTGTAGTATTCATTTCATTCATTAAAACTCTGAAACTTCTTTTTGGACTCAGTGTGCTTCTCTGGAACAGCAGCAGCATGTCACACAAATACAAGACCTTTTCTGCCTCACCAGCGACTTTTTTAAAAGGTACTGGAAAGTCACTACAACCGGCGTCAGAGCTTGGTCCGCATTGCCGGTAATAAGTCGGACTTGTTTCCGCTGAGGGTTGGACTCCGCCAGGGCTGCCCTTTATTACCGATCCTGGCTTCATCAGACTGTGACCTCCAACTCTCACTGGATCGGTTCGCAGCCTATTGTGAAGCGGGCGGGATGAGAATCAGCACCTCCAAATCCGAGTCCATGGTCCTCAACCAGAAAAGGGTGGAGTGCACTCTCCGGGTCGGGGATGAGATCCTGCCCCAAGTGGAGGAGTTCAAGTACCTCCTTACATGGAGCCTGTTGAGCATGGTGGTGGCTGTTTTCCCGGACAGAAGAGACCATGATAGTCAAAGGTTCATGCCAGCATGTCTGGATGATGTTTCCCCAAGTAGTGTCCTGCCGACGCGGGGGATGTGAAGGAGCGCCATCCCTCCAGGTGGTCCAGGACCAGATTGGTGGGGTGGAGAAGGCTGAAGGAGATGTTGTTGTCATGTAGCTTTTTTTTCAGCGGCATGAAGGCTTTCCTTTTCTTGTAAATACCCGTCGACATGTCCCTGAATATCATGATGTCTGAGTTATCGTACTTAAGCGACCTTTTCTTCAGTGCTGCGTCAAGGATTTTCGTCACGTCTGTGAACTGGAGCTGGCGGGTGACTAGAGCCCGGGGGAGGTTGCCTTCATCGGGTCGGCGCTGGAGTGTACGCTCAATTTCAATCGGGGTGTCGGTCTCGAGGCCAGGTATTTTCGGGAGCCACTTTTATAGGAAGGCGATGGCGTTTTTCCCTTCCACACCTTCCGGGAATCCAACCAGCCTTAAAATTTGCGGTCTGGCTCTGTTCTCCAGATCTTCTAGCTTGTCTTTAAGACAGCTGATTTCTTCCTCAGTCTTGTTTTTATGGTCCTCAAAGCTTTTTGCTGAACCGCATTGGTTTCTATTAGTATGTAGCTGGAGTTGTTTCTGTAATTAAGTAACTCGGGACAGGGGGCTAGTTAGGATTTTGTATAGGAGCTGATTGGGATTGGGAGCAAAAACACAAATTCTTATACTGAATTATTCCCCAGGCCGATAAATTAGAGAAAAATATAAAATCAAATGGAATTCTACAGTAATTAAATATCTGGGTGTGATATTGACAAAACATTTGAAACAAATTATAACATTAATAATAATATTAACACACCGGTGGTCAACCTTTAACATGGATTTGGGACAGAATTTGAGGTAATAAAAATGAATGTGTTACCAAGGCTGTTATACCTTTTTCAATCCATTCCACAGATGATTCCAGAAACAATTCAGACACTGGGACAAACTTATATCTAGATTTATCTGGGCTGGAAAGAGACCAAGAGTCAGGTATAGGACATTTAACCATAAAAGAAGAGGGAGGGTTGTCCTTGCCTAATCTGAAACAATACTTTTACGCAGCTCAAGTAAGTTCCTGGTTTGTACATGCTGCCCTCTATATCAGGCAAGATGGATGGAAAGACATAGAGGCCAAGATGGAAACTTTCCAGATTCAGGCAACACTAGGGGACATAGGAAATAAATTGGCATAATACAATATGGAGGGAGACATCAAATTATTAATTTGGCCTGCTTCTAGATCCTAGATTTGAACCAGGAATCAGTGATGCCAGATTCAGACGATGGTGTGACAGAGGCATTACAGCAGTGTGCACACTAACCCATAGTTTCAAAAGGAATTCAGACTAGAAAACAAAGATTTCTTCCGATACCTGCAGATAAGAGATTACTATGACAAAAGAATCAAACCAATATTGTCTGGAGAGGGCCATACAGTGATAGATATCCTGACTGAAGCCTATAAAAAGAAGAATAGAAATATAATTTCTAAAAGAAAGAAGTAAACATAGGAATATCAGAGGAGGATTGGTGTTCCATGTGGAGTGCACAGCATTCATCTACGAGTTCAAAAGTGGAGAATATTTGGCTGGAAAAATTTGAGGCAGTGCGGTAACATGTATGAACGCAGACCACTCCTATATCTTTTGGTCATGCCCAAAAATTCAAACTTTTTGGGGTAATGTATGTATGACTGTGGGAAAGATTCTGGGATACACAATTCCTAACAATGTGATGGTCCTCTATTTTTGTGTCTTTAACGAGAATGTGATTATTAAAAAAGATTCTATGTAAAATACTGTGATGGCAAGTAAAAAAGCTATAATAAAGTGCTGGAATAAAACTGAGCCTTAACCAATGGATGGACAGAGTGAAGGAAATATGTTTAATGGAAAAGATGACTTTTCCATTCAGAACTAGAGGAGCGACCTTTCCCAGGGAATGGGAGAAATGGACTGCTTTTATCAAAACAATAGAGGACACTACACATTAACAATTAAAGACATTAGAAATTATAAATAATAATATTATCAACTGAGGAGCCCCAACGTTTTGTCTGTTTGGGTCCCCCCACCCCCCTTGACAGCCTGTTTTTCTTCCTAAGTAAAACATATAAAATATAAAAAACATAAAAAAAACATCTGAACACTAACCCAACAGTTTCCAGTCCACAGTGTGGACTCTCCAGTGCAGCACACAGCTGCTCCACTCCTGAATCCTGCAGGTTGTTGTTACTCAGGTCCAGATCTCTCAGACTAGAGGACTGGGAACTGAGAACTGAGGACAGAGCTACACAGCTTCTCTCTGAGAGGTTACAGTCAGTCAACCTGGAAATATAAGATTTTTATGAGCAGCCAAGTTACATAATGAATATGTTCAGTAAAGGAAATACAACAGTATCACATGTTTCAATCACTTTAACATGAACTTGAGTTTCAAATTTGATGTGTGGATACCCAACACTGACCAGGTACAAGCTTTCTTTGTTTTGTTTGCAATTGTTAAAGAACATCATGTAATAAATATATGAAATAAACAAACTGTGACAGGATCTTAATTTAAAAAAATCTGAATCCTGACCTGAGAGTTTTCAGTGTACAGTGTGGACTCTCCAGTCCAACAGAAAGCTGCTTCACTCCTGAATCCTGCAGGTTGTTGTTACTCAGGTCCAGATCTCTCAGACTAGAGGACTGGGAGCTGAGAACTGAGGACAGAGCTGCACAGCTTCTCTCTGAGAGGTTACAGCCACCCAGCCTGAAAAAAATACAGATTTTTATAAGTTACATGATGAATGTATTAAGTAAAGAAAATATAACAGTGTCATGAGTTTCAATCATTTTAACATTAACCTGAATTTCCAGTCAGCTGTGTGGATACCCAACACTGACCAGGTACAAGCTTACTTTCTTTAGTTTTCAATTGTTAAAATAAGAACATCACATATTGAATGTATGAAATTCACAAACAATGACAAGATCTACATTTTAAAACATCTGAACACTAACCTGACAGTTTCCAGTGTGCAGTGTGGACTCTCCAGTCCAGCAGAAAGCTGCTTCACTCCTGAATCCTGCAGGTTGTTGTTCCTCAGGTCCAGATCTCTCAGACTAGAGGACTGGGAGCTGAGAACTGAGGACAGAGCTGCACAGCTTCTCTCTGAGAGGTCACAGTCACTCAACCTGAAGAAGAATCAGCAAAACAAAAGAAAACAACTGTAAATATTACTTGAACAAAGATTAGACTACATTAATCTCGATAGTTCTGTGTGCACCTACAGAGCTTTGTTGGAGGCTTTGACCACTGGCAGCAGCCTCTGAAGAGCCTTCTCAGATGCAGAGTATTTCTTCAGGTCAAACACGTCCAGATCTTTTTCTGATGACAGTAAGATGAAGCCCAGAGCTGACCACTGAGCAGGAGACAGTTCATCTGTGGAGAGTCTTCCTGATCTCAGGGACTGTTGGATCTCCTCCACTAGAGAACGATCATTCAGTTCATTCAGACAGTGGAACAGATTGATGTTTCTCTCTGCAGACACATTCTCCTTGACCTTCTTCTTGATGTACTCGACTGTTTCCTGATTGGTCTTTGAGCTACTTCCTGTCTGTGTCAGCAGGCCTCGTAGGAGAGTCTGATTGGTCTGCAGTGAAAGACCGAGGAGGAAGCGGAGGAACAAGTCCAGGTGTCCATTTGGACTCTTAAAAGCCTCATCCACAGCACTCTGGTAGAAACGTGTCTGAGATGTTGTTTGTTCTTCTTCCAGCAGATTGACTCCAGACTTGATGAATGTCAGATGGACATAAAGAGCAGCCAGAAACTCCTGAACGCTCAGATGGACGAAGCAGAAAACCTTGTCCTGGTACAGCCCTCTCTCCTCTTTAAAGATCTCTGTGAACACTCCTGAGTACACTGAGGCTGCTCTGATATCGATGCCACACTCTGTCAGGTCTGATTCATAGAAGATCAGGTTGCCTTTCTGCAGCTGCTCAAAAGCCAGTTTTCCCAGAGACTCAATCATCTTCCTGCTCTCTGGACTCCAGTGTGGATCTGTCTCAGCTCCTCCATCATACTTGATGTTCTTCAGTTTGGCCTGAAGCACCAGGAAGTGGATGTACATCTCAGTCAGGGTCTTGGGCAGCTCACCTCCCTCTCTGCTTTTCAACACATCCTCCAGAACTGTAGCAGTGATCCAGCAGAAGACTGGGATGTGGCACATGATGTGGAGGCTTCGTGATGTCTTGATGTGGGAGATGATGGTTCTGGCCTGCTCCTCATCTCTGAATCTCTTCCTGAAATACTCCTCCTTCTGTGGGTCAGTGAACCCTCTGACCTCTGTCACCATGCCGACACACTCAGGAGGGATCTGATTGGCTGCTGCAGGTCGTGTGGTTATCCAGAGGCGAGCAGAGGGAAGCAGTTTTCCCCTGATGAGGTTTGTCAGCAGCACATTCACTGAGGTGGACTCTGTAACATCAGTCAGGATCTCTTTGTTGTGGAAGTCCAGATGAAGTCGACACTCATCCAGACCATCAAAGATGAAGACTACCTGGAACTCTTCAAACCTGCAGATTCCTGCTTCTTTGGTTTCAGTAAAGAAGTGATGAACAAGTTCCACCAAGCTGTACCTTTTCTCTTTCAGCACATTCAGCTCTCTGAAAGTGAATGGAAATGTGAAGTGTATGTCCTGGTTGGCTTTGTCTTCAGCCCAGTCCAGAGTGAACTTCTGTGTTAAGACTGTTTTCCCAATGCCAGCCACTCCCTTTGTCATTACTGTTCTGATTGGTTCATCTCTTCCAGGTGAGGCTTTAAAGATGTCTTCTTGTCTGATTGTTGTTTCTGGTCTGTCTGGTTTCCTGGATGCTGTTTCAATCTGTCTGACCTCATGTTCATCATTGACCTCTGCAGTCCCTCCCTCTGTGATGTAGAGCGGTGTGTAGATCTGATTCAGAAGGGTTGGGTTTCCTGCTTTAGCGATCCCCTCAAACACACACTGGAACTTCTTCTGCAGGTTAGACTTGAGTTTATGTTGACACCTGACAACAGGAGTTCCTGAATGAACAAACAACAAATCAAATCAGTGAGTGGATCCTACAGAAAGTCTAGAAATCTGAACATGTAAGTGTGTCTGTGTAGTTTTTCCTCCTCCATCAGTTTTATTCAGCTCATCAGTGGAGGACAAACAGCCTCTGATCTGATGCAGATGTGTGCAGCATATTTACAGCAGAGTTTGAAATATAAACCTCTCCCATGTTGCCTCCATTTCCTTTCCATCATGTTAAATCTGTTAAAATCCTCTTACCGATCTCCAGACGCTCAGCCAGCTCCTCCTGCTTCATTCTCCTCAGGAAGTGCACTGTGATCTTCACAAATGCATCTCTGCTGCTCCTCCTCTGCTCTTCCTCCTCACCGTCCAACACCTCTTCATCCTCACTCTCACTCTCTAAGCATTCTGGGTAAGCTGGACTCAGACCCCTCTGGACTCTCTTCAGCTCATTCTTCACAAAAGTGAGGATGTTCTCCTCCAGCAGCTGGAACAGAAAGATAAAGTGAACATTTCATTTAAACTGGTAGAACACAACATGTGATTCATGTGTCAGTCTGAAGGCCTGCTGGTCTAAACAGAGCAGCATTGACACTGTTAGGACCTGAATGCTACTTTAGTATTGTGGTTGATGGAGTTAATAGTAAAAGGTGTGTTTGTGCATGTACACACCATAAATATGGAGTCCAGCTGTGTTTGATGCTGCTGTTCAGACTGAGCACTGAGAACCTCTGAGCTCTGCTGCTGAACTCTGTGGAGAAAACATCACGTTTAAGGACATTTAATGACTCAAATCTGCACTCAGCTTATTAAAGATGTTCTGTCATGATGACAAAATGAACTTCTGTAAATGCTGCTCTGATTACTGGATGTTAAATTTTTACCTTCCGTCAGCAGGTTGTCCATCTTTAAACTCTGTAAGATGACCCATAGACCGGTCACTCTTCATGGACACACAGCTGGGTTCAGGAGAAACAGAGAAAAAAGCATGTAGTTAAGCAGAAGAAGGATTAACCAGTTGAAATGTCAGCTCTGAACATCTCTTACTCCCCTCCAACTGCTGTCATTTCCACACCCATCAGCTCCTCAGGACAACAAACATCTCAGTCATTCTTTCCCTGCAATTTTGTCAAAGTTACTTCAACGTAACTAATTTCTCATTCTGTTCCTGTCTGTTCCTTTTCCTTTTGTTAGCAGGTCCTGCTCTCCTCTGAGAATCGTCACCTTATTGTGAGCTTTCCTCCCCCCTGCAGGGTAGGAAAGGTTAGGACTGCTGTGCCCTGTGTGGGCTTTAAGAGTCTATATAACTTCAATCACGAGCATAAGACGGTCAGAACAGCTGTTCTTCTGTTATGGTGATCCTAAGAAAGGCTGTGCTCTCTCCAAACAGCGACTGTCGCATTGGATCGTGGATGTCATCACCCACGCATATAAAAGGAGTGGTCGCCCCCTGCCATCAAGGGTGAGGTGCCACTCTACTAGGGCTGTCTCTACGTCATGGGCGGCTCTGCGTGGCATGCTCCTGGAGGACATATGTGAGGCGGCATCCTGTGCATCAACGAGTACCTTCTCCAGATTCTATCGGGTGAATGTGGCCACTCCCCATCCACTGGGTGTGGCCCTGTTGCCCACCTCTACGGCGTTCTCCAAATGAGGTATGTATTGGCATTCCCCGTGACTTTGTTGTTATGGGCCATCCAGTGCTGAAGCACCGTCTCTGGCAGTCAGTAAGGATGAAATAGAATAAAAGTTATGTATGCAGCTAGGGTTCTATAAATCCTGGATGACCGCCAGAGCGTTATGTCACTCAGAATCCTTGTGGTTTCGCAAGAAGATTCTTCAGTAACAGATCCTCTGATATCACCGCAAGATATAGGTTAGCCAGTGTCATCAGGGGTCACAGGTGACATTGTTGGTATAAACACTCAACCTGCGCACGTGCAAGATGGAGACATTCAGTGCTGAAGCACCGCCTCTGGCGTTCAACCAGGATTCATACAACCATAGTTCTATGAACCACGGTTTGAAATTCTTACCTTCCATCAGCAGGTTGTCCATCTTTAAACTCAGTAAGATGACCCATAGAACAGTCACTCTTCATGGACACACAGCTGGGTTCAGGAGAGTCTGCTCTCTGCTGCTGCATCCTGATACAAAGAAAACAGAGACAAAAGCATGTAGTTAAAACCAAAGAAATGAAGGATTAACCAGTTGAAATGTCAGCTCTGAGCATCTCTTACTCCCCTCCAACTACTGTCAGTTCCACGCCCACCTACTCGCCTGTTGCCAGTCTGTAATTCCCTCATCAGCTCCTCAGGACAACAAACATCTCAGTCATTCTTTCCCTGCAAGTTTGTCAAAGTTACTTGGACACTTTAGTTCAATGTAACTAATTTCTCATTCTGTTCCTGTCTGTTCCTTTTCCTTTTGTTAGCAGGTCCTGCTCTCCTCTGAGAATCGTCACCTTATTGTGAGCTTGGAGGGGTTTATGTATCCCTGTGACCCTGGGAGCTGTGATGTCACAGGCAATACCCCCTTGTAGGGTTTCCCAAGGCAAATTGGTCCCAGGCAAGGGCCCAGACTATGAACGATACCAATGGAGCAACACAAAAGGAAGGTGAGAACCTTGCCCGGGAGAGGGAGACCGGGGCACTCTTATGGAGCCAGGCCTGGGAGGGGAGCTTATCGGAGGAACTCTCTGACTGGTGTCTGTGTGTCTGTACCCGGCCTTCTTGGACTCTCTGGGCCGCGGAGGGGCAGCGGCCAGGTGAGTCCATAGTTCTGCTGGGGGACTTCAACGCCCACGTGGGCAACGATGGAGAAACCTGGAGGGGGGCGATTGGGAGGAGCGGCCCCGACTGAACCTGAGTGGTGTATTGTTATTGGACTTGTGTGCTAGCCATGGATCATAACCAACACCATGATCCAGCATCAGGAGGGTCAGAACACCTTAGGACAAAGGTCCATGATCCACTTTGTAGTCGTGTCACAGATCTGTGGCCGTATGTTGTAGCAGTTGTTGCCAGGGTGCCAGTCAGAATGTACGTGGCAATTTTAACCTTTATTTTACAACTGGGACCCTACAAACGGGATGACAACCCTACCATCCCCTAAATCTCCAGCACACACAAAACTCAATATAACAGCAGCACAAAACATAACATAGCAAGTTACAGTTTCCACAATGTATATACAGATAGTGTGAAAATAACACACACATACTCACGACTCCCAAAACCCAAGCAGTGCACTTGTCAATTTCTCAGAGTCCTTACTCAGTTCACAGTCAACATATTTCTGTTATTTATTTGGTCCCCCCCAAATTGAGTACAAGTGTACCTCCTGTTTGTTGTGGATCTTTGTGACGTGATCTGGGAGTGGCACACGGTGCCACCAGCAGTTTCACTGTCGTACGACAGTGGAAAGAGAGGATGGAGCAGGTAACTCGACAGGCTAAGCTACTATCAGACTTTTACTGTGTGGAACCAGGGTTAGGTGGCTAAGCATGCATGGACGATTATACCACTTCCTCGGTGTGATGCCAGCCCGTGAGTATCCTATGCCATGTTTTTTTAACTCTGCTGCTGTTCACAGGGGGTGTGCGTGTGCCGCTGTGCATGTTATTAAAGGGCCAGGTTGCCACAGTATCTTGGACAATGAATCAGGTGGGGGGGGCAAGCTATCAGACAGACCTGAGAAACCTAAACGAGTAATCAGGGTGAATTGGGAATGTCTGGCGGCGGCCTCCATCCGTGAGATCTTCAACTCCCATCTCTGGAGGAATTACTGCATTCTCTGGGAGGTTCAGGACATGGAATCCAAGAGGATTGTGTTCAAGACCTCAGATGTGGAGGCAGCTGCTCAGAGCTGCCGCTAAAAGGTTATCGTTGCCTGTCGGGAAGGCAACCTGAGGACCCATTGGTGGACACCAGTGAGTGAAGGAGGCCATCAAGCTGAGTAAGGAGGCCTTTAGGGCCTGGCTGGCTCAGGGGTCTTCAAAAGCAATAGACAGGTACCAGTTAAAGTTAAGATACTTTATTTGTCAACAATACAGTTGTACAGCCCCCTCCCTGAGCTACTACCTTACCGTGGTGGAGGGGTTTGAGTGTCCCAATGACCCCAGGAGCTCAGTTGTCGGGGGCTTTATGCCCCTGGTAGGGTCTCCCATGGCAAACAGGTCCGGGGGGAGGGGCCAGACAAAAGGTAGCTCAGAAAACCCCGATGATGAATAAGACTATTGGTTTTTCGTGTCCCTTGCCCGGATGCGGGTCACCGGGGCCCCCCCCTGGAGCCAGGCCTGGGGGCGGGGCTCGGAGGCGAGCGCCTGGTGGCCGGGCCTTCCCCCATGGGGCCCGGCCGGGCATAGCCCGAAGAAGGGACATGGGACCCCTCTCCCACAGACCCACCACCAGTGAGAGGGGCCAAAGGGGTCGGGTGCGCTGAGAGCTGGGCAGCGGCCGAAGGCGGGGACCTTGGCGGTCCGATCCTCGGCTGCAGAAGCTAGCTCTAGGGACGTGGAACGTCACCTCTCTGGTGGGGAAGGAGCCTGAGCTGGTGCGTGAGGTTGAGAAGTTCCGGCTAGATATAGTCGGCCTCACCTCGACGCACAGCAAGGGCTCTGGAACCAGTCTCCTCGAGAGGGGTTGGACTCTCGTCCACTCTGGAGTTGCCACTGGTGTCAGGCGCCGGGCAGGGGTGGCAATACTTATTGCCCCCCGGCTTGGTGCCTGTATGTTGGAGTTTACCCCGGTAGACGAGAGGGTGGTGGGGACGGATCCTGACTGTTGTTTGTGCCTATGGTCCAAACAGCAGTTCAGAGTATCCAGCCTTTTTGGACTCCTTGGAGGGGGTGCTGGAAAACACTCCCCCTGGGGATTCCCTCGTTCTGCTGGGGGACTTCAACGCCCATGTTGGTAGCGACAGTGAGACCTGGAAGGGTGTGATTGGGAGGAACGGCCCCCCTGATCTGAACCCGAGTGGTGTTCTGTTGTTGGACTTCTGTGCTCGTCACGGATTGTCCATAACGAACACCATGTTCAAGCATAAGGGTGTCCATATGTGCACTTGGCACCAGGACACCCTAGGCCGCAGTTCGATGATTGACTTTGTAGTCGTGTCGTCGGACTTGCGGCCGCATGTCTTGGACACTCGGGTGAAGAGAGGGGCGGAGCTGTCAACTGATCACCACCTGGTGGTGAGTTGGCTCCGATGGTGGGGGAGGATGCCGGGCAGACCTGGCAGGCCCAAACGCATTGTGAGGGTCTGCTGGGAACGTCTGGCAGAGTCTCCTGTCAGAGAGAGTTTCAACTCACACCTCCGGGAGAGCTTCGACCATGTGCCGGGGGAGGCGGGGGACATTGAGTCCGAGTGGGCCATGTTCCGTGCCTCCATTGTTAAGGCGGCCAACCGGAGCTGTGGCCGCAAGGTGGTCGGTGCCTGTCGGGGCGGCAATCCCCGAACCCACTGGTGGACACCGGCGGTGAGGGATGCCGTCAAGCTGAAGAAGGAATCCTATAGGTCCTTTTTGGCCTGTGGAACTCCGGAGGCAGCAGACAGGTACCGGCAGACCAAGCGGAGCGCAGCTAGGGCGGTCGCTGAGGCAAAAACCCGGACATGGGAGGAGTTCGGTGAGGCCATGGAAAAAGACTTCCAGACGGCTTCGAAGAGATTCTGGACCACCATCCGGCGTCTCAGGAGGGGGAAGCAGTGCACCGTAAACACTGTGTACGGTGGGGACGGTGTGCTGCTGACCTCGACTCGGGACGTTGTGGATCGGTGGAAGGAATACTTCGAAGACCTCCTCAATCCCACCAACACGCCTTCTGGTAAGGAAGCAGGGCCTGGGGGCTCAGGTGTGGACTCTCCTATCTCTGGGGTGGAGGTCGCCGAGGTGGTTAAAAAGCTCCTCGGTGGCAGGGCCCCGGGGGTGGATGAGATCCGCCCCGAGTTCCTCAAGGCCCTGGATGCTGTGGGGCTGTCATGGTTGACACGACTCTGCAGCATCGCGTGGACATCGGGGGCAGTGCCTCTGGATTGGCAGACTGGGGTGGTGGTCCCTCTTTTTAAGAAGGGGGACCGGAGGGTGTGTTCCAATTACAGGGGAATCACACTCCTCAGCCTCCCTGGTAAGGTCTATTCGGGGGTGCTGGAGAGGAGGGTCCGTCGGATAGTCGAACCTCGGATTCAGGAGGAGCAGTGTGGTTTTCGTCCGGGCCGTGGAACAGTGGACCAGCTCTACACCCTCTGCAGGATCCTTGAGGGTGCATGGGAGTTTGCCCAACCAGTCTGTTTTGTGGACTTGGAGAAGGCATTTGACCGTGTCCCTCGGGGGATTCTGTGGGGGGTTCTCCGGGAATACGGGGTATCGGACTCCCTGATAACTGCCGTCCGTTCCCTCTATGACCGGTGTCAGAGCTTGGTCCGCATTTCCGGCAATAAGTCGGACTTGTTTCCAGTGAGGGTTGGACTCCGCCAGGGCTGCCCTTTGTCACCAATCCTGTTCATAATTTTTATGGACAGGATTTCTAGGCGCAGCCAGGGTGTAGAGGGGGTCCGGTTTGGTGACCTCAGGATTGGGTCACTGCTTTTTGCAGATGATGTGGTCCTGTTGGCTTCATCAGACCGTGACCTCCAACTCTCACTGGATCGGTTCGCAGCCGAGTGTGAAGCGGCCGGGATGAGAATCAGCACCTCCAAATCCGAGGCCATGGTCCTCAACCGGAAAAGGGTGGAGTGCACTCTTCGGGTCGGGGATGAGATTCTGCCTCAAGTGGAGGAGTTAAGTACCTCGGGGTCTTGTTCACGAGTGAGGGAAGGATGGAACGGGAGATCGACAAGCGGATCGGTGCAGCGTCTGCAGTAATGCGGACTCTGCACGGATCCGTCGTGGTGAAGAGAGAGCTGAGCCGAAAGGCGAAGCTCTCAATTTACCAGTCGATCTTCGTTCCTACCCTCACCTATGGTCATGAGCTTTGGGTAGTGACCGAAAGAACAAGATCGCGGGTACAAGCGGCCGAAATGAGCTTCCTCCGTAGGGTGGCTGGGCTCTCCCTTAGAGATAGGGTGAGAAGCTCAGTTATCCGGAGGGAGCTCGGAGTAGACCCGCTGCTCCTCCACGTCGAGAGGAGCCAGATGAGGTGGTTCGGGCATCTGATCAGGATGCCTCCCGGACCCCTCCCTGGTGAGGTGTTCAGGGCACGTCCCACCGGTAGGAGACCTCGGGGAAGACCCAGGACACGCTGGAGAGACTATGTCTCTCGGCTGGCCTGGGAACGCCTTGGGGTCCCCCGGGAAGAGCTGGACGAAGTGGCTGGGGAGAGGGAAGTCTGGGCTACCCTGCTTAGGCTGCTGCCCCCGCGACCCGATTCCGGATAAGCGGAAGAAGATGGATGGATGGACAGTTGTACAGCATAGTGGGCAGCCATTGTGCAGCGCCCGGGTGATACCTTCAATTTTGTTCATGAACCATTTTCAGGCAATTTTACTCCCAGTTATATATAGAGCAGATCAGCCACAGGGAGCCTCAGATAAGATGGAATCTTTTTTGGGGAGACTAACCCTCCTGACTATGTCTAAAGCTCAAAAACTTGAATTAAATGCTCCCATCTCCAGGGAGGAGGCCCTGTTAGCACTCAAAAACATACAGTCAGGTAAAGCATCAGGGCCTGATGGTCTGGGTAGTGAATTTTATAGAGAATCTCATGTCATACTTATTTACCCTTTTCTAGACATGCTGGAATGTGCACAATGCATCCCCCATTCACTAAGAGAAGCTGATATACTTTTATTCTTAAAAAAGGAAAGTCCTCTGAGGAGTGCTCAGGATATATGCCTATTGGCCTTCTAAACTAGGACATTAAACTACTGTCCAAGATACTAGTGTGAGAAAATGTTGCCTCATCAGGGAAGATCAGACAGGCTTTATCAAAGGCAGAAGTTCTAGTCTTAACACGTTATCAATATTTGCCAGACACAAGAAACCGATAGCATGGTGATTTAATTTTCTTTTTTATGCAGAAAAGGCCTTACATAACCAATCTGGGAGAAAACTTTATCAAATGGGTCAAACTCTTGTATAAGAATCCCCTGGCTTCGGTCATCACCAATGGTTATAGATCAGACAACTCCCCACTCCATCCTTCAACGCGTCAAGGCTACCCTCTTAGCCCTGCTCTTTTTGCCCTTGAAATAGAGCCTCTTGCTGAGGCCATAAAGCAGGACCCTGCAATAATTGGTATAAATGTGGGTAGGACTCAACATAAAATCTCCATTTATGCAGATGATGTTTTGCTCTATGTGTCAGAGCCTAGGGCTACATGTTACATGTCTTGTTGACATTATTACTCTGTTTGGGTCATTCTCATGGTTATAAAATCAACTTTCTCTATCTTTGGCTATGCCAATGGAAAGCCTTAGAGATAGAACTAATACACTACCTTTGTTTCCATTTCAATGGTTCACTTCAGGTTGGGCATTCAGATCAAATGTTTGAGGCCAATTTTAACCCCCTCCTAGACTCTATTAAGAAGGACTTTAACAGTTGGGCTCCACTTCCTCTATCTTTGCTTGGCAGAGCTTCTATCATTAAAATGAATACCATTCCCAGGTTATTGTACCTGTCACAGATGATCCCTTTGCTCTTGTCAAACAAGGTATAGAAGCTAGTTCCCATTTAAGATCTATAACAAAATGGGTCAAAGAGGATCCTACCTCTGTTTGGCTGGGCCTTGAAATACCACAGACCTCAGGCACCCTGCTAGGCCTTTTGGCCTGCAAGGATTTAAATCAGCCAGGAGCCACTAAGCAACAATCTTATAATTTCTAATACATTAAAAGCATGGTTTATTACACAAACAAAATGAAGGGAGATCTAAATTAACATATCTATTGAGTCCAATTCAAGGTAGCCTTGACTTTCTACCAGGCATGATTGATAGTGGGTATAGGATAGGATTGACTTTGTCTTGGACTTTAGAGTTTCTACATTGTGAACAGTGCAAACAACAACACATTATCCAGATATAATAAAATACAGCAGTAGGACAACTGCCTCCATTCAATTGAACAAGCCCATACATTATCATTAAAACAAAACAAGACACCGGTTCAAATCCAGGCCGGAGGTCTTTTGTCACATGTCACCCCCCCCTCTCTCTCCCATGTTTCCTGTCTGTCTACTGATATATAAAAGGTGTCTTAAAAATAAAGAAAATGTGTGATAATCTCCCCAGAAATGACTTTTCCCGGTACCTTCAGGTTCGAAACTTCATAACTAGAAAAACTACTCTCAATACTGATGCTAAACACTTCTCTTCTCTTGAGCTTATGATTGGGTTCTTTTAAAGCACTTTACACTTTAATCTTTCATGTGCACTCTATGTCCTTGAGATGATTTTAAAGCTAATCATAATTTTTTTATGCTGCAATCTTATATTTAATGCTCTATTCTAGCATTTTATTTCTCTCTTTCTATTTTTCTGTACTTTGTTTTTATTATTAGTGTGTGTGTGTGTGTGTGTGGGGGGGGGTTAATTGTATGTTTTAATGTTTCTCAAATTGCATGTTTTACTGTTTTATGTAAAGCACATTGAGTTCTTGAGCCATTGTGTATGGAATGCGTTATATAAATAAAACTGCCTTGCCTTGCCTATTGTTGCTGCTAGTTCTGCCATACTGTATTATATCCTTACATATGCTGGAAGAAAGAAATCGTTTTGTCGTGGATAAGTGACAAACCACCTAGTAAAACAAACTGGCATAAAGTAATCATGGACTGTTTTCCTCTTGATTACTTAACCTGTCTGCTTCACTTTTCAGAGGGACAGTTCATGAAGATTTGGACTCCATATCTTCTCTTCTCTAATTTTCCATCTTGATAAGCCTCTGTATCTTGCTGATAACATTGTAATTGCAACCTGGTCATCTGAGATTTCCGAAATTTTGATTTGGGTGTTTTTTTGTTTTTTTATCTACAAATGTGGTAGGGTGGGGGTCTCCTATGCATTGTACTGCTGAAATATTTTTTACACGTATGTCATACATAACTGTCACTGATTTCATTCTGGCTGTTCAGACCAATGTTGTGCTGAGCTTTCTGTTTTGTTTTTTTTTAGTTATTGTGTTCACTGTGTCTATAAGAAAAAGAAAACATACTTGAAGAAAAAAGAAAAAGGATGATCCATAGACCAGTCTCTCTTCATGGACACATAACTGGGTTGAGGAGAGTCTGCTCTCTGCTGCTGCAACCTGATAATAAAACAGACAAAAGCATGAAGTTAAAACCAAAGAAATGAACTCAACTCAACTTTATTTATAAAACACTTTAAAACAACCACAGCTGAAACAAAGTGCTGTACATAAATAGATAAACAACACAGGAACATAATACAATTAACAGGAAATAAATACTAAGATAATTGTTTATTGTGTTAAACAAATTAAAAACAATAAAACAATAATTAAAACAAACAAACCATAAAACCATAAACACTAAAACAGGAGCAGAGTCTCATGCTGGATTGAAAGCCAAGGAATAAAAATGGGTTTTAAGACGAGTTTTAAAAATGGACAGTGAGGAGGCTTGTCAAATATTTAAAGGAAGCTTGTTCCATAATTTAGGAGCAGCTACAGAAAAGGCTCTATCCCCTCTGAGCTTCCGCTTTGACCTCGGTACCTCCAGGAGCAGCAGATCAGCTGACCTGAGGCACCGAGCAGGAGCGTGGGGGGGAAAGAGCTCAGAGAGGTAGAGCGGGGCCAGACCATTTAAAGAGACTCTAAAGTGCACAGGTAGCCAGTGGAGGGAGTGCCAGGATGGGCGTTATGTGCTCCCTCTTACGTACTCCAGTTAAGAAGCGAGCGGCTGCATTTTGCACCAACTGGAGACGTGCGAGGGAGGACTGACTGACTCCAAAATAAAGTGCATTGCAGTAATCCAGCCGGAATGTGATGAAGGCATGGATTACTGTTTCAAAGTGCTGTAGTGTGAGGAAGGGCTTTACTTTTGCCAGCTGTCTAATATGAAAAAAGCTGGACTTCACCACAGCACTAATTTGCCGATCCAATTTAAAATCACTGTCCATCTTAAAACCCAAATTTGAGACTGTTGGCTTAAAATAATCTGCCAAAGGACCCAAGTCAAATGGAGGGGGTTCACAAGGGCCACTGGGACCAAACACCATCACTTCTGTTTTTTTCTCGTTGAAGTTTAAAAAGTTCAAGGCCATATATATATGGCACATATATCTGACTGTCGTCAGCATAAAAGTGAAAAGAGATGCCATGCTTTCTCAGGATGGAGCCCAGTGGCAGTAAATACAGCAAGAAGAGCAGGGGCCCTAAGACCAACCCCTGTGGAACCCCATACGGCAGTGGAGTAGAGCTGGATTCTGAAGTTCCAAGGCTCACACTCATGCTTCTGTCATCCAGATAAAATCTAAGCCACTCCAGTGCAGTACCACAGATGCCCACTAGGTGGCTTAGCCGAGCCACTAGGGTGTTGTGGTCCACGGTATCAAAAGCTGCAGTTAGGTCCAACAGGACAAGAATGACATGATCACCAGAGTCATTTGTTAATAAGATGTCATTAAAAACTAGTAATTAGTAAGGCTGACTCATGCAGTGCTCATCCAGAAATGTCTGTAGCTGGGAAATGAAGGATTAATCATCAGTTTAAATGTCAGATTAAATAGAAATGTTTCAGAACAGAGTGACTGATGAGTTCATATTGCTGCAGTGATGAAAAAGATAAATATATAAAAATAAACATCCCAGTTCACCTTCAGATGGATGAACACAGCATCAAGCAGCTTTTACTCTGTACAGCAGGCCTATTCAATTAGCGGCCCGCGGGCCGCATGCAGCCCAGAGGCACTTGCAAAGTGGCCCGGCGAGCCTGCAGATGTTTCTATAGAAATTCCTACAGTACTTCAGATCGTGAATGCAACATTATAAGTAACCTAGCAACGCTGGACCTGCTGTAGCTAATTAGTTGGCTAGCATCACACAACCTGTAGCCCACTGTCAAACATGTCTCTCTCGACCCTGAAACGGAAAATTGAAAATGAAAACCGTCGGTTTAACCCTGCTTGGACTGACACATATCTATTTATTTTGCCATCCACTCCAAGCGCCAAACCGATGTGTTTATTATGCAACGAGTGTGTTGCGGTGTTTAACGATTATAACGTTCAAAAGGCACCACTTTGAAAAACACTGCACCTTTCAAACAAACTTCCCCGAAGGATCACAGGAAAGGGCTGCAATAGTACAAAGTTTAGTCGGTTCTTATAACCAGAGCTGTATTACAATGGTGGCACAGCCCAAGAGAGCGCTACAGCAGCATCCCTCCGTGTGTCCTGGATCCTGGTATGTTTCTCTCTTTCTCCGTTGGAGACGTTGTAACAGAGTTATTATAGTTATGATATTATCACTTTTATTATCCAATGTATGGTAATTTCATTGTGTTACAAATCTGACTAGTTGCACCTTCGGTTAAGATGGAAGGTGTTTTTGTTTATTCAGATGTTTATTTCTGTGCGACCCCAAAAGTTTTGTTCCCTCCTCTGCCTCTCCCCTTGTGTACGGGAGAGGTATGCACCTTTTCTGTGTTTGTTTACTAGCTTTGGTGTTGTAGGCTACATAATGCTAATGATTTGTGTTGTTTGATTTGTAAGGCCTGGATGATGTTTTGTTTGTGATCATTGGTTATGTGTGTGTTAATTACTGTTAGCACTTTTGATGACACTGATATATAGCTATATAAAACAAAATCTTATGACTAGGCTACTATAATAGGTCTGTGCAATAATAGCTATTTTTTGTTGTTTTTATATGCACTTTGAGATGGGCCTGGGTCAGACATGACCAAATTCTTTTTGTCTTTTGGTTTGTTTTTTTCCAAAATCTCTTGTTTTTGCACTTTTTGATAGGCTATGCTTGTGTCAGATGTGACCACATTAAAAGGGAACAATAAACACAAATGTTTTTTTTGCTTTATTAATTCATTCGTGTTGGTTTAAAATTCATCATTAACTGCTGCTTATGAGCCACTGAAAAAGTTCGGCCCAGCTGAACTTTGAGGTTTTAAAATGTGGCCCAACTGAATTTTTAATTGAATAGCCCTGCTGTACAGACTCTGTTAGAGCAGCTACAAGGTGATCCAAACATCTTTTTAAAGACTGACCCTGGTGCTTTATGTGTTTTCACAGATGTTGTGGCTCCATCAAATGTTTAGTATCTTCTTTTAATAATCTTCTGTCCATTTCCCAGCTGATCCAAACAGATCCTGATAATAACGTTCAATCATTTTCTGATGTGAATGGGATCATTGATCATATTGTCCTCCTGATATATGAGAGAAGAAAGGAAAAGATCCTTTTTCTTCATTCTTCTCTTCTTGTTTGTTTGTTTAGAAGAGAGGAGGCAGAAGAAGAAAGAGAAATAAAAAGGTATGAAATGAAACTGGTATAAGCTGTGGCTGAATGAGCCGGTACATGAGGGTGAGTTACAAACTAGTCGGGATCAGGTGGATTAATATTGTAATGATATCAATGTGTTGTCTGTTAAATTGAATCAGATGAAGTAAATAAAGTAAATGAAGTAAATAAAGTGAAAGAGAAGAAAATAAAGCCTGCCCCCTCCCTTCATAACACAACCTGCCCCCTCCCTTCATAACACAATCTGCTCCTCCCTTCATAACACAACCTGCTCCTCCCTTCATAACACAACCTGCCCCCTCCCTTCATAACACAACCTGCTCCTCCCTTCATAACACAACCTGCTCCTCCCTTCATAACACTACCTGCCCCCTCCCTTATATCACAACCTGCCCCCTCCCTTCATACATAACCTGTTTATGGGAATGTCATTCATGGTTTATCATCTCTAGAAGTGTATGATTCAACTTGTTTGTTTTTTAAGAAGGAAAATTATTGATTGTATGGAAAAGCAATACTTGTAGAATTGCAATTATCGAGATTCGTGATACAATCGAATCGTGATCAAAGCATATCGTCCCACCCCTATCTACTTCCCATCGTTTAACAAGCCTATCAGTATTATGCCCATGACAACTCTGGTAGTTATTATAGAAAATATGCAATAAAGTAAAATTAATTATGAGCTTTTCAATTGGTCCAAGCATCGTTGCATCCTGCGTTAGTGTTAGCTTGACATTTGTGCTGATCAACTGGCGGACTTGAAGATAGGCAAAAAAGTGTTTTCGTGGAAGTCCAAAAGTGTTTTGTATTTGTGTAAAAAACTTCACTTTTAAATTCTTACCTTCCATCAGCAGGTCGTTCATCTTTAAAGAAAATAGGACGATCCATAGACCGGTCACTCTTCATGGACACACAGCTGGGTTCAGGAGAGTCTGCTCTCTGCTGCTGCATCCTGATACTAATAAAACAGACAAAAGCATGAAGTTAAAACCAAAGAAATGAAGGATTAATCATCAGTTTAAATGTCAGATTAAATAGAAATGTTTCAGAACAGAGTGACTGATGAGTTCATATTGCTGCAGTGATGAAAAGAGGATGGCAGCGACTTGGTCATGAGTCAACAGAAGAAGAAGGAAGTGAGGATGTTCCACAGCAGTTCTATGGCTCAGTAACAATCTGTGTTAACCTCAATAACTAAAGATGGAAATATAAACATCCCAGTTCACCTTCAGATGGATGAACACAGCATCAAGCAGCTTTTACTCTGTACAGACTCTGTTAGAGCAGCTACAAGGTGATCCAAACATCTTTTTAAAGACTGGCCCTGGTGCTTTATGTGTTTTCACAGATGTTGTGGCTCCATCAAATGTTTAGTATCTTCTTTTAATAATCTTCTGTCCATTTCCCAGCTGATCCAAACAGATCCTGATAATAACGTTCAATCATTTTCTGATGTGAATGGGATCATTGATCATATTGTCCTCCTGATATATGAGAGAAGAAAGGAAAAGATCCTTTTTCTTCATTCTTCTCTTCTTGTTTGTTTGTTTAGAAGAGAGGAGGCAGAAGAAGAAAGAGAAATAAAAAGGTATGAAATGAAACTGGTATAAGCTGTGGCTGAATGAGCCGGTACATGAGGGTGAGTTACAAACTAGTCGGGATCAGGTGGATTAATATTGTAATGATATCAATGTGTTGTCTGTTAAATTGAATCAGATGAAGTAAATAAAGTGAAAGAGAAGAAAATAAAGCCACAGAGGTGTTACATGTCAGTGTTGTCCTGCAGAGGGCAGCAAACACCTGCCAACACTTAGTCAGAAGCTCTGTGAGAGAGGAAGATGAGTCTCTCTGAGATGAAGATGTTCCTGTTACACTGAACAATAATCATCTGTCCAATCACAGCTTGGAGGCAGAGCCGGGGGCGGAGCTTATCAACAGCAGCAGAGGTGAAGTCAAACATGACAGACAGCCTTTGATTATGAAGTTACACACATATTGATATAGTGACCATGTTGGTGTCTTATAACACTGAACTCTTTGACATGTGACTGTTGTACAGGTGAACACTGTGATGTCACAGATGAAAATAAGCATTTTTTTCTATTTTAGAGGCTCTATTTTGGCCAAGTGTTTTATTTAATTACCTTACAGCACTACCTTCTCAGCGCCGCTGCAAAAATGACTGTGCTTGAAGTAACGTGACGTTAACTATGTTGATCACTTGCTCGATTTCATTAGAAGTTGCTAGCAGCTAATTAACCATATAACTTCTTAATACAACCTGCCCTCTCCCTTCATAACACAACCTGCCCCCTCCCTTTATAAGACAGCCTGCCCCCTCCCTTCATACACAACCTGCCCCCTCCCTTCATAACACAACCTGCTCCTCCCTTCATAACTCAACCTGCCCCCTCCCTTCATACAAAACCTTCTCCTCCCTTCATAACACAACCTGCCCCCTCCCTTCATAACATAGCCTGCCCCTCCCTTCATAACACAACCTGCTCCTCCCTTCATAACACAACCTGCCCCCTCCCTTCATAACACAACCTGCTCCTCCCTTCATAACACAACCTGCTCCTCCCTTCATAACACTACCTGCCCCCTCCCTTATATCACAACCTGCCCCCTCCCTTCATACATAACCTGTTTATGGGAATGTCATTCATGGTTTATCATCTCTAGAAGTGTATGATTCAACTTGTTTGTTTTTTAAGAAGGAAAATTATTGATTGTATGGAAAAGCAATACTTGTAGAATTGCAATTATCGAGATTCGTGATACAATCGAATCGTGATCAAAGCATATCGTCCCACCCCTATCTACTTCCCATCGTTTAACAAGCCTATCAGTATTATGCCCATGACAACTCTGGTAGTTATTATAGAAAATATGCAATAAAGTAAAATTAATTATGAGCTTTTCAATTGGTCCAAGCATCGTTGCATCCTGCGTTAGTGTTAGCTTGACATTTGTGCTGATCAACTGGTGGACTTGAAGATAGGCAAAAAAGTGTTTTCGTGGAAGTCCAAAAGTGTTTTGTATTTGTGTAAAAAACTTCACTTTTAAATTCTTACCTTCCATCAGCAGGTCGTTCATCTTTAAAGAAAATAGGACGATCCATAGACCGGTCACTCTTCATGGACACACAGCTGGGTTCAGGAGAGTCTGCTCTCTGCTGCTGCATCCTGATACTAATAAAACAGACAAAAGCATGAAGTTAAAACCAAAGAAATGAAGGATTAATCATCAGTTTAAATGTCAGATTAAATAGAAATGTTTCAGAACAGAGTGACTGATGAGTTCATATTGCTGCAGTGATGAAAAGAGGATGGCAGCGAATTGGTCATGAGTCAACAGAAGAAGAAGGAAGTGAGGATGTTCCACAGCAGTTCTATGGCTCAGTAACAATCTGTGTTAACCTCAATAACTAAAGATGGAAATATAAACATCCCAGTTCACCTTCAGATGGATGAACACAGCATCAAGCAGCTTTTACTCTGTACAGACTCTGTTAGAGCAGCTACAAGGTGATCCAAACATCTCTTTAAAGACTGGCCCTGGTGCTTTATGTGTTTTCACAGATGTTGTGGCTTCAGCTTCCTCTTTTTGTGTAACGCTGTCATCCATCAAATGTTTAGTATCTTCTTTTAATAATCTTCTGTCCATTTCCCAGCTGATCCAAGCAGATCCTGATAATAACTTTCAATCATTTTCTGATGTGAATGGGATCACTGATCATATTGTTCTGCTGCTAGCTCTGGTTGCCCATGCCAACCTGTGGTACTGACAGAGCGGATGTTGTATGTGGATTTTTGTTTTGTTTTGTTTTAGTTTTGTCTTTTGTTCTTTCCATGTGACTATAGGCTGCAAACTGAATTGCCCTGCGGGGATAAATAAAGTTGTTTGTTTGTTTGTTTGATTGATTGATTGATCTATGAGAGAATAAAGGAAAATATCCTTTTTCTTCAATTTTCTCTTTTTGTTTGTTTGTTTGTTTGTTTAGAAGAGAGGAGGCAGAAGAATGTGTCAATGTGTTGTCTGTTAAATAGAATTAACAGAGAATGATCATATACACTGAAGATCTACTTCCCATCGTTGCATCCTGCGTTGCTGTTAGCTTGACATTTGTGCTGATCAAGTGGCAAACAACTTCACTTTTAAATTCTTACCTTCCATCAGCAGGTTGTCCTTCTTTAAAGAAAATAGGACGATCCATAGACCGGTCACTCTTCATGGACACACAGCTGGATTCAGGAGAGTCTGCTCTCTGCTGCTGCATCCTGATACAAACAAACAACAAATCAAAGAGTTTAAAAAGATGAATTTTGAGCAGACTGTCAGCAGCTGAAGTTTTACAAGCAGAATGAAAATCAGTAAGAAGACAGTGGATGAGAAACGTTCTCCTGTTCATCAAACTCTCATCTGATGAAAGATGCTGTCTCATCTTAGTTGATTAGTTGACTAATCAGTGGTTGAGCTCTTTGTTAACTCACAAAGTTAGTAGTTCATTCTGAGTTATTGTGACTTATTATTCAGTAGTTGAGTGTCAGATGTGACAGTGAGTGTGAATAATGATGGTGGAGTGATGTGAGTAGAGAACAGTGATGGACAGTTAGAGATCCTCATCTCACCTCTGAACTTTGGTCTGGCTGTCATGTTCCCCACACAGAGAGCTTTTAGAGGGAGGGACTCCCTCCTCTCTGTCCTCACACTGATCCATAGCAGAGAAACAGCTGCTGGGAGAGCTGCACTCACTCACTACAACATGGAAGATGTTCAGCTGCTCAGTTCACATCCAGTCACAGAGACTTTGGAGCTTCAGCTGTGGAGGAAACACAGAGAGAGAAGATGCTGCTGATTCTCCTTCATCAGTCCATCTGATGTGAGGCTGCTGTCACTTCATCATCACTTCACTGTCAAAGTCTACAAACATCAAATGTGCTTCTACTGACAGCTGGAGGAGGGACCACACCACCATCATCCATTACAAACAGCCAGGAGACAAACATCTGACAGGCTGCTGCTCAACATCAGCTAAACCAATCAGCTGATAGATTTTAGGAGACGGGAGGTGAAGACACATGAGTGTGTCTACATGAAAGGAGCTGAGGTGGAACAGGTGAACAGCTTCAGGTTCCTGCATCACTGACTCTCTACTGTTCTCTCTACTGTTCTCTGATGCTCTGAACATCAGCTGTTTCTATTATTTAGTCCACCCTCATTGATAGAAATGGACTAAATATGAGAAACAGCTCTCAGTAGAACAATATCATTCAACAGCAGCACAAAGTGCAGCCTCCAAAATGAGCAAGAAGCTGAATGAACACAAAGTGAACATTAAAGCTTGATGAAGGAGGATTTACTGCAGGACTGTTGGATCACACTGCAGCAGCTGGACCTCACAAACTGACTCTAACTGCTTTATTTCACTTCTCTCATTCTAATGACATGTGTTTGTGTCTCAGCTGCATTTCACTGTACAGTCCTGGATTGTGTGATGACAGTAAAGCTGAAGCAGCAGACTGACTTTATTCAGAGTTTCCTCACAAGTGAAATGAGTCACATGACTCCCTCTCTCCTCCACCTTGTTACCCTGCTGCTGCTCTCTGACTCTGTTCATTCTCTACTAATCTAATGACATCAGAGTAATGACATCTGTACATGTGTAACACCACACTATTTCACTGGACAGGAATCTAATCCAACATCATTTCTCACCTGTCTTTTTCTCTCTGAACAATAAATGAAGTTCAAGCTGTCCTGCTGTTCTTTCTCAAGCTTTTCTGACCACAACTTCACAAAGCTGATGATGCTGTTTGTCTTCCTGTGACCTCCTCCCTCTCCCTCTTTATTTATGCTTTATACTTTATATTAGGACTGCAGGATGAATAGAAATAGAAATTTAAATGAGCTGACAGTGTGTTGTTCAGTATTGAATGAATCTCAGTAAAGTCAGACTCAGACTTCACAGCCAGCCTGTTTCATCAGAAGCTTTCCCTCCAACTTCTTTATTTCCCTAACGGTGATTAATGTTCTGAGTTCTGCACATCTACACAGATCAGCTGTTACACACACTCAGGTTTATAGTGGGATTGTTTTATAATAAAGCAGAAGTTATAGATGAATCCTGAGCTCTGTAACTGCTGTGAAACAATCAGAAGCTTTCTGATTATCAGCACTTCCTCTCTTCATTCACTCCGTAGCTCGACCACAGCAGCAGCATCAGCTCTCTGTCCCACTGCGTCAGCGTTAATCCGACTCTGAACCGGTTCTGTACCGTTTATACAGAACAGGGAAGCAGAGTGAAGGGACAGTTGTAACAGTGTCACTTCCACCAATGAGGGATGACATAAAAGTCTTTTGATCAATTTCATGTATAACCACTCACTACCTGACCTTGCATGGAAATTACGTGGCAGTGTGAAGAAGTGTGCAGAGTTTAGGGCAAAAATACATTTTCCAGGTAAAAGTCCATGTTTTGATTAATACTGATACTGTTTAAACTTGTATTAGATTAAAGAGCAGGTTCTTAGGTTAAATGTGATTTATGTTCATTTCAAACCACCATGTTGCTACAGCTATTTAAACGGATGTCAGGGGTGGCGATGGTTGTAACACCTTTTAACAAAGTGTTACAACCATCCCAAGCATATTTCTCTATGCTCAGTATATCCAGACAGTGGGAGAGGAAAATGAATAGGCTTGTGTCTGCACTTGTACTTAAGGTTGCATCAGATAAGGTAAGGCAGATAAAGTCAGTGAGGTCAATCAGCAAAGACTTCTTTATCTACCATGTGACACTGCGCAGGTACTGCAAGAAACTGGCAAAACCTCAGAGAACAAGGTTCCAGAAAGCTGCCAGCGTGTACAGTACAATCATTAACTCAGCAGCAAACTTGTACTATGGACTCACTCCACACTACATAGGCCTGCTGAGCATGTGACAGGTGCAGATTAGGACGTCCTATCTACTGCTACACTGATGACTGATGAGATAACAGACACACACTGCACTTCATGTTTCATCATTTTAGACTAACAGTGTGCATGATTTTTGGTTTATTAACTATCAAACATCCCGGCCGGAAAACCTTTGCTGCATGTCACCCCCCCCCCCCCCCCCCACAGTCTGTCAACTGTCAAATAAAAATAAAATAATTTTACGTGGATTATAATGAGCTGCTTCTGACCTCCTGGTGGAGGTTTCCCATTCATGTGTTTGTGTCAGTAGGTATTATCAGATAATGTTCTCTAAGAAAGCTCTTCCAATGTTCCTGTAACACTGTTCCTCAACTTATTTTTATTAATTTTAAGATTTATATAACTTTTTCTTCACCATCATCAAGACACCAAAAGACATTCAAATAACCACATGGAAATAAATACAATGACAATAAATAAAGAATTAAAATAAATAAAACAACAATAATAATAAAGAATAAAAATAAAAAAGTGAATAGGAAACAAAAAACAGACTAACACAAGAACACCCACAGCGTCAAACAGACAGAAGGATCATGACCAACTGAGAATGACTGTGCCCAGTTATTCTAGACCATGCCAAACCAGTCAAGCCACTCCGAAGGGCATGGGGCCCCAGAAAAAAAAATTCTGCATAGGTGCTGAGACAAAAAGTGTTACAACCATCCCGTTTCCTCTACTATAGAGTATATAGGCTACAATATATTGTACACAACTGAGTATTCATAATATATAGTTTAGAGAATATTATAGAAAGACCAAACTGACTAAATGTTGGACTGAGAGAAAAGGGAACAACTACAAATCCGTCGGAGTCTGTTCTGGATCAAAAGTTGATTCCCACTCAGTCCTGGACTAATCAGAGTCAGCTGTTAACTGAGCTGAGCTCCTCTCAACACTAACAGCAGCTTCACTTTTTACTTTTATCACTTTTTACTGTCAAATAACTGAAAACTGTCACTTACCCAAGCTTCACACGGAGAACATATCTGCGACACAGTGAAAACTCCAAAGGTTAAAGGACATAAATGGATGCTGCAGACAGGAAATGAGAGAGATAAAAACAGGTGCTGCTGCAGAAGTAAAACCATTCAGCAGGCTGCTTGAAGTAAACTGCTGCTGTTAGCTTCATATTATTACGACTAACAGTACTGGAAGAAGTACTCTGATACTTTACTGTAGTAAAACTACTAATACACTCATGTACAAATACTCCATTACAAGTAAAAGCACTGCAAATATTACAGTAAAACTACATATAGGTATATTATAGATTTCCTGAATCCTTGCAGTCCTGGTCCACAGCCGATCTGGCACATACTGGTGGCTCAGGAGGTAAAGCGGTCATCCACCAATTGGAAGATCAGCGGTTCGAGTCCACATGTCGATGTGTCCTTGGACAAGACACTTAAGCCCAAATTGCTCCTGTTGATGTGTGAATGTGTATGAATGTTAGTTTACCTGTGATGAGCACTGGTTGGCACCTCGCCATCAGGGATGTAGCACCAAATTCTGGGCCCCCATACATAAACCTCCTGAAGGATCCCCCCACCCTAAACCCACTTAAGTTGTTTTACTGTGAATTGTGTTGTTTTAAGTTTAAGCTCACAGTATTGGAGATGCACAGCCAGTCCTTCCAGTGTCCCTTAGCTCTGCTTTTCTTGGCATCTGATCAGTTTTTGACCCAAACATGAAGCCAAATCAACTAGACCTGCCTCTCTAAACTGAGCTAAAGTACTGCGAGCTGGTCTTTTTTTAAAACTCAGACCAATGAATTACTATGCTCAGTATATATCATATCTAACCCTGTCAGATATATTTCACAGCTAGAGTTAAAGACATTAACCCATCCAAAAAGCAAACCAAGGCAGCCTGAGTCACACAGCACACAACCACAGGGATGATGAGTGATTATGGAGCGCCCCCTCCTGACTGCTGAGCCCAAACTGAGGAACTGCACCCTAGACTTCATGTGTGTACCGGTGGTGGGTACTTATGCACCTACAAACCGTCTGTATTGAGGAAGACAAATTGCCCCAGCCAATACTTCGGGGTGCTCCTGAGCCAAATGCTGCCAGCCGCTCAGACAACACACAAAAATAACAAACAGCCCTGAAAACAAAGCAACAGCCTCTTTGTGAGATGACTGCTGCTACAGCCGACCTGGGGACACAATAAAATGCTCCAGCCAGACAACAAATGGCCCAGCTGCTCATCTACAACCATCACACAGCTGTATACTGCATAACCCACACTCACCATTCACCTTGGCTACACACATTATATGCAGTTCAACATAATAGAGAACTAAAGGAGTCTCAAACCCTACCTAGGAAGGAAGGAAAGGAGGGAGGGAAGGAAGGAAGGAAAGAACTAAAGGAGTCTCGAACCCTACCTGCTCAACTTAAACAAAGGAAACTATCACTGTGAGCTTCTCAAACCAAATACACTGCTCAAACTCACCCAACACTTCAACATGTCCCAGCAGACTTGTACTATTATGGAGTTAGATTTGTTTCATAATGTTGTGTGTGTGCAGATCGACAATCTGTGTGTAAATGTGTAATCTGTAAATATAAACACCTTCCACAAATACAAAAAAAAGATTTGTATACTCACAAAAATATTTTGCAAATATAAAACGGATCTGCAAATACACAAACAAATTCCACAAATATAAAAAATACATTAAATTAATTTACAAATAAATGAAAAGCATTTGTGAATATCTTCCTAACATTTACAACTTTCGAACAGGCATTTGTGAACTTTTGAAACAAACTTTCTGCCGAACGAAAATCCACTCGTATCACTCGGCCATTTTCGGATAGCAAGTGATCGCCTACTGGTGACGTCATTTCCTCATATAAAAGTAAGAGCACGCAGTCTTTCTATGAGCTTTTTAAAAATGTTTATCAGCGATAAGTGACGTGCATTCATGGTTTCATGTTAATGTCATACAGTGATTATTAGTGTGTGTTTATTTGTTCTATGTATATTATCTAGCACACACTTTCATATACATTTCTGTTTGAGTATGAAAGGCACCAGGATGCTTGTGGGCAACGTTCAGCTCTCTAAAGCGGTGGCTTGGCTGCCTCTTCAGTAAGCAGTTATCAGCCACCTCATACTTTATATTTTTCATGTATTCTTTCAGATGGGTAAAAGTCACAACGCACTTCACATCTTATAAGTAGTGTACTCTTACTAATGTAGTTCTAATGTCTATGTGTAAGCATTCATGTTGCGGGCTGGGAGAACGAACAGGGTGCAGGATTTTATACATTGCAATTTACAAGATGCATTGTAAATAGACCAGAAGTCATAACAATCCAACCTGTAAAGAGGGCCCCATGCAGTCTATGTTCTAACTAATGAGTTTTCTAGTTTCAATCAATAGAGCAATAAGTCATGATGACCATAGACATACCACTATGACCAGTAGATGGCGGTAGCATGCTTTTGTAAAAGTGATCGTCTATTGGCAGACATTTTAGAGACTGCTTTCACCATGGACACACCCAGTCAACCCCCTGTGAGTTTACATTTTCATCGTTTTTATTTCAAGCTTAGAGCTAACCAATGTTTAGCAAATTGTATATAATTAGACAATGTCTGATATTTCAAGTAGTTTGCCAGTTTACTTGTTAGCTAATCAATCCTACCTGACAATTCAGCACATGGACAAGTTAGCTAATGTTAGCTTAACATTAATTAGCTCTAGAAAGAATTAAAAAAATAAAAATGTAACCCTTTATTTCATCTTTCTTAGATTTTGTGACTGTATTAATAATAAATCAGAGATAAAGAAATGGAAATAAAGTTTGTGTACAAACTTCCAGATTAACATTACATTTTGAAATCACACAAAAGCCACACAAAAGTCTTGCATGCTTTATTTTTCACTGTTGATGATTTATTTATATCTGATAGGACTTGAAAGATGTTGAAGCATTGGCCATAAACCTGGTGGAATTAATTGGCAGAACCATTGGGACAGGCCAAAGTGCAGCTACTCTGCCCCGTCCTATTCGCCCTAACATTCCTCCTTTGGAAAGAGGGAATTCTTCTGTTCCCGCTTCCGCTGCTCTAAGTACAACTTCACTCCGCCCTGCTGCCAGCGCGGATATGTCCGTTTCATCTCCCCATATCACCCCAAATTCCACAAGGATACAGGAGGAGATGTCACGTAACTGAGTCTAAAGTTGGAACATATACAATCTGAACATTATCCCATTCTTTATATGCTGCTGCTACTACTCTAACTCACCATCTCATTCCTCTACTTAATTTCTTATTACTTTAGACTTTTTCCTGGGCATTTCGGAAGAGGTGGACTAAAACCAAAAAGAGGGCAAAAAAGATTTTCTCAGCCTACGAAAGCAGCTACAGATAAGAGTATAACACTCACAGTGTTTGCTCTCCCCAGGCAAACAGGGAAAACTCCCAAGGGTCACATAGAGGAAATGAGTAGTGGGTGTTTTTATAATTCTTAAATGTAAAAAAAAAAAGGGTCAATTTAGGGTTAGACAGTATGTCAGGGTTAAAGGAGGAGATGGTGAACACAGAGATGAAGGCAGATTATAATAAATATAAATCATAAACAGAGACATTAATATAAATATCGTTAATGAGACTAAAGATGGATTAATACACACATCACCTCACTGTATCTATAGCAACTATAGCACAACCTGTATCTATAGCAACTGTAACACAACCTGTATCTATAGCAACCATAACACAACCTGTATCTATAGCAACCATAGCACTACCTGTATCTATAGCAACCATAACACAACCTGTATCTATAGCAACCATAACACAACCTGTATCTGTAGCAACCATAGCACAACCTGTATCTATAGCAACCATAACACAACTTGTTTCTACAGCAACCATAACACAACTTGTATCTATAGCAACCATAGCACAACCTGTATCTATAGCAACCATAACACAACCTGTATTATAGCAACCATAACACAACCTGAATCTATAGCAACCATAACACAACTTGTATCTATAGCAACCATAACACTACCTGTATCTATAGCAACCATAGCACAACCTGTATCTACAGCAACCATAGCACAACCTCTATCTATAGCAACCATAACACAACCTGTATCTATAGAAACCATAGCACAACTTGTATCTATAGCAGTGCTTCTCAAAGTGTGGGGCGCGCCCCACTGGTGTGGAACGGAGACATGACAGGTGGGGCGCGACAAACGGGAGGAAATTTTCAATTTCACGCCTATCTTACTGTAAATGCTATTGACAATAAAGATAATTCACTCTAAACAAAACACACACACAATCAAAGTAATAGCCTAATAATTAATAGCTACAATTATTAAAAAGCATTAGGAGACGGAGAAAAATGTAACCTGGAACTAAAGTGCAAAAACAATGATTGACGTCGGAATGTTAATTGCAGCGGGCCAATATTTGCAGCGGGACCGTTGATACATCCATGAGCGGGACACCCGGTAACTGTGAGAAACATGGATAGATTTGTGACACGGACCACAAAAGAGCCAGCGCCACCATCACACACACAAGACAAGACAGAGGGGCCAAGTCAACCAAAAATCCAACCAAAAAGAAAATATGACGAAAGCTATATTGGTCTTGGATTTACGGTTTCAGTGGTCGGTGCAGAGGAGAGACCAATGTGTGTTCTGTGTCTGAAGCCGTTAGCAGCGGACAGCATGCGACCAAACAAATTACGGAGGCACCTGGAGACAACACACCCCAGTCACGCTACCAAGCCACTGGATTTCTTTAAAAGAAAATTGGCAGAATATCGACAGCAGGAGCAACGCATGGTAAAGGCTGCGTCAGTTAACTGTCAAGCACAAATTGCCTCATACAAAGTTGCATACAGAATCGCGCAATGCAAAAAGCCACATACAATTGCTGAGCAGCTGATTTTGCCCGCTGCTCTTGACATGGTGACAGCTATGATGGATGAGAAAAGCGCAGCCAAATTGAAAACTATCCCTCTTTCAAATGACACAATTGCGAGGCGCATATGTGACATTTCAAATGATCTTGAAGATCAACTCATTCAAAAAATAAAAGAAACACGTTTTGCATTGCAAGTGGATGAGGCTACCGACAGCAATAAAGACAGCTTGTTTATTTCATATGTCCGCTTTGTGAACAGCGAGTCAATGTGTGAGGATTTGCTGTTTTGCAAATACATAAAAAAGAGAGCCACGGCTGACTAATATGACTGATATACTTGGTGCTACTAATTTCAATAAATTTGAAATAATTTGAAGTAATTCGTCAAGATCTTTGTTGGGGCGACGGGGGGAAGTGGGGCTTGAAAATCCCCACTTGTTCAAAGTGGGGAATGACGAAAAAAGTTTGAGAACCACTGATCTATAGCAACCATAGCACAACCTGTATCTATAGCAACCATAACACAACCTGTATCTATAGCAACCGTAGCACAACCTGTATCTATAGCAACCATGGAACCTGTATCTATAGCAACCATAACACAACCTGTATCTATAGCAACCATGGCACAACCTGTATCTATAGAAACCATAACACAACCTGTATCTATAGCAACCATAACACAACTTGTTTCTATAGCAACCATAACACAACCTCTATCTATAGCAATCATAGCACAACCTGTATCTATAGCAACCATAACACAACCTGTATCTATAGCAACCATAGCACAACTTGTATCTATAGCAACCATAGCACAACCTGTATCTATAGCAACCATAACACAACCTGTATTATAGCAACCATAACACAACCTGTATCTATAGCAACCATAACACAACTTGTATCTATAGCAACCATAACACAACCTGTATCTAAAGCAACCATAGCACAACCTGTATCTATAGCAACCATAGCACAACCTGTATCTAGAGCAATCATAACACAGACTGTATCTATAGCAGCCATAACACAACCTGTATCTATAGCAACCATAGCACAACCTCTATCTATAGCAACCATAACACAACCTGTATCTATAGCAACCATAACACAACCTGTATCTATAGCAACCATAGCACAACCTGTATCTATAGCAACCATGACACAACCTGTATCTATAGCAACCGTAGCACAACCTGTATCTATAGCAACCATAGAACCTGTATCTATAGCAACCATAACACAACCTGTATCTATAGCAACCATAACATAACCTGTATCTATAGCAACCATAGAACCTGTATCTATAGCAACCATGACACAACCTGTATCTATAGCAACCATAACACAACCTGTATCTATAGCAACCATAGAACCTGTATCTATAGCAACCATGACACAACCTGTATCTATAGCAACCATAACACAACCTGTATCTATAGCAACCATAACACAACCTGTATCTATAGCAACCATGACACAACTTGTTTCTATAGCAACCATAACACAACCTCTATCTATAGCAATCATAGCACAACCTGTATCTATAGCAACCATAACACAGCTTGTATCTATAGCAACCATAGCACAACTTGTATCTATAGCAACCATAGCACAACCTGTATCTATAGCAACCATAACACAACCTGTATTATAGCAACCATAACACAACCTGTATCTATAGCAACCATAACACAACTTGTATCTAAAGCAACCATAGCACAACCTGTATCTATAGCAACCATAGCACAACCTGTATCTAGAGCAATCATAACACAGACTGTATCTATAGCAGCCATAACACAACCTGTATCTATAGCAACCATAGCACAACCTGTATCTAGAGCAATCATAACACAGACTGTATCTATAGCAGCCATAACACAACCTGTATCTATAGCAACCATAGCACAACCTCTATCTATAGCAACTATAACACAACCTGTATCTATAGCAACCATAGCACAACCTGTATCTATAGCAACCATAGCACAACCTGTATCTATAGCAACCATGACACAACCTGTATCTATAGCAACCGTAACACAACCTGTATCTATAGCAACCGTAGCACAACCTGTATCTATAGCAACCATGACACAACCTGTATCTATAGCAACCATGACACAACCTGTATCTATAGCAACCATAGCACAACCTGTATCTATAGCAACCACAGCAAAACCTGTATCTATAGCAACCATTGTACAACCTGTATCTATAGCAACCATAACACAACCTGTATCTATAGCAACCATAACACAACCTGTATCTATAGCAACCATAGCACAACCTGTATCTATAGCAACCATAGCACAACCTGTATCTATAGCAACCATGACACAACCTGTATCTATAGCAACCATAACACAACCTGTATCTATAGCAACCATGACACAACCTGTATCTATAGCAACCATAACACAACCTGTATCTATAGCAACCATAGCACAACCTGTATCAATAGCAACCACAGCAAAACCTGTATCTATAGCAACCATAGAACAACCTGCATCTATAGCAAAGAAACCAGGAAGACTTTGGCTGTTTTCACGATTGTTTCTATTTTATTGCAGCTGTTTCTTTCTCTTCCTGTTTTTTATTCTGCTCAGTTGATCCAAACTAACCGCATGTTGACCAATCACCTGTTTCTCAGCCGTCGAAATGAGAAATGAAACAGTCGATCACAAGACTCGATTCTCTTCACATAAAAGCAAAAATAATGATCAACATCAAGACGTAAACTTCTTCAGTCTGAGGTGGAACCTGAAGGAGAGATAATCACAGTTATTATAGTTCAGAAATGTTGACTAGATTTTATTTTTATTTAGTTTTTCGGTTTAGTTTCACTGAGTTTAACAAATGATGAAGTAGTTTTAGTTTAGTTTTATTTTGAAGGCATTGACTAGTTTTAGTTTCTAGTGATGAAGTAGTTTTAGTGTTTCTGTACTTGTAGTCTTAGTTTTCTTGTTTCAGGTTTTAGGAGGAAAGTCTTGATTAGTAGAAGCTGTACAAGATGAAATAATGCTGACACTGAACACTTTTTTACTAAAAAAAGAAAAGCTCTCGCCTCTCTATCTTTATCATCACCACACTGCTAGAAACCAAACAACTTCCTGTGTAGATTCAATTCTTGGTCATAAGACTCACGTATTTAATGGGTGGTGGTCATGTACTCTGTTTCACCTTTTTAGAGTGCCTATTTATAAAAGCAGACATGTCTTGCACTTCCTTTAGCAAAAGAGAAGAGACGTCATCTCGTATGTCTGACAGAGTTTGAGGTTTAGGTATTTAAAGATCAGTTTCTCTCTTCAGTATATTAAACTCTTCACTGACAGCAGCACTCAGACTGTTGATCAGACCTCTTGACCATCATGAGTGTTTGTGAACTGTGGTTCGTTCTGCTTCTGCTGCTTCCTGCATATAACAACAGCCAAGGTACTGTACAGGAACTACTTTTTATTATTTATCATTGAAGACTGACGTTGTTTTCTAATCATCTTTGGTTTAAAGATATTTTCTATATTTCATAATGACTTTTATGATTGTTTGTTTGCAGTGACTGATGTGAAAACCACTGGGAGAGAACCATATGTCGCTCCAATATGCACCAATGAAACCAAGGCTCTCACACTTATAATATGTAAGATCAACACAGAGAGGATCAGGAGACCAGAGTGTAACCTGACGTATCACATTGAACACGGCTTTAATCATGGATGTGACTCCAGGTTCAGACTCATGAAAGAGAATCAGATTTTTTTTCTTAACCTGACCAGTTTAACACCAGAGGACAGTGGGAACTACAGCTGTGAGTGTACATATCCTGGATATACATTGACTCCCTATCTTAACATCACTGTGGAAGGTAAACACAAGTTATATATTTGTCGTCATACTTTGGTTAAATTTACATTGATTATTTTGCATTGTGTTATATTGTTAACATGACGGTATGATGCTTATACAACATGCAGTAATTATAACAGAAACGTTGTGCTTGAACAGCATTAGTGCTCACAGTAACACCCTGCATTGGTTTTGGTCTATGTCGTGGTCATTTATTAGTAATGACTTGCAGATTTCAACAATCAAATATTACAGAAGCATCTTATCTTTTTTTGTTTTGCAATTAGAGAAAATTCCAGTGACATTTATCTGACAGGTAGTTTTTGTTATTTAGAGGATGAAGAGCCTCACGAATCCAGCGAAACATTGATTGCCAGTTCTTTTGTTGAAGAGATTGTATTCATCATCATAACTGGACTTGTGTTCATCAACATAACTGGACTTATCCTGAAATGTGTCCACACAAGAAAAAATAACAGGTGAGAGACTTTAATAGTCATATTTTATATCTTTATATGGGCATGAGGCGGGGCCATGGGCGGAGCGGGGAGGTTACTATGGTTACGAGGGCTGGATCTCGAGGACATTGGTCAATCAGCCTGTCAATCAGGACGTAGCCACGCCCTAATGCATACCCTGCTTTATCGTCACATATAAAATCAGGGAGGCCAAAATGTCCCAAATGAACATCATACTGCATTGAAGAAGGCTTTAAACTAGCGATTGAGACCATAAACACATTTTGAAAACGTGTACTGAGGTTAGAAATCAAGTGAGAAGTTGGTGAATTCTCCATTGACTTGTATAGAGACGGTCGCCCCCTGGTGGCCTTTTGATAGAATGCAGCTCTAAGTTACTTCCTGGTTGGCCTCATTTCAGAGGACCAGAACTCCCCGCCTGGTTTCTACCTGTTTGGCAGCAGGAATAAGTTGTTGTGTTACTGCATTTATTGATCCTTGTTACTGGAATTGTTTTTGGATTTATCTTCAGAAAAATTTAATTGGAGGTGAAAAAAAATCTGACTTAAGAGCTTTAAACCTTTTAAAATGGTTTTGTTGGAAAGCACAGAAGGCCTGGTGTGTGTGTGTGTGTGTGTGTGTGGTGTGTGTGTGTATTTGGTGTGTCACTAACTGATATTTGATCTTATTTAAAGAAACTGTTCAAGAACAGACACATTTGAATTACCTGCGTGTGAAACTCCCAGGCCGTTGGTGAGTCATGTACTTTCTGATCAGAGTGTGTCAGGTTTAGACGTTAGAGTTTTCTCTTGCAAGGAGAACGTAGAGATATGCTCAGTTACAAATATCCTCCCGTTCTGAAGCATATCCTCGAACCCTCTCTTTTTATTCTCTTAGGGCGTTCCCTAGTTACACAACCGTTGTTGCTCTAAAGCAGTGTTTCTCAACCAGGGGTCCGTGGACCCCTAGTTGTCCGTGGTGTAATTGTCCTTGAAAATAAAATAGCTTTTAAACAAAGATCCTATGACATTTATAGAAATAGGATTATTTTACTCAAATGTGACTGAGACCTTTATCTACCTAAACTACAGAGGACAGAGTAACAGGACCTTTTGTCTCTAATTACATCTGTTTCACAAGTGCAATTTATTGTATTTTAATAAGAGATCTCGCTCCCGTTTGCATTGTTAAAAGTTACTGCATGACGCTGTTCATACAAACTTAACACGATCTGCATCTGTTTCAAATGAAAAGCCCCCTACTGTTTCAGTGGTCATACACGTACTATCAAACCACGCCATGAAACCGGCACACCTGCAGCGGCATTTAAGCACCAGGCACCAATCAAAGATGGGCAAGACTGCTGACTTCTTCAAACGAAAATTGTCCAAGTTCAGGAGAGCACAAAATCACATGCATGCCGCAAGTCACACTTCAGCAACTTCCCTCCAAGCTTTTTACCAGGTAGCTTTGCTAGTCGCCAAAGCTATAAAGCCATATACAATAGCAGAGGAGCTAATTGTGCCAGCAGCAGCTATCTTAGCTGAAACCATGGTGGATAAAAAAGCCGCAGATGATATCCGGTCAGTACCGCTGTCTAACGACACGATATGCCGCAGGGTGGATGAGATGGCTGGTGACCTTGTTGAGCAGGTGACTGATAAACTGAAGAGAGCTGTCTCTTTTGCAGTACAGATAGACGAGTCTACGGAAGTGAATGGAGTAGCCCAGTAACTGGGCATAAAAATTCTGTTTTGTTAAATATTTCTGAAAGTTGATGCATAAAAATTCTGTTTTGTTACACATATATGTTACGTACATCTAAGTTACAACTGAAAGCTCTTATTTTGCCTCAAAGAGTGAATAATTGCCATAATGCAATTTAAAATGCAGTTTCTACCCCCCCCCCCCCCCCCAATGGGAGGGTCCTCAGGGTAGATAATAAATATGCAGGGGGTCCAGGACCCCAAAAAGGTTGAGAACCACCGCTCTAAAGGATGGGGTCACACAGCAACAACGTGATCAAGACTAACATCTTTGCATAATAACATATCAGCTTCTTGGCACATGTTGTCTTCTTTTCGTAAGACGGCTCTTGGTAAGACTGGTTCCTCTTTCTCTTGAAATCGAGCACGGCTCCTGTTTCACAACGATAGCTCAAGCTTCTGCAAGTCATCAGCCTCCAGTCACGTACGCACTTATAGAACTTTGTGAAAAACAACTCAAGCATACAGCACACTTGCACATTCTAATAGAAAAGGTTAGTTGCAATATAAAAGGTAAATATGAGATAACTTATGTACAATTTGCCCAAATTCTCATATCACTTATATCAACCTTTTCAATAGATTTTCAGTTGTAAGATCATTTTTATGGAATCAAATAAGTTTACACTCAGAGTTTTAAATGTCATGCTGTTTACCAGTCCGGATCCACATCAGATGGAACTGGGAAAAGATCAGGAAAGTTATCCTCTGGATCTTCGTCACTGTCTTCTCCATTTTTTTCCAAGCAAAGGATACATTTATGTGAATCGGTTTTCCACTGGTGTAATGGCAGTTGTGATCAGTCTATTTATCAAAGAGCGTAGACAAGGAATACAACAACATCCACACAAAGTCAATATCGCTGCAAAAACTGCAATCGACACCAGGACAGAGGATACCAAAGTTCTATACTTCCCAAAGACATCCATCCAGGAATCCCACAGAGTGGTATCAACACCGGAATGATCTTTAATTTTACCATTTAGAGCCTGTAGGCCCTCGATGGCTTTGGTCAAGCTGCCATCAGCAGCCGTGTTGTTAGGGATGAATGTGCAGCACTTTTCTCCGAACATTGCACACACACCACTCTTCTCTGCTAACAACATATCCAGTGCTATCCTATTCTGGAAAGCCATAAGGGAAGTCGCAGCCAGCTGACCATGCACTGCTTCAAACCACTTTGAGTCCAATTGCCTAGTTTCTGAACATTGTAATGGATGTAGTTATTTCTGTCTATATTTTTGTTTGTTGTACACCACCAACACAGGATAGATTCAAATCCTGACGCAACTTTATCAGACAATTTGTATTCACCAGGTACACCGCATGGAACTCCTATTTGCATCAATATAGGTTGGGTCTTTGTTTGTCAGCCAAGCAGCAGATCTTTTCTTAAGATGCCACTGTTGTCGTACAAGGCTAACCGTCCTAAGCATTAAGTCCTTAGCAGTCATAGGAAGTACAGCAACTGGTAACAGTAATGTCACGAGAGCACAATAGCCAGTCACATTTATAGGTAATTTGTCAAACAGTCTTTCATCACCACACCACCACCAGATGTCTCCTCGAGACACAGGTTTGAAGCCATTATTCACAGTCTTCGTTGGCTGGCTCCTACTCTACGTCTTGTTCTAGTCAGTTCTTTAGTGTCGACCTGGCGCTGAGTTTGATTCAGAATAACAGTGGGTGTATCAGTTTTAGATGACTCCCACATATACCAGACAAACAGAACGATCAGGATCGCAATGATAGACACTGTCCAACAACGGATGGCGTCACACAGCCATCTAGGAGTCATTTTGGCCGAAATTCTCCTCTACTAGGTTTGGTGTCTTGTAAGAACTTCACTGACTTTCAGGTATACCCCAACTCTAGATGTCTGGGTCTACTCTATTATCAGTCTTTGGCTCACCTCCCCTGTCAGAGTTTTCAGTCGAAATGATCTTTTTACCAGCAACTTTACCAGGTCTAAACATTGCGTCCACGATCTTCCTGTTTCCTCCATACATTTCTTTAATCTGTTTTTAATTGTCCCATTCATTCTTTCCACTAACCCTGCACTTTGGGGATGATATGCACAATGGTTCTTTAAATCTAGGTGAAACATTATTCCAATCTTTTTTACCACTTGGTTAACGAAATGAGCTCAATTATCACTATATATCTTCTCAGGAATTCCATACTTGGGAATAATATCTTTACACAGTGCCTTTGCTACTGTTAAGGCATCTGGATGTTTTGTTGGAAAGATTTCAATCCACTTTGAAAATGTGTCTATTATGACCAAGCAATACTTTTTCCCTTCACTTTGGTTCAATTCTATAAAGTCCATATGGATGATTTGAAACGGATATTGAGGTGTAGGAAAACATCCTCTGCGTGGTCTCAAATTTCCCTGTGGATTGTGTTTAGCACAGGTCAAACATGCTCTACAAACATTTTTTGAATAAGAATTGAATCCATGGGGACTTCTGGTTCCGGCCATGCCCGAGTCAGACGCATAAACAGAACACTCTGCCCGATTTTCAGTTTAAATTAACCTGAAAACCAACCATATCCCACGTACAACTTAAGATGACCACGAAAATGAGCTCAAACCAAAAACAGACTGAAATGGACACCAGAACCGGGAAAAATGATGACCCATAGACGAAACAAAAGCAGCTGACACTCGATGCTAACTTAACCAACAGTGAGTCTGGAGCTGAACAGCTAATGCTAGAAGAGCTCCGGAAATTCAGACAAGAGTCCGGGGAGGCACAACGACAAATTAAAGATTCCCAGACACGGATGGAGACGTCAATGGCCGAAATTAAACAGCAGATAAACACACTTGAGGAGAGGCTGACCGCCAACGAAACCAGAATGAGTAACACCGAAGACCGGGGCCTACGGCAAGAAAGGGCGCTGGCTCACCTGCTAAGTAAGGATGCTAAGCTAACCGCTAGACTGGACGACCTGGAAAACAGGCTTCGCAGGAACAACATCAGAGTGTATGGAATACCTGAAGACGCAGAGGGTAAAGAGATGATTCCGTTCATAACTAATCTTTTTAAGTCAACTCTGAAACTGCAGGAAGAAATGAACATATGCTTAGAGAGGGCTCAAAGGGCCATAACGCCGAAGCCGAAGCCGACAGCGCCACCGAGATCAATAATAGTGCGGTTTTTGGACTTTAAAGTTAAACAAACGGTGCTTCAACAAGCCTGGGCCCAACGAGATGTGAAGTTTCAGGGGAAAAATGTTTATTTCGACCAAGACTACTCCCAGGAGGTCCAGAGGAAGAGAAAGCAAGTGTTTTGTTAAATATTTCTGAAAGTTGATGCATAAAAATTCTGTTTTGTTACACATATATGTTACGTACATCTAAGTTACAACTGAAAGCTCTTATTTTGCCTCAAAGAGTGAATAATTGCCATAATGCAATTTAAAATGCAGTTTCTACCCCCCCCCCCCCCCCAATGGGAGGGTCCTCAGGGTAGATAATAAATATGCAGGGGGTCCAGGACCCCAAAAAGGTTGAGAACCACCGCTCTAAAGGATGGGGTCACACAGCAACAACGTGATCAAGACTAACATCTTTGCATAATAACATATCAGCTTCTTGGCACATGTTGTCTTCTTTTCGTAAGACGGCTCTTGGTAAGACTGGTTCCTCTTTCTCTTGAAATCGAGCACGGCTCCTGTTTCACAACGATAGCTCAAGCTTCTGCAAGTCATCAGCCTCCAGTCACGTACGCACTTATAGAACTTTGTGAAAAACAACTCAAGCATACAGCACACTTGCACATTCTAATAGAAAAGGTTAGTTGCAATATAAAAGGTAAATATGAGATAACTTATGTACAATTTGCCCAAATTCTCATATCACTTATATCAACCTTTTCAATAGATTTTCAGTTGTAAGATCATTTTTATGGAATCAAATAAGTTTACACTCAGAGTTTTAAATGTCATGCTGTTTACCAGTCCGGATCCACATCAGATGGAACTGGGAAAAGATCAGGAAAGTTATCCTCTGGATCTTCGTCACTGTCTTCTCCATTTTTTTCCAAGCAAAGGATACATTTATGTGAATCGGTTTTCCACTGGTGTAATGGCAGTTGTGATCAGTCTATTTATCAAAGAGCGTAGACAAGGAATACAACAACATCCACACAAAGTCAATATCGCTGCAAAAACTGCAATCGACACCAGGACAGAGGATACCAAAGTTCTATACTTCCCAAAGACATCCATCCAGGAATCTCACAGAGTGGTATCAACACCGGAATGATCTTTAATTTTACCATTTAGAGCCTGTAGGCCCTCGATGGCTTTGGTCAAGCTGCCATCAGCAGCCGTGTTGTTAGGGATGAATGTGCAGCACTTTTCTCCGAACATTGCACACACACCACTCTTCTCTGCTAACAACATATCCAGTGCTACAAGGCTAACCGTCCTAAGCATTAAGTCCTTAGCAGTCATAGGAAGTACAGCAACTGGTAACAGTAATGTCACGAGAGCACAATAGCCAGTCACATTTATAGGTAATTTGTCAAACAGTCTTTCATCACCACACCACCACCAGATGTCTCCTCGAGACACAGGTTTGAAGCCATTATTCACAGTCTTCGTTGGCTGGCTCCTACTCTACGTCTTGTTCTAGTCAGTTCTTTAGTGTCGACCTGGCGCTGAGTTTGATTCAGAATAACAGTGGGTGTATCAGTTTTAGATGACTCCCACATATACCAGACAAACAGAACGATCAGGATCGCAATGATAGACACTGTCCAACAACGGATGGCGTCACACAGCCATCTAGGAGTCATTTTGGCCGAAATTCTCCTCTACTAGGTTTGGTGTCTTGTAAGAACTTCACTGACTTTCAGGTATACCCCAACTCTAGATGTCTGGGTCTACTCTATTATCAGTCTTTGGCTCACCTCCCCTGTCAGAGTTTTCAGTCGAAATGATCTTTTTACCAGCAACTTTACCAGGTCTAAACATTGCGTCCACAATCTTCCTGTTTCCTCCATACATTTCTTTAATCTGTTTTTAATTGTCCCATTCATTCTTTCCACTAACCCTGCACTTTGGGGATGATATGCACAATGGTTCTTTAAATCTAGGTGAAACATTATTCCAATCTTTTTTACCACTTGGTTAACGAAATGAGCTCAATTATCACTATATATCTTCTCAGGAATTCCATACTTGGGAATAATATCTTTACACAGTGCCTTTGCTACTGTTAAGGCATCTGGATGTTTTGTTGGAAAGATTTCAATCCACTTTGAAAATGTGTCTATTATGACCAAGCAATACTTTTTCCCTTCACTTTGGTTCAATTCTATAAAGTCCATGTGGATGATTTGAAACGGATATTGAGGTGTAGGAAAACATCCTCTGCGTGGTCTCAAATTTCCCTGTGGATTGTGTTTAGCACAGGTCAAACATGCTCTACAAAAATTTTTTGAATAAGAATTGAATCCATGGGGACTTCTGGTTCCGGCCATGCCCGAGTCAGACGCATAAACAGAACACTCTGCCCGATTTTCAGTTTAAATTAACCTGAAAACCAACCATATCCCACGTACAACTTAAGATGACCACGAAAATGAGCTCAAACCAAAAACAGACTGAAATGGACACCAGAACCGGGAAAAATGATGACCCATAGACGAAACAAAAGCAGCTGACACTCGATGCTAACTTAACCAACAGTGAGTCTGGAGCTGAACAGCTAATGCTAGAAGAGCTCCGGAAATTCAGACAAGAGTCCGGGGAGGCACAACGACAAATTAAAGATTCCCAGACACGGATGGAGACGTCAATGGCCGAAATTAAACAGCAGATAAACACACTTGAGGAGAGGCTGACCGCCAACGAAACCAGAATGAGTAACACCGAAGACCGGGGCCTACGGCAAGAAAGGGCGCTGGCTCACCTGCTAAGTAAGGATGCTAAGCTAACCGCTAGACTGGACGACCTGGAAAACAGGCTTCGCAGGAACAACATCAGAGTGTATGGAATACCTGAAGACGCAGAGGGTAAAGAGATGATTCCGTTCATAACTAATCTTTTTAAGTCAACTCTGAAACTGCAGGAAGAAATGAACATATGCTTAGAGAGGGCTCAAAGGGCCATAACGCCGAAGCCGACAGCGACACCGAGATCAATAATAGTGCGGTTTTTGGACTTTAAAGTTAAACAAACGGTGCTTCAACAAGCCTGGGCCCAACGAGATGTGAAGTTTCAGGGGAAAAATGTTTATTTCGACCAAGACTACTCCCAGGAGGTCCAGAGGAAGAGAAAGCAAGTGTTTTGTTAAATATTTCTGAAAGTTGATGCATAAAAATTCTGTTTTGTTACACATATATGTTACGTACATCTAAGTTACAACTGAAAGCTCTTATTTTGCCTCAAAGAGTGAATAATTGCCATAATGCAATTTAAAATGCAGTTTCTACCCCCCCCCCCCCCCAATGGGAGGGTCCTCAGGGTAGATAATAAATATGCAGGGGGTCCAGGACCCCAAAAAGGTTGAGAACCACCGCTCTAAAGGATGGGGTCACACAGCAACAACGTGATCAAGACTAACATCTTTGCATAATAACATATCAGCTTCTTGGCACATGTTGTCTTCTTTTCGTAAGACGGCTCTTGGTAAGACTGGTTCCTCTTTCTCTTGAAATCGAGCACGGCTCCTGTTTCACAACGATAGCTCAAGCTTCTGCAAGTCATCAGCCTCCAGTCACGTACGCACTTATAGAACTTTGTGAAAAACAACTCAAGCATACAGCACACTTGCACATTCTAATAGAAAAGGTTAGTTGCAATATAAAAGGTAAATATGAGATAACTTATGTACAATTTGCCCAAATTCTCATATCACTTATATCAACCTTTTCAATAGATTTTCAGTTGTAAGATCATTTTTATGGAATCAAATAAGTTTACACTCAGAGTTTTAAATGTCATGCTGTTTACCAGTCCGGATCCACATCAGATGGAACTGGGAAAAGATCAGGAAAGTTATCCTCTGGATCTTCGTCACTGTCTTCTCCATTTTTTTCCAAGCAAAGGATACATTTATGTGAATCGGTTTTCCACTGGTGTAATGGCAGTTGTGATCAGTCTATTTATCAAAGAGCGTAGACAAGGAATACAACAACATCCACACAAAGTCAATATCGCTACAAAAACTGCAATCGACACCAGGACAGAGGATACCAAAGTTCTATACTTCCCAAAGACATCCATCCAGGAATCCCACAGAGTGGTATCAACACCGGAATGATCTTTAATTTTACCATTTAGAGCCTGTAGGCCCTCGATGGCTTTGGTCAAGCTGCCATCAGCAGCCGTGTTGTTAGGGATGAATGTGCAGCACTTTTCTCCGAACATTGCACACACACCACTCTTCTCTGCTAACAACATATCCAGTGCTACAAGGCTAACCGTCCTAAGCATTAAGTCCTTAGCAGTCATAGGAAGTACAGCAACTGGTAACAGTAATGTCACGAGAGCACAATAGCCAGTCACATTTATAGGTAATTTGTCAAACAGTCTTTCATCACCACACCACCACCAGATGTCTCCTCGAGACACAGGTTTGAAGCCATTATTCACAGTCTTCGTTGGCTGGCTCCTACTCTACGTCTTGTTCTAGTCAGTTCTTTAGTGTCGACCTGGCGCTGAGTTTGATTCAGAATAACAGTGGGTGTATCAGTTTTAGATGACTCCCACATATACCAGACAAACAGAACGATCAGGATCGCAATGATAGACACTGTCCAACAACGGATGGCGTCACACAGCCATCTAGGAGTCATTTTGGCCGAAATTCTCCTCTACTAGGTTTGGTGTCTTGTAAGAACTTCACTGACTTTCAGGTATACCCCAACTCTAGATGTCTGGGTCTACTCTATTATCAGTCTTTGGCTCACCTCCCCTGTCAGAGTTTTCAGTCGAAATGATCTTTTTACCAGCAACTTTACCAGGTCTAAACATTGCATCCACGATCTTCCTGTTTCCTCCATACATTTCTTTAATCTGTTTTTAATTGTCCCATTCATTCTTTCCACTAACCCTGCACTTTGGGGATGATATGCACAATGGTTCTTTAAATCTAGGTGAAACATTATTCCAATCTTTTTTACCACTTGGTTAACGAAATGAGCTCAATTATCACTATATATCTTCTCAGGAATTCCATACTTGGGAATAATATCTTTACACAGTGCCTTTGCTACTGTTAAGGCATCTGGATGTTTTGTTGGAAAGATTTCAATCCACTTTGAAAATGTGTCTATTATGACCAAGCAATACTTTTTCCCTTCACTTTGGTTCAATTCTATAAAGTCCATGTGGATGATTTGAAACGGATATTGAGGTGTAGGAAAACGACCTCTGCGTGGTCTCAAATTTCCCTGTGGATTGTGTTTAGCACAGGTCAAACATGCTCTACAAAAAATGTTTGAATAAGAATTGAATCCATAAGTGGTATAGTATTGATGTATCTGTCCTACCATCCCTCCTGTTGAGACATGTGTTAAACCATGGCTCAATATTGCTGCCCATTTATAAAGATTTTTTGGTATATTGGTTTATTTTTTGGTCATACATAGATGCATTTTGCAGTTTAGTTCCGTTCTTTTTAGAGAAACCATCTACAAACAAAACTTCCCCTGTTTCTAATGGTTGGTATTTTAAATCAGCTCTGCTTTTTGCCATTTGCTCTGCTATTTCTGGGCAATCATGCTTTATACCATCTTCTGGTAAAGGTAATAAGGTGGCAGGGTTTAAAGTTGTACATCTTTCAATAGTAAGATGTGGTTGAGACAGCAGGGTAGACATGCAAGACAAGTGTCTTGCAGGTGACAAGAATGTCATATTTGTTTGTAGCAGTCGTGCTGAAACAGCATGTGGTACTTTTAAAGTCAAAGGGTGAAACAACACTATAGCAGCACTTGTTTCCACAGCCATAGAGGATGCAATAACAGCTCTTACACAATGAGGCAATGCGCAAGCTACACTATCTAGTTTGGATGAAAAATAAGCTATAGGTTTCATTTTATCTCTATGTTGTTGCACTAATACAGAGGTCATAAAATGACCTTTACAGTCAACCATCTGAACAAATGGTTTATTATAGTCTGGCAATGCTAGTGCTGTACTGGACACTAACACTTGCTTTACTTCACAGAAAGCTTTTTCAGCTTCAGATGTCATTTTAAGATCTTCTTCATACATCAATTTATTTAACGGTGCCGTTATTTCAGCATAGTTTGGCACCCAATTTCTGCAATAATTAGTCAAACCCAAAAATGACATCATCTGCTTTTTTGTTAAAGGTTTTGGAGCTTGGAGGATTGCAGTTTTTCTGTCTTCCACTATTGTTCTTCCTCCTGCGCTCAGATTATGTCCTAAGTATTTTACTTGCATCTTACACATTTGGAGTTTATTTTTGCTCATTTTATGGCCTTCTTCGGCTAAATGCTCTAACAAGGATAAAGTGTCTTTTTTACATGTTTCTAAATCAGGAGAGACTAATAGTACGTCATCTACATATATTAAAATTTGGCTTCCCCCTGGGGGTTGAAATTTTGCCATACTTGCACTCATTACTTGAGAGTAAATAGTTGGACTTTAACAATAACCTTGAGGCAACCTGGTATATGTATATCTCTGGCCTCCAAAGGTGAAAGCAAACCAAAATTGACTATCCTTATCTACAGGCACAGAGAAAAATGCATTACTAATATCCACGACAGTAAATACTTTAGCATCTGGTCTTAAAGAGTTTAGCAGTGTGTAGGTGTGGTGTATTGCAATAACGAAGCAGCTGCACACGTTTAACAACCTTTACTAGCAGACCGGGGCGTCAAGTACCACACAGTTAACATGTGGGTCTCAGATGCCTTACTGAGCATGCGCGGCACAGCAACAACTCAAAAGTACGGCAAGTCTATTAGGCCGATCAGTAACAAGTGAATATTATATTACTGTAATATATCACATTTCCTCCCCCTTTAGCTCAAAAATAACTCAAAATATTATGGCACCCCAAAACACTGTTCATCACTATAGTGCATTAACAATCACTATCATCACTGTAACAACTAAAAATAGACATGTTCACTTAACCTTACTGAATGCTATTAATATGTTACTTTAATTGTGAACTTTTAATAAACTAAAATTCAGCAATCAGTACTTCTCAACAGTCCTCAGAACCCTGCTTAGTTCTGGTAACGCTGTGGCGTTGTGGCTGTGGTAGCGTGTAGCACACTGTGAGCGTCTCAAAGTTACTGCAATTGGGTCGGGTGGTTCAGGAAACTTTGGCAGCTCAGATGCTGGGGTCTCAGGTACCAGGGGCTGCGTTCCTGAATAAGCCTCCGCCTGCTCGGTGAACTGAGCTGGCTCCTCCTCAGGTGCTTGCCCCTGAGCGTCCGGAGAGAAGCGAGGTCTCAGCTGGTCTCCATGACGTCTGTACATTTGGTCAGTTTTTTTTACCTTGGACCTTGTATGAGACTGGGCCAGTCTGCTGCTTTACTACTCCTGGAATCCACCTTGGATTTTCTCCTGCAGTATTGCGCAGATAAACCTGCTCATCCACTTCAAACTGTCTCTCTGTAGCTTTGTTGTCGTGTTCCTCCTTCTGTCGATACTGCTTCCTCCTCACCGTTTCCGTGATGCTTGGTTTCAGGAAGTCCAACCTGGTTCGCACATGCCTCTTTAAGAACATGTCAGCCGGTGACTCGCCAGTTGTGCTATTGGGAGTCGTGCGATATCGTAGCAGGAAGTGTGAGACTTTATCATCAATGCTCAGTTCGTCTTTTGCCAGCTTTTTCATGCCTGCCTTGAAAGTTGCAACATACCTCTCAGCTAGGCCATTAGTAGCTGGGTGTCTCGGAGCACCAGTTGTGTGTAGGATTCCATTCCTTCTCACAAACTGCTGGAACTCGTCTGATGTGAAGGTTGTTGCATTGTCAGTGACTATTTGCTCTGGAACTCCCTATGATGCAAACAGTCTCTTTAGTCTGGTGATGGTTGCTGCAGAAGTTATTTGTGTCATCTTGTAAACTTCCAGCCATTTTGAATATGCGTCGACCACGATCATGAACATGTTACTCATGAACGGCCCTGCAAAGTCAATGTGAAGCCTTTTCCAAACATCCCCAGGAAACTCCCAGGGGTGTAGTGGGACTTGGCGTGGCATGTGTTGATCTAGCTGGCAAGTCTCACACTCCTTGCAGACTCTCTCCACATCCATGTCGATTTTAGGCCACCAGACATATTGCTGTGCTATAGCTTTCATCTTTACGATGCCTGGGTGTCCAGCATGGATCTCTTTTAGCACTGCTGATCTCAGTTTTGCAGGTGCAATCACTCTTGTCCCCCACAGGACGCAACCCTGCTCCACAGACAATTCATCTTTCTTTTTGTGAAACACTTTCAGTTCCTCTGGTATTTCTTTCGGCCATCCCTCCATGATGTACCTGTGCAGCTTTGAAAACACTGGGTCATTCCTTGTCGACTTGGCAATCTGTCTTGCACTCAGTGGCGCCCCCTCTAGGTGCTCACATACCAGTGCATCAATGTATGCTGACACAGTCTCAGTTCCAGCATCCTTAGTCTCGGGCAGTGGAACACGCGATAATCCATCTGCGTTGCCATGTTTTTCTGACTGGCACTCTGACTGGCCAGCACTTCCTCAATGCGTGGCAGGGGGTATATCTCAGTGTTTGTAGCCTGGTTGACAGTAACCTTGTAGTCACCGCATAAATGGAGCGTGCTGTCTCGCTTGGTTACTGGGACTACTGGGGCAGCCCACTCACTGTGCTTCACAGGGGAGATGATGCCATCATTCTCCAGCCTTTCCAGTTCTTTTTCCACTTTTTCTTTCATTGCAAACGGCAGGGGGCATGTCTTGTGGAATTTTGGAGTTGCATCAGGCTTAACAGAGATTGTCGCTTTGATGTCCTTTAATGTCCCCAATTCATCTCTGAAGACTTCACTGTTTTTTGCAATCACTTCAGGCATTGACTTGGGCGGCTCTGGTGGCTGTGTGCGTTCACTGACTGTTTTGATCATTTTCCAGTTGAGTCTTATTTGTTCCAGCCAGTTTCTCCCACACAGTGAAGGACCCTTTCCCTTCACAACTATCAGTGGTAAGTCAGCGGTCTGATCTTCATATGTCACTTTAGCCATGAACTGTCCTTTCACTGGAATGGGCTGACCTGTATAGGTTTTCAGCTTGACATTAGTGCCCTCTAGTGGTACTTGCGAGAACAACCTTTCATACACAGTCTCTGAGATTATGCTGACAGCGGCTCCCGTGTCTATTTCCATCAGTACATGTACAGTATTTACTTCAAAGTCAGCACTGAATGGCCGCCTGCCTGTGTCACCTGCACTGAACACTGGGAACACTTCTGCCCCTTCTGCATGAACATAGCCCGTGGTAACTTTTTGTGTGCGCTTCCTCTGCGCTCCCCTCTTCTCACGTGTGGGCCAGCTGGCCCTGCACGCTTTCTGGATATGCCCAAATTTATTACATTTATGGCATTTACTGTCCTTGAAGTAGCAGTCATCAGCGCTATGGTTTTTGCCTTTGCATCTATAGCACTCCTTTTGTGTTGAAGGAGAGTGTCTGTTTTTCGTTTACCTTGTGAACAGAAATGGTAGCGCCGTCTCCTTTTCTCAACTGCTGCACATCCCGGTGGGCTGTTTCCATGTTCATTGTAAGTTCAAGGGCTTTTGCAAAAGTTAGTCCGTCCTCTGAGAGTAATTTTCTCTGGCAAGCTTCATTATTAATCCCGCTGATGAAACCATCTCGCAGGGCTTCATCCAGCCGGTCCCCGAAGTCACATTTGGCGGCTAACTGTTGTAGCTCTGCAGCATACTGAGTAGCCGACTCGTTACTTTTCTGGACACACTTACGAAACCTGAAGCGCTCAGCGATGACCAACGGTTTCAGCTCGTAATATCCCTTCAGAATGGCCACAATCTGGTCAAAACTTTTGTCCTTTGGCTTTTCTGGCTGAACCAGATTGCGCAAAAGTCCGTAGGCCGAAGCTCCCATGGTACTCAACAGGGTGGGCACTTTTTTAACCGCTGCAACTTCGTGTGCTTCGAAAAAGAGCTCCATACGCTCCACGTAGGCAGACCATGGTTCATTTTCAGGCTTGAATTCGTCCGGTCTTGCAAAATTAGCCATTTTACTTCGTCCAGTTTATCTCGTCGCCAATTATGTGGTGTATTGCAATAACGAAGCAGCTACACACATTTAACAACCTTTACTAGCAGACCGGGGCGTCAAGTACCACACAGTTAACATGTGGGTCTCAGATACCTTACTGAGCATGCGCGGCACAACAACTCAAAAGTACGGCAAGTCTATTAGGCCGAGTGAATATTATATTACTGTAATATATCACAGTAGGGATCTGGAACACATGAAGCTCTTTGAATTACAGCATTGTTTACAGCTTGTAAATCTTGCACCATACGCCATCCTACAGATGGTGCTTACTTTTTAACTGGGAATATTGGTGTGTTGCAGGGTGAATCATTACACTTAATTATCACACCTGCTGAAATCAAATCTTCAATTACTGGTTTGATTCCTTCAAGTGCGTCTTGTTTCAGTGGATATTGTCTTACACACGGTCTGTACTCCGTTTTGGATCTAATTTGAACCTTTTAAAATGGTTTTGTTGGAAAGCACAGAAGGCCTGGTGTGTGTGTGTGTGTGTGTGTGTGTGTGTGTGTGTGTGTGTGTGTGTGTGTGTGTATTTGGTGTGTCACTAACTCTGATATTTGATCTTATTTAAAGAAACTGTTCAAGAACAGACACATCTGGATTACCTGCGTGTGAAACTCCCAGGCCGTTGGTGAGTCATGTACTTTCTGATCAGAGTGTTTTAGTGTGTTTGAACCTTGAAAAGCAGATGTTTCACTAATGACTCCGTGTTTCAACCAGAGTTCAACATAATCTGTTTTTATAGGAGCACAATGACCCAGATGAGCTCTACACAAGCCTTCAGCTGCCAACAAATGATGTCTACCAAACTGTCTCCTCAGTACACCATCAACATGATGCAGAAATCTATGAAAACACTCAAAAGTAAATTCAAGAGAACATAAACATGTAACTGATATCGTCTACCTGAATATTGAGATTGCAGGATCAGAGGGGTTTTTTTAATACTGTGATAACGATGGTGTACTTCAGCACCACGGCCCCCAAAGCTCAGGAACGTGTCGTGTTCAGATTTGAAGAAAGCAATGTGGTTGTTAATTGAGAGTTCAAAAGACAATGTGTTTATTTGACAAAACAAAGAATTATACGCAGCTGCAGACTTGATCTACTTCGCTTCGAGAGTTCTGTAGAAGAAGCCCTGACTTTGCAATATTAATTTCCTTTATACCTTGCAGTTTGGGGTGATGCTTTGTGCCACTATCTCATTGGTTCACACTTGTTGCTATTGGGTTACATGTGGGACTTTCCATATCATATGTGTACGTGACATTTCTTCAAAACCTGCTTTTCTACTTTTATTTTGTATTGTAGCCTACTGTTTCCCCTTTTTAGAGTGCCTATTTGTAAAAGCAGTCATGTCTTGCACTTCCTTTAGCAAAAGAGAAGAGACGTCATCTCGTACGTCTGACAGAGTTTGAGGTTTTAGGTATTTAAAGATCAGTTTCTCTCTTCAGTATATTAAACTCTTCACTGACAGCAGCACTCAGACTGTTGATCAGACCTCTTGACCATCATGAGTGTTTGTGAACTGTGGTTCGTTCTGCTTCTGCTGCTTCCTGCATATAACAACAGCAAAGGTACTGTACAGGAACTACTTTTTATTATTTATCATTGAAGACTGACGTTGTTTTCTAATCATCTTTGGTTTAAAGATATTTTCTATATTTCATAATGACTTTTATGATTGTTTGTTTGCAGTGACTGATGTGAAAACCACTGGGAGAGAACCATATGTCGCTCCAATATGCACCAATGAAACAATGAATATCATCATACTTGTAGCATGTACAATCAACACAGAGAGGATCAGAGGACCAGAGTGTAACCTGACGTATCACATTGAACACGGCTTTCATCATGGATGTGACTCCAGGTTCAGACTCATGAAAGAGAATCAGACTATATATCTTCACTTGACCAGTTTAACACCAGAGGACAGTGGGAACTACAGCTGTGAGTGTCTACATGCTGGATATACAGTGACTCTCCATCTTAACATCACTGTGGAAGGTAAACACAAGTTATATATTTGTTTTCATACTTTGGTTAAATTTACATTGATTATTTTGCATTGTGTTATATTGTTAACATGACAGTATGATGCTTATACAACATGCAGTAATTATAACAGAAACTGAGTGCTTGTGCTTGAACAGCATTAGTGCTCACAGTAACACCCTACATTGGTTTTGGTCTATGTCGTGGTCATTTATTAGTAATGACTTGCAGATTTCAACAATCAAATTTTGCAGAAGCATCTTATCTTTTTTTGTTTTGCAATTAGAGAAAATTCCAGTGACATTTATCTGACAAGTAGTTTTTCTTTTTTAGAGGATGAAGAGGCTCACGAGTCCAGAGAAACATCAATTATCAGTTCTGTTATTGGTGTGATTTTATTCATCATCATAACTGGACTTATCCTGAAATGTATCCACAGAAGAAGAAATAACAGGTGAGAGACTTTAATAGTCATATTTTATATCTTTATATGGGCATGAGGCGGGGCCATGGGCGGAGCGGGGAGGTTGCTATGGTTACGAGGGCTGGATCTGGAGGACATTGGTTAATCAACCTGTCAATCAGGACGTAGCCACGCCCTAATGCATACCCTGCTTTATCGTCACATATAAAATCAGGGAGGCCAAAATGTCCCAAATGAACATCATACTGCATTGAAGAAGGCTTTAAACTAGCGATTGAGACCATAAACACATTTTGAAAACGTTTACTGAGGTTAGAAATCAAGTGAGAAGTTGGTGAATTCTCCATTGACTTGTATGGAGCCGGTCGCCCCCTGGTGGCCTTTTGATAGAATGCAGCTCTAAGTTACTTCCTGGTTGGCTTCATTTCAGAGGACCAGAACTCCCCGCCTGGTGTGTGTGTGTGTGTGTGTGTGTGTGTGTGTATTTGGTGTGTCTCTAACTCTGATATTTGATCTTATTTAAAGAAGAACAGACACATCTGGATTACCTGCGTGTGAAACTCCCAGGCCGTTGGTGAGTCATGTACTTTCTGATCAGAGTGTTTTAGTGTGTTTGAACCTTGAAAAGCAGATGTTTCACTAATGACTCCGTGTTTCAACCAGAGTTCAACATAATCTGTTTTTATAGGAGCACAATGACCCAGATGAGCTCTACACAAGCCTTCAGCAGCCAACAAATGATGTCTACCAAACTGTCTCCTCAGTACACCATCAACATGACGCAGAAATGCGAAATCTATGAAAACACTCAAAAGTAAATTCAAGAGAACATAAACATGTAACTAATATCGTCTACCTGAATATTGAGATTGCAGGATCAGAGGGTTTTTTGATATTGTGATAACTTTTTTATTTCTGACTTAAAAGTGAAAGAAAAGCTCTCGCCTATCTATCTTTATCATCATCACACTGCCACTAGAAACCAAACTACTTCCTGTGTCATAAGACACGCGTGTTTAACCCTCCTGTTGTCCTCGAGTCAAGGAAGGAAGGAAGGGAGGGAGGAAGGGAGGAAAGGAGGGTGGAAGGAAGGAAGGAAATGAGGGAGGAATGAAGGAAGAGGGAGGAAAGGAAAGAAGGAAGGAAGGAAGGTAGGAAAGAAGGACAGAGGAAAGAAAGAGAGAAGGAGGGAGGGAGGTAAGAAGGAAGGGAGGACGGAATAAGGAAGGAAAGGAGGGAAGGAAGGAAAGGAGGGAGGGAGGAAGGAAGAGGGAGGAAAGGAAAGAAGGAAGGAAAGGAGGGAGAAAGGGGGGAAGGAAAGAAGGAGGGAAGAAAGGGGGATGGAGGATGTACAGACGGAAGGAAGGAAGGGAGGAAAGAAGAATAAGACGGGGTCAATTTGACCCAGGAGGATGACATGCGTGTTTAATGGGTGGTGGTCTGAGTCTAACACAGCTCAGGGTCTTAGTGCAGTTACTGGCATTGTGATTTGTGCTTACATGCTGTTATATTTGGCTCATAGCTCAAAGTCACATATGATTGATATTTTCTAAAAGCTAACAACATATAACCTCCACTTCTCCACTTCTTCTTTCTTGCTACTCATGACTGAGTTTGACCAGTTTGTTTAGAAATGCTCTGTGTCAAACTGTTGTAATGGACCACAAAATCAACAAATACAATAAAGAATGTAACACATAACTCCTTCTTTGTTATGAGTCATGTATCTCAGATCCTTTCTGGAAAACATCACAAAATCTGAGGTCATTTCCTGATTCTCTTAGTTTGTGCTAAATACTGTAGTAGAAACTATACAGAGAGAAGACTTTTGATCTTAGGGTCACAAATTGTACAATACTGATCATAACTTATTGGAATATGACCATAATAGTCAGGACTGTATACTTGTGATCCATTGTCAACCATTTAGATTTGAATTGTGGAGCAAGGCTTCACAAACTGTGTTTCAAGATTTCTGTGTTCAGGATTTAGTGATTAGCATAAACCCGCCCCTGCTGCTGTAGAGGTAGAAATACATTCAGCACACACTACTGCGACTACAGTCTACAGTTAGCCAGTTAGCTGAGTTAGCAGCCGAGTTAGCAACTGAGTTAGCAGCTGAGTTAGCCGCCGAGTTAGCCGCTGAGTCAGCTGCCGAGTTAGCCGCCTATAAAATATTTTATATTTTGAATACAATATTGTCCCGTCCCGATCCGACCCTTACACCTTCTTTATAAAGTTAATTAGTCGCAAGTTTGCGGTTAAATGTAGTTGGGTTGTCGAGGTCAAAACACTAGCAGCTGTGAATCAAATAAAGTTGTTATAAGTACTGTTATGTAGTTTTTTTTACCCTTACACTGAATGTTTGCTGCTTCAATCCAGATGAGTATTAAAAAATATTTTCCGTGTTTGAAAAAGAGACATGTTGAGGATGAGGACCAGCCTGAACCGGAGGTATCAGTCTGAAACAGGCTTCAACCAGTGCTGCTCAAGCAGAAAGACAGGGTCAGGGAGAGCAAGAGATAGATTCGTTAGGCATTGAAGAGGAGAGGAGGAGAACAACAGGTGAGGAGGACAAACAGAAACAGGTAAGAAAGCAGGTCTCAGTTCAAGGGAGCTCATTTTTATTGTTGGGTTTCTGTTTAGATGGGACTTTGGCAACATCCAAAAGTGCCAAACACAGGTCCACTGGATTCAACCCTGAGTGGTTGAACATGCCTCAGTTCAAGTCATGGTTGTACCACACACAGCATGGTAAACTTAATGTCTGTATAATATGCTATCCTTCACAAATATTCAGAAATATCTTTTTTTATTGATTCTTCTTTTTATATCATTAGCATTTATGTAATACATGTAATATGATGATGAAAATCACAAAGTGTGACTGTGGAATGTCTGACTATTTAGCTAATTTGATTAATTATGATGTACTTTTAAAGGGATGTTTTGTAGACTGTGCAGGCAGCACAAGCCTGCGCCCAAGAGAGGTGCCACAAATAGGGCTTTTGTTGAGGTCGGGGCCATTACCTATAGAAAAGACTATTAAGGGCGGCACATCACCACAGAGCACCACCAGATTAATGATAATAATAATAATAATAATATAGCTTTATTTAGTAACGGCCAAATTATTTTCTAACAATTTTGGCATTTACAGGTGTCTCTGTAATGGACTCTTTTGAGCCTACTATTGTGCTAAAGCACGAGGCCATCATTGGTGGCTTCAAGTGCCTCTACTGGCTTGTAAAAAATGAACATGCCCATCATACAAACTATCCAAAGCTTCTGAGCCTGGCAGAGCTTTTGGGATGTGATTATTTTAAAAAGTTAAAGGTAACACACCTAAACCTTAAGACAAATGTCACCTATCTACTATCTAAACATACATTTAATCTCTACATTATTGACTATACATTTTTAATAAGTTATGAAGTACCTTTTCCCCCTTTCCCAATCTCTAGCTTGACCACAGGAATAATTACAGATCACATCGTATCATCGATGACATGCTTGAGATTTTATCTCGTCAAATTGAGGAGCCTAACCTGATGGCCATGAGGTCATCACACACAATTAGCATCGAAATTGATGAAAGCACAGATGTGTCTGTGTCCAGGCAGCTAGATCTGCATGTCAGGTATGCATTTATTTTCTTATTTTCTTTGTAAAATTACATACATCTTGGTCACTGTAGAATAACTGTGGATATTAAATGCTTTTCTCACAGATACATGGATAAAGAGGGAAAGGTTTACAATCAATTTCTGGACCTTGTAACTGTACCCGACGGAAAAGCTGACACCATTGTGTCAGCTGTAAAACAAGTGCTCTTAGAAAAAAGTGTCCCAACGGAGAGGCTGTATGGACTCGGGACTGATGGGGTAATTATTTAAAACCATGTGAGACTATCTTGGCGGTTGAATCCTAACTAAACATTGTTTTTTAAATCTAACTAAACATTGTTTTTTAAATCTAGGGCATGTGAATGGGGTTGCAAAGCAGCTAGCAGACAGCTTTCCCAAACTTGTGACGGTGGCCTGTGCTGCCCACAGACTGGCCCTTGCCTGCAACGACTCATCCAACAATGTGAAATACATGGCCACTTTCAGGGACCACCTGCAGGACCTCTACTTATATTTCAGAAATAGTGCAAATCGTACTGCCACTCTCTAGGCTGCATCCACCAGCCTGGGTATCAATGACCTAAAGCTAAAGGTAATTATTATTCTGCTATTAATAGTTATCTTCTGTTTATCTGTAACTAATCATTGCATATGACATTTACAGGAAGTGAAGTGACTCATGCTGGCTCTCACAGCACAAAGCCATTGAGACCTTACAGAGGACCCTGAGTGCTGTCCTTGGAGCCTTGGCAGAGGAGGCAGAGGTGTGTAAATGTCCTGGGGCAAAGGGGCTCTACACATTCTGTGCTACATACAGATTTGTGGCTGCCGTGTATGTCCAGGCTGATGTTTTGCCCCACCTCGCCTGCCTGTCCAAAGTTTTTCAAAAAACACATGTCAATTTTTTACATATTAAAGAGCAGGTATGTGCACAATCCAATTCAACTCTCAGAAATATAAAAGAGGCTGGACAAACTCCACTCCCTGGATCCTTCATGTCTCGCCTCCATCAGGACCTTGATGATCCTATAATATACAGCACGAGGAGGAGAGGGATAGGAGAGGGCGAGAGGTCCAAGATGAGTCAAGAGAGGGGCAGTGGACCAGATTCCAGCGAGAGGTAAATGATCATTTGCTTCTTGTATGAGAAGTGATGCACTCTTGTTAGGTGAGCTTCACTGTCTTCACATAGATGTGACAAGATTAAAACATGATTAGTGCAGGCTGGTACATTTTAAACATTTTAGATGTTAAGATAATTAAGATTTTTTTTTTTTTTTATATTGCTTCTGGTTTCGGACTAGAGGGGATGGCAGCTTAGCGAGAGAGCTCTCGACAAGAGTTAACAGAACTGCCCCAAAGCGAATTAACTACCCAGCGAAGTGCACAAATACAATAGAAGAGGGGCTCAGATGACGTCCAAAAAGAACAGGAGAGGTAAAAAGTCACTCGTCGAACAAGTTGGAGACAACGAGATGCAGCTAACAGAAGAAGCTAACGCGAGCTCCCCCGGGGCTAGCCGGGGTTCATCCTCTGCTCCAAGCTTTGACGGTGCTGAGACGGAGGAAGAGGAGGACCCGGTAAACTTGAAGATGATCATGAAAGTGCTAAGAGGCGTTGGGAATGAGGTGAAAGAATTTCGAAAGGACACAAAAATACAACTACAAGACATCAGAGGAGAGGTGGGCAAAACAAACGCAAGGCTCAACGAAGTGGAAACCAGGGTCGCTGGGCACGAAGATAAGCTCCAATGCACAGACAAGATACTAGCCCAGATGATAACAACGCAGGAAAAGTTTCAATTAAAACTGAAATCGATGGAGGCCTACTCGAGGAGGGAGACGCTCAGACTGTACGGGGTACCGGAGGGAGCGGAGTCGGGATCACAATCTGTGATCCAGTTTGTGGAGAAGCTACTCCGGGAGAATTTAAGCATCCCCTCTTCAACAGCACTACAGATCCAGAGGGCGCACAGAGTGCACCAAATGGCTCCCAGCCCAGATCGATCCTGGTAAAGTTTTATGCTTCACCGTTAAAGAGGAAGTGCTTAGGCTGGCCTGGCAGAAGAAAGGTTTTTTGTGGAACAACAACAAGATAAACCTCGACCACGACTACCCTCCGGAGATCATGGCCATGAGGAAGGAGTATGCGGAGGCGAGGAGGATCCTGAAAGACAAGAACCTGCGGTTCCGAACCCTTACCTTTTCCTACACCACTTACACAAAAAAATAAATGAAGTAAAAGAGGGTGTCAGGACTTTACTAAAGAGAACAAAAGACTGGACCCACAATGCAGATCTGAAACCGATGATGGTTTATTCAGGCAACAAAACAGAAACAAAAATGCAGCAGGAGATGACAGGGCTGGGCAAGGCGAGGCTGAGGGCAGGCAAATGGCTGGAAGAGAGGAGAAATACAAAAACAGGTAAGTCCAAAGCAAGGTAAATCCACAAAAATCCAAAATGGGGTCAAGGTTTACAAAATACTAGATCGAAGAGCCGAGAGCATTACCACAGTGGGTGAAACAACGAACTGGCGATGAGTAGGTTGATGAATCTCAGGTGTGCAGAGGAGGGTGGATGCAGAAGCTGCCAGAAGGCCCCGCCCAGCCCTGGGAGAAAGAAAACATGGAGACAGAAAAAGCAGAGGCGAACTGGATCCTGACAGTGGGTAGATTCACACAAAGCACAAGTATAGTCAGATAAAATCAGATCTAATTGGTTTTACATACTCAGTCCATTTGGTCCAGATCCTATAAAAATGTTCTTTCTCAACTTTGAGGGAAAAAGAAATCTTGTCCATAACATAAATCTCATAAATAATTTGAATCCATTTGTAGATGGTGGGAGGTTCCACTTTTAACCATTTTCTAGTGACACATTTCTTACTAGCTGCCAACAGTATGGTCAGCATTTTTTTGTCTTTTATGTTCCATGTTTCAAGCATTATATTGCCCAAGAACATAGTTTCACATTTTAATGGAATGTTCACATTAAATATATTTTCAATATGTTTGTGGATCTCTTCCCAGTAGGATTTTATTACTTGACAGTCCCAAAAAATATGGAAGTGGTTGGCTCCATTAGACCCACAGAGTCTTCAGCAAGCATCCCCACTACCCTGATAACGTTTTTGAATGGGTGTGATAAAAAATCTTGTTATGCTTTTCCAACAGAACTCCCGCCAAGTGTTTGACCCGGTTGAGATCCATTGTAATTGACACATTTTCTCCCAGCTCTCCTGTGTAATAATTATTCTTATTTCCGTTTCCCATTTCCTCTTTATGTATTTTGTATTCTCTTGTTTGGATAATTATAAGTATGGCATTATATAATTTGGAGATAATTTTGTTGCAAGATCTGGACTTGGTTAATGATAAGAATACCTCCATGAACCCTGACTTGTCTTTTCGTAATGCCTCTTTAATATTTTTGTTATAATAACCTCTCACTTGCAGGTATCTAAAAAAATCATCTTTCCCTAGTTCATGGTCCTTCTGCAGGGCCTCAAAACTCTGAAATGCCCCCTTGTGGACAAATGAATAATAGGTAGTTAAACCTTTTGTGATCCATGTCTTAAATCTGTCGTCGGTTTTATTTGGCGTAAAGTCCGAGTCATATGCACACCACCTCATAATCTTAGATGTGTCTTTTAATCTGCAAATTTTGCCTATTTCCTGCCAGGACTTCAGGAAGCTGCTTGCTATAGAATCCTCTGGGATCTCCTGTTCTTCTTGCAATTTATTGTCACTTAATAAAGCTGTTATTGGAATTCCCTTTATCGTGGTTCCCTCAATTTCCTTCCATGCTGCAGCGTATGTAGGCGAGCACAGGCAGACTAAAGGTCTCAACTGAGCTGCATGGTAGTAATCCTGTAAACAGGGAAGGCCCATTCTCCCTTTTTCTTTTCTTAATTGCAATGTTTTAAATTTGATTCTGGCCCTTTTCCCTTGCCACAGATAACTCGCTATTAATCTGTCCCACTCTAGGAACTGTTTAGCTGGTATTTTAATTGGTAAACATTGAAAAAGGTACAACATCCGTGGAAGAATATTCATCCTGATAGACTCTATCCGGGAGCTTAAACTTAAAAAGGGAATAACATTCCATCTTTGTATATCAGTTTTTATCTTTGAATTTAGTGGGCCATAATTTATGTTGTACAGTCTCGTGAAGTCCCTAGGTAATGAGACACCCAAATATTTAATGGACTCAGCATCCCATTTCCAGTTGTACATGGTCCTAATTGAAGGTGGAGGGTCATAATTAAAAGTGATTGCTTGGGTTTTATTAATATTGATTCTATAACCGGAAACTAAACCGAATTCCTCTAACAATTTCATCAGTTTTGGGAGTGTCTGAGTAGGTTGTGTTATACTTATCAATAAATCATCGGCGAATAGGGCCAGTTTTTGTTCCCCAGATGTCATTGGTACCCCCTTTATATCATTCCTCTGCCTAATTAGTTGACTCATGGGTTCTATAAACAAGGCGAAGAGGAGCGGTGACGCACAACATCCCTGTCTCGTTCCTCTTTCTAAAGTGAATGAGTTGGTTAAGTTTCCTTTGATTTTGATTCTAGCTGTTGGTTTGTTATATAGTGCTGTAAACGTGTCAATTATAGTTGTATGAAAGCCAAATTTCGAAAGTACTTCATATAAGAATGACCACCTCACTGAGTCAAATGCTTTCTCAGCATCCAAACTTAATATCAATGTCTCCAGTTTTTGATGTGTGACTTGTCTCATAACGTGCAGTGATTTCCTGATGTTATCTTGGGTCTGTCTTTGTCTGACAAAGCCAGTCTGGTCCGTGTGTATTAATATTGGTAATAACAACTCTATTCGTTTGGATAATATGGAGGTGAATAGTTTATAGTCATTATTTAAAAGACTTACAGGACGGTAATTTCCACACTCCAATTTATCTTTCCTCTCCTTAGGTATGATTGAAATCATCGCCTCCCTCCATGAGGGGGGGATATTTTTGTTCTCCAAAACCCAGTTAAATGTTTTTAATAATGTTGGAATTAGTTGATCTTGCATTGTTTTGTACCATTCTGTGGAAAAACCATCTGTCCCTGGAGACTCCCCCCTTTCATTCTCCCATTTGCTTTTTGGATTTCTTCCTTTGATATTTTAGATATTAATTTTCCATTCTGTTCATCAGTGATCTTTGGAAGATTTACCTGGGCCAGAAAGGCATCAATCTGGTTGTCGTTGCTTATCTGTGGTTGTGTATATAATATTTTATAGTATTTTTGGAAGCATTGTTGTATTTTCTCCGGGCTTGTTTCTATTACATTTGTTTCGGAGTTTCTTATTTTATATATAGTTCTATCCGCTTGTTGTTTTCTTAACCTGTATGATAGAACTTTCAGTGATTTCCCACCTGTCTCTCATAGTATTGTTGCTTTGTAAAAAGGAGCTTTTTCTGAATTTCCTGAGTATTTATTTCATCTATTTTATTTTTTAATTCTTTAATCTTACATTTGTCGTCATCTTTATGAGACTTTGCGTGTTCTTTCTGTAGTCTCTTCAAGGACTCTTCTAATTTTTTGAGTTTTTGTTCCCTAATTTTCTTCTCATATGAGGAGATGGCTATTATTTTGCCCCTCAACACTTTAATGCATCCCAGAGAATGGGTGGGGTCACATTTTCATTATCGTTGTTTTCCAAATACAATTTAATTTTGCTTTTCAACTTATCTTTAATAACTGGGTTATTCAGAATGTTTGAGTTCAGTCTCCAGAGAGTGGATTTCTTATTATTATTCAGATGGACTGACATATAGATGGGACAGTGATCTGAAATAGTACTAGGTCCTATTTCACAGTTACCCACCCTAAAAAGACCTCCTTTAAGCATAAAAAAGTAGTGAGTAAACATTGTGAGCGTACGAGTAATGTGAGTAGTCTCGGCTCGTCGGGTTTATCTCTCTCCATACGTCCACAATCCCCACTTCACGCATCCAAGTATTAAATCTATTGCTGATGTTTTTTTGCATTAGATTTCCCGTTTGATGAGTCAATTCTGGAATTTAATCGGATGTTAAAATCCCCGCCACATATTAAAATCCCTTGACTTTTTGTTGTCATTAAATCAACCATATGTTTATAGAAGGACCAGTCACTGCCTGGCGGCCCATACACGTTAAGGAGACTTATCACAGTACCTTCTATCTTCCCTGTGACCATAACAAATCTGCCTTCCTTATCCTTATGTTCTGATATGTGTTCATAATTTACCGCACTGGAAATCAAAATCGCCACTCCTCTCCGTGTGAGGAAAAATAAACATGTTTAAATCCTGATTTATTCAATTTAGATTTAAAGCTTCTTAAATTCAAACAGTTTGAGGACAGCAAAGAAGTCTCATTCCCATCCCACAGGCTGAACTCAAAACCATATAGGAGGTTTCACATCCTCAGAGCAGTTTTATTGGTTTATTAAAGGTTATTTTAGTGCATCAAACTGTGGTGACTCTAGTTTCCTTATTCTGTGGCAAATATGAATAATGTCCCATCTGGTGTTCAGGTCCCATATGGTCTAGTGGTCAGGATTCCTGGTTTTCACCCAGGCGGCCCGGGTTCAACTCCCGGTATGGGAATACACCGGGAATCGGAATGTCTACAAGGATCATGTTAAGTAGGCGTTGAGTTCTTAAGGATCTTCAAGCTGAGTTATAATGCTGACTAGTTTTAACTTTTTCTTCTTTTACAACTGAAGTTCTGCTCTTCATGTAAATAAACACAAGAGTGCTTGTTGCCATACTGAGAGTTAAAGTTTCTACAAAACTCTCTATTCCTGTGAGATTTACTTCACCTGATTGTTAAGAGCAAGGTATGTTCCCATACTGGGAGTTGAACCCGGGCCGCCTGGGTGAAAACCAGGAATCCTGACTGCTAGACCATATCGGACCTGGTCTTAAGGTCTCAGAGCAGCTTTCTTGTCTTCTAGTAACATTTAAAGTGTGTTATCTCAGGATGACTACTCTGAACTATATTAAACCCCGAAAATCATTAAATCACAGTCAGAAGATAATAACATCCTATCCTGAGATAACTGAGCTCTTAATTTATTAGCAAGCCAAGTAGCCGGCTGTTTGAGACAGTATCATGACTCAAGATTCTTATACGTTCAGTCACTCAACATCTACTTAAATATCTGTAGACATTATTAGTTAATCCTTATTAATAAATCATAAACTGCATGTAGACATTCCCATACCGGGAGTTGAACCCGGGCCGCATGGGTGAAAACCAGGAATCCTGACCGCTAGACCATATGGGACCTGCTTTCATGCTGTCAGAGCAGCTTTCTTGATAAATTAATAGTTATTTCAGTTTATGAAAGTCCTAATTTCATCATTCTCAGGCAAATATGACCAATGTCCTCTTCTGTGTTTATGCCCCATATGGTCTAGCTGTCAGGATTCCTTGTTTTCCCTCAGCTGGCCTGGGTTCATCTCCTGGTATAGCAATGTCTACATCAATCAGTGGTGATCTAGAATTGTTTATGTTGGTTTTCAGTGACTGAACACATACAAATCTTAATGTAGTTTCATGCTTAGTGATAATACTTTCTCACACAGCCAGCTAACTTTATGTTCTCTGATTTTATACAATATACAACTATTGTCCTGCTCTGAGGTAAACAAGAGCATTTGTTTCTGTACTAGCTGAAGTATGTAGCAGTGTTAGCTTTACTTTACCTGATTGTTAAGAGCAAAGTATGTTCCCATACCGGGAGTTGAACCCAGGCCGCCTGGGTGAAAACCAGGAATCCTGACCGCTAGACCATATGGGACTTAGTTTCTTGTTATCAGAGCAGCTTTCTTGTGTTCTAGTGACTTTCAAGCTGAGCTATTTAAACTCAGAAGTTGTTAGCAACCCAAGAAAGCTGCTCTCTGTGTCTGAAACCAGATCCCATATGGTCGAGCAGTCAGGATTCCTGGTTTCTTCTGTGTGTTAAACTGTAGTTTCACTAAATGCCACAAGATGTTCCAACTCCCAGTATGTCACACATGTCCAAACTAGTCCATAAAGGGCTGTATGCCTGCAGATTTTTGTTACAATCAAGATCACATGGTTTGCTCTATCGACTGCCTGAAGACTGATATCAGTTGGTTAAGTGAGTTAAGCCTGGTGTTTTGCTGCTTGGTTGGAATGACCATGTCCAGCCACATGTCCTTTCACAGAGTAGTTTGAACATCTCAAGTCTCAGAGTACAATTATATCTACATCTTAATGACAAAAACATGTGAACTTCATCTGACAATGACTTGGAACATCCCTCCAAAGGACATGTAATGAGATACATGCAATTCAGTTCCCATACCGGGAGTTGAACCCGGGTCGCCTGGGTGAAAACCAGGAATCCTGACCGCTAGACCATATGGGACTACGTCAGAAATCCTGAGAGCTGTTTTCTTGGGATTCTGCTTGACTCTTGTGACCTTCGTTATAAATGATCAAGTCATCCCAAGGTAACAGCTGTAACGAGTCTTTCCTACTGTCAGAGCAGCTTTCTTGATAAATTAATAGTTATTTCAGTATATGAAAGTCCTAATTTCATCATTCTCAGGCAACTATGACCAATGTCCTCTTCTGTGTTTATGTCCCATATGGTCGAGCTGTCCTAGTTTTCCCTCAGCTGGCCTGGGTTCATCTCCTGGTATAGCAAAGTCTACATCAATCAATGGTGATCTAGAATTGTTTATGTTGGTTTTCAGTGACTGAATACATAAGAATACTTATGTAGTTTCATGCTGAGTGATAATACTGTCTCATACAGCCAGCTAACTTTATGTTCTCTGTACTACTATACTATTATAACTATAGTCCTGCTCTGAGGTAAACAAGAGCATTTGTTTTTCTACTAGTTGAAGTATGTAGCACTGTTTGACATGCTTTGGGCACTCAATTCCTGTGAGATTTACTTTACCTGATTGTTAAAAGCAAAGTATGTTCCCATACCGGGAGTTGAACCCGGGCCGCCTGGGTGAAAACCAGGAATCCTGACCGCTAGACCATATGGGACTTAGTTTCTTGTTCTCAGAGCAGCTTTCTTGTGTTCTAGTGACTTTCAAGCTGAGCTATTTAAACTCAGAAGTTGTTAGCAACCCAAGAAAGCTGCTCTCTGTGTCTGAAACCAGGTCCCATATGGTCGAGCAGTCAGGATTCCTGGTTTCTTCTGTGTGTTAAACTGAAGTTTCACTAAATGCCACAAGATGTTCCAACTCCCAGTATGTCACACATGTCCAAACTAGTCCATAAAGGGCTGTATGCCTGCAGATTTTTGTTACAATCAAGATCACATGGTTTGCTCTATCGACTGCCTGAAGACTGATATCGGATGGTTAAGTGAGTTAAGCCTGGTGTTTTGCTGCTTGGTTGGAATGACCATGTCCAGCCACATGTCCTTTCATAGAGTAGTTCGAACATCTCAAGTCTCAGAGTACAATTATATCTACATCTTAATGACAAATACATGTGAACTTTATCTGACAATGACTTGGAACATCCCTCCAAAGGACGTGTAATGTGATACATGCAATTCAGTTCCCATACCGGGAGTTGAACCCGGGTCGCCTGGGTGAAAACCAGGAATCCTGACCGCTAGACCATATGGGACTACGTCAGAAATCCTGAGAGCTGTTTTCTTGGGATTCTGCTCGACTCTTGTGAGCGTCGTTATAAATGATCAAGTCATCCCAAGGTAACAGCTGTAACGAGTCTTTCGCAACTCTGTGAACCAGGTTCTGTATGGTCAGGCGGCTGTGGCTCAGGAGGTAGAGAGGTCATCCTTCAATTGGAAGGTTGGTGGTTCGATTCCCGGCTCCTCCAGTCCACATGTTGATGTGTCCTTGGCCAAGACACTTAACCCTAAATTGCTCCCGTTGCTGTGCCATCAGTGTATGAAGTGTGTGAAAGGGTAAATGATGTCATGTAAAGCGCTTTGAGTGGTCGCACAGACGAGAAAGGTGCTATATAAGTACAGTCCATTTACCATTCAGGTTACCAAACCGGGAGTTGAACGTGGGCCGCCTGGGTGAAAACCAGGAGTCCTGACCGCTAGACCATATGGGACCTGCGTTTATGCTGTCAGAGCAGCTTTCTTGATAAATTAATAGTTATTTCAGTATATGTTTCATGTATGTTATATATAATTTCATCATTCTCAGGCAAATATGACCAATATCCTCTTCTGTGTTTATGTCCCATATGGTCGAGCTGTCCTAGTTTTCCCTCAGCTGGCCTGGGTTCATCTCCTGGTATAGCAAAGTCTACATCAATCAGTGGTGATCTAGAATTGTTTATGTTGGTTTTCAGTGACTGAACACATAAAAATCTTAATGTAGTTTCATGCTGAGTGATAATACTTTCTCATATAGCCAGCTAACTTCCTGTTCTCTGATTTCATACAATATACAACTATTGTCCTGGTCTGAGGTAAACTAGTGTATTAGTTGAGATATGTAGCACTGTTTGACATGCTTTGGGCACTCAATTCCTGTGAGATTTACTTTACCTGATTGTTAAAAGCAAAGTATCTTCCCATACCAGGAGTTGAACCCGGGCCGCCTGGGTGAAAACCAGGAATCCTAACCGCTAGACCATATGGGACTTAGTTTCTTGCTCTCAGAGCAGCTTTCTTGTGTTCTAGTGACTTTCAAGCTGAGCTATTTAAACTCAGAAGTTGTTAGCAACCCAAGAAAGCTGCTCTCTGTGTCTGAAACCAGGTCCCATATGGTCTAGCAGTCAGGATTCCTGGTTTCTGTATGCCTGCAGATTTTTGTTACAATCAAGATCACATGGTTTGCTCTATCGACTGCCTGAAGACTGATATGGGATGGTTAAGTGAGTTAAGCCTGGTGTTTTGCTGCTTGGTTGGAATGACCATGTCCAGCCACATGTCCTTTCATAGAGTAGTTTGAACATCTCAAGTCTCAGAGTACAATTATATCTACATCTTAATGACAAATACATGTGAACTTTATCTGACAATGACTTGGAACATCCCTCCAAAGGACGTGTAATGTGATACATGCAATTCAGTTCCCATACCGGGAGTTGAACCCGGGCCGCCTGGGTGAAAACCAGGAATCCTGACCGCTAGACCATATGGGACTACGTCAGAAATCCTGAGAGCTGTTTTCTTGGGATTCTGCTCGACTCTTGTGAGCTTCGTTATAGATGATCAAGTCATCCCAAGGTAACAGCTGTAACGAGTCTTTCGCAACTCTGTGAACCAGGTTCTGTATGGTCAGGCGGCTGTGGCTCAGGAGGTAGAGCGGTCGTCCTTCAATTGGAAGATTGGTGGTTCGATTCCCAGCTCCTCCATTCCACATGTTGATGTGTCCTTGGCCAAGACACTTAACCCTTAATTGCTCCCGTTGCTGTGCCATCAGTGTGTGAATGTGTGTGAAAGGGTAAATGATGTCATGTCATGTAAAGCGCTTTGAGTGGTCGCACAGACTAGAAAGGTCCATTTACCATTCAGCTTACCAAACCACGAGTTGAACCTGGGCCGCCTGGGTGAAAACCAGGAGTCCTGACCGCTAGACCATATGGGACCTGCGTTTATGCTGTCAGAGCAGCTTTCTTGATAAATTAATAGTTATTTCAGTATATGTTTCATGTATGTTATATATAATTTCATCATTCTCAGGCAAATATGACCAAGATCCTCTTCTGTGTTTATGTCCCATATGGTCGAGCTGTCCTGGTTTTCCCTCAGCTGGCCTGGGTTCATCTCCTGGTATAGCAATGTCTACATCAATCAGTGGTTTTCTAGAATTGTTTATGTTGGTTTTCAGTGACTGAATACATAAGAATACTTATGTAGTTTCATGCTGAGTGATAATACTTTCTCATACAGCCAGCTAACTTTATGTTTTCTGATTTTATACAATATACAACTATTGTCCTGGTCTGAGGTAAACTAGTGTATTAGTTGAAGTATGTAGCACTGTTTGACATGCTTTGGGCACTCAATTCCTGTGAGATTTACTTTACCTGATTGTTAAAAGCAAAGTATGTTCCCATACCGGGAGTTGAACCCGGGCCGCCTGGGTGAAAACCAGGAATCCTGACCGCTAGACCATATGGGACTTAGTTTCTTGTTCTCAGAGCAGCTTTCTTGTGTTCTAGTGACTTTCAAGCTGAGCTATTTAAACTCAGAAGTTGTTAGCAACCCAAGAAAGCTGCTCTCTGTGTCTGAAACCAGGTCCCATATGGTCTAGCAGTCAGGATTCCTGGTTTCTTCTGTGTGTTAAACTGTAGTTTCACTAAATGCCACCAGATGCTCCAACTCCCAGTATGGCAGGCGTGTCCAAACTAGTCCATAAAGGGCTGTATGCCTGCAGATTTTTGTTACAATCAAGGTCACATGGTTTGCTCTATCGACTGCCTGAAGACTGATATCGGATGGTTAAGTGAGTTAAGCCTGGTGTTTTGCTGCTTGGTTGGAATGACCATGTCCAGCCACATGTCCTTTCATAGAGTAGTTTGACCATCTCAAGTCTCATAGTACAATTATATCTACATCTTAATGACAAATACATGTGAACTTTATCTGACAATGACTTGGAACATCCCTCCAAAGGACGTGTAATGTGATACATGCAATTCAGTTCCCATACCGGGAGTTGAACCTGGGCCGCCTGGGTGAAAACCAGGAATCCTGACCGCTAGACCATATGGGACTTCGTCAGAAATCCTGAGAGCTGTTTTCTTGGGATTCTACTCGACTCTTGTGAGCTTCGTTATAAATAATCAAGTCATCCCAAGGTAACAGCTGTAACGAGTCTTTCCTACTGTCAGAGCAGCTTTCTTGATAAATTAATAGTTATTTCAGTATATGAAAGTCCTAATTTCATCATTCTCAGGCAACTATGACCAATGTCCTCTTCTGTGTTTATGTCCCATATGGTCGAGCTGTCCTAGTTTTCCCTCAGCTGGCCTGGGTTCATCTCCTGGTATAGCAAAGTCTACATCAATCAATGGTGATCTAGAATTGTTTATGTTGGTTTTCAGTGACTGAATACATAAGAATACTTATGTAGTTTCATGCTGAGTGATAATACTGTCTCATACAGCCAGCTAACTTTATGTTCTCTGTACTACTATACTATTATAACTATAGTCCTGCTCTGAGGTAAACAAGAGCATTTGTTTTTCTACTAGTTGAAGTATGTAGCACTGTTTGACATGCTTTGGGCACTCAATTCCTGTGAGATTTACTTTACCTGATTGTTAAAAGCAAAGTATGTTCCCATACCGGGAGTTGAACCCGGGCCGCCTGGGTGAAAACCAGGAATCCTGACCGCTAGACCATATGGGACTTAGTTTCTTGTTCTCAGAGCAGCTTTCTTGTGTTCTAGTGACTTTCAAGCTGAGCTATTTAAACTCAGAAGTTGTTAGCAACCCAAGAAAGCTGCTCTCTGTGTCTGAAACCAGGTCCCATATGGTCGAGCAGTCAGGATTCCTGGTTTCTTCTGTGTGTTAAACTGAAGTTTCACTAAATGCCACAAGATGTTCCAACTCCCAGTATGTCACACATGTCCAAACTAGTCCATAAAGGGCTGTATGCCTGCAGATTTTTGTTACAATCAAGATCACATGGTTTGCTCTATCGACTGCCTGAAGACTGATATCGGATGGTTAAGTGAGTTAAGCCTGGTGTTTTGCTGCTTGGTTGGAATGACCATGTCCAGCCACATGTCCTTTCATAGAGTAGTTCGAACATCTCAAGTCTCAGAGTACAATTATATCTACATCTTAATGACAAATACATGTGAACTTTATCTGACAATGACTTGGAACATCCCTCCAAAGGACGTGTAATGTGATACATGCAATTCAGTTCCCATACCGGGAGTTGAACCCGGGTCGCCTGGGTGAAAACCAGGAATCCTGACCGCTAGACCATATGGGACTACGTCAGAAATCCTGAGAGCTGTTTTCTTGGGATTCTGCTCGACTCTTGTGAGCGTCGTTATAAATGATCAAGTCATCCCAAGGTAACAGCTGTAACGAGTCTTTCGCAACTCTGTGAACCAGGTTCTGTATGGTCAGGCGGCTGTGGCTCAGGAGGTAGAGAGGTCGTCCTTCAATTGGAAGGTTGGTGGTTCGATTCCCGGCTCCTCCAGTCCACATGTTGATGTGTCCTTGGCCAAGACACTTAACCCTAAATTGCGCCCGTTGCTGTGCCATCAGTGTATGAAGTGTGTGAAAGGGTAAATGATGTCATGTAAAGCGCTTTGAGTGGTCGCACAGACGAGAAAGGTGCTATATAAGTACAGTCCATTTACCATTCAGGTTACCAAACCGGGAGTTGAACGTGGGCCGCCTGGGTGAAAACCAGGAGTCCTGACCGCTAGACCATATGGGACCTGCGTTTATGCTGTCAGAGCAGCTTTCTTGATAAATTAATAGTTATTTCAGTATATGTTTCATGTATGTTATATATAATTTCATCATTCTCAGGCAAATATGACCAATATCCTCTTCTGTGTTTATGTCCCATATGGTCGAGCTGTCCTAGTTTTCCCTCAGCTGGCCTGGGTTCATCTCCTGGTATAGCAAAGTCTACATCAATCAGTGGTGATCTAGAATTGTTTATGTTGGTTTTCAGTGACTGAACACATAAAAATACTTATGTAGTTTCATGCTGAGTGATAATACTTTCTCATATAGCCAGCTAACTTCCTGTTCTCTGATTTCATACAATATACAACTATTGTCCTGGTCTGAGGTAAACTAGTGTATTAGTTGAGATATGTAGCACTGTTTGACATGCTTTGGGCACTCAATTCCTGTGAGATTTACTTTACCTGATTGTTAAAAGCAAAGTATCTTCCCATACCAGGAGTTGAACCCGGGCCGCCTGGGTGAAAACCAGGAATCCTAACCGCTAGACCATATGGGACTTAGTTTCTTGCTCTCAGAGCAGCTTTCTTGTGTTCTAGTGACTTTCAAGCTGAGCTATTTAAACTCAGAAGTTGTTAGCAACCCAAGAAAGCTGCTCTCTGTGTCTGAAACCAGGTCCCATATGGTCTAGCAGTCAGGATTCCTGGTTTCTGTATGCCTGCAGATTTTTGTTACAATCAAGATCACATGGTTTGCTCTATCGACTGCCTGAAGACTGATATGGGATGGTTAAGTGAGTTAAGCCTGGTGTTTTGCTGCTTGGTTGGAATGACCATGTCCAGCCACATGTCCTTTCATAGAGTAGTTTGAACATCTCAAGTCTCAGAGTACAATTATATCTACATCTTAATGACAAATACATGTGAACTTTATCTGACAATGACTTGGAACATCCCTCCAAAGGACGTGTAATGTGATACATGCAATTCAGTTCCCATACCGGGAGTTGAACCCGGGCCGCCTGGGTGAAAACCAGGAATCCTGACCGCTAGACCATATGGGACTACGTCAGAAATCCTGAGAGCTGTTTTCTTGGGATTCTGCTCGACTCTTGTGAGCTTCGTTATAGATGATCAAGTCATCCCAAGGTAACAGCTGTAACGAGTCTTTCGCAACTCTGTGAACCAGGTTCTGTATGGTCAGGCGGCTGTGGCTCAGGAGGTAGAGCGGTCGTCCTTCAATTGGAAGATTGGTGGTTCGATTCCCAGCTCCTCCATTCCACATGTTGATGTGTCCTTGGCCAAGACACTTAACCCTTAATTGCTCCCGTTGCTGTGCCATCAGTGTGTGAATGTGTGTGAAAGGGTAAATGATGTCATGTCATGTAAAGCGCTTTGAGTGGTCGCACAGACTAGAAAGGTCCATTTACCATTCAGCTTACCAAACCACGAGTTGAACCTGGGCCGCCTGGGTGAAAACCAGGAGTCCTGACCGCTAGACCATATGGGACCTGCGTTTATGCTGTCAGAGCAGCTTTCTTGATAAATTAATAGTTATTTCAGTATATGTTTCATGTATGTTATATATAATTTCATCATTCTCAGGCAACTATGACCAATGTTCTCTTCTGTGTTTATGTCCCATATGGTCGAGCTGTCCTAGTTTTCCCTCAGCTGGCCTGGGTTCATCTCCTGGTATAGCAATGTCTACATCAATCAGTGGTGATCTAGAATTGTTTATGTTGGTTTTCAGTGACTGAATACATAAGAATACTTATGTAGTTTCATGCTGAGTGATAATACTGTCTCATACAGCCAGCTAACTTCCTGTTCTCTGATTTCATACAATATACAACTATTGTCCTGGTCTGAGGTAAACTAGTGTATTAGTTGAGGTATGTAGCACTGTTTGACATGCTTTGGGCACTCAATTCCTGTGAGATTTACTTTACCTGATTTTTAAAAGCAAAGTATGTTCCCATACCGGGAGTTGAACCCGGGCCACCTGGGTGAAAACCAGGAATCCTGACCGCTAGACCATATGGGACTTAGTTTCTTGTTCTCAGAGCAGCTTTCTTGTGTTCTAGTGACTTTCAAGCTGAGCTATTTAAACTCAGAAGTTGTTAGCAACCCAAGAAAGCTGCTCTCTGTGTCTGAAACCAGGTCCCATATGGTCTAGCAGTCAGGATTCCTGGTTTCTTCTGTGTGTTAAACTGTAGTTACACTAAATGCCACAAGATGTTCCAACTCCCAGTATGTCACACATGTCCAAACTAGTCCATAAAGGGCTGTATGCCTGCAGATTTTTGTTACAATCAAGATCACATGATTTGCTCTATCGACTGCCTGAAGACTGATATCAGTTGGTTAAGTGAGTTAAGCCTGGTGTTTTGCTGCTTGGTTGGAATGACCATGTCCAGCCACATGTCCTTTCACGGAGTAGTTTGAACATCTCAAGTCTCAGAGTACAATTATATCTACATCTTAATGACAAATACATGTGAACTTTATCTGACAATGACTTGGAACATCCCTCCAAAGGACGTGGAATGTGATACATGCAATTCAGTTCCCATACCGGGAGTTGAACCCGGGCCGCCTGGGTGAAAACCAGGAATCCTGACCGCTAGACCATATGGGACTATGTCAGAAATCCTGAGAGCTGTTTTCTTGGGATTCTGCTCGACTCTTGTGAGCTTCGTTATAAATGATCAAGTCATCCCAAGGTAACAGCTGTAACGAGTCTTTCGCAACTCTGTGAACCAGGTTCTGTATGGTCAGGCGGCTGTGGCTCAGGAGGTAGCTCGGTCGTCCTTCAATTGGAAGATTGGCGGTTTGATTCCCGGCTCCTCCAGTCCACATGTTGATGTGTCCTTGGCCAAGACACTTAACCCTTAATTGCTCCCGGTGCTGTGCCATCAGTGTATGAATGTGTGTGAAAGGGTAAATGATGTCATGTAAAGTGCTTTGAGTGGTCGCACAGACTAGAAAGGTGCTATATAAGTACAATCCATTTACCATTCAGGTTACCAAACCGGGAGTTGAACCTGGGCCGCCTGGGTGAAAACCAGGAATCCTGACTGCTAGACCATATGGGACTTAGTTTCTTGTTCTCAGAGCAGCTTTCTTGTGTTCTAGTGACTTTCAAGGTGAGCTATTTAAACTCAGAAGTTGTTAGCAACCCAAGAAAGCTGCTCTCTGTGTCTGAAACCAGGTCCCATATTGTCTAGCAGTCAGGTTTCCTGGTTTCTTCTGTGTGTTAAACTGTAGTTTCACTAAATGCCACAAGATGTTCCAACTCCCAGTATGTCACACATGTCCAAACTAGTCCATAAAGGGCTGTATGCCTGCAGATTTTTGTTACAATCAAGATCACATGGTTTGCTCTATCGACTGCCTGAAGACTGATATCAGATGGTTAAGTGAGTTAAGCCTGGTGTTTTGCTGCTTGGTTGGAATGACCATGTCCAGCCACATGTCCTTTCATGGAGTAGTTTGAACATCTCAAGTCTCATAGTACAATTTAGCTCCCATACCGGGAGTTGAATACATAAGAATACTGATGTAGTTTCATGCTGAGTGATAATACTTTCTCATACAGCTAGCTAACTTTATGTTTTCTGATTTTATACAGCTATAGTCCTGGTCTGTTTCTGTACTTGCTGAAGTATGTAGCACTGTTTGGCACTCAGTTCCTGTAAGATTTACTTTACCTGATTGTTAAGAGCAAAGTATGTTCCCATACCGGGAGTTGAACCCGGGCCGCCTGGGTGAAAACCAGGAATCCTGACCGCTAGACCATATGGGACCTGCGTTTATGCTGTCAGAGCAGCTTTCTTGATAAATTAATAGTTATTTCAGTATATGTTTCATGTATGTTATATATAATTTCATCATTCTCAGGCAAATATGACCAATGTCCTCTTCTGTGTTTATGTCCCATATGGTCGAGCTGTCCTAGTTTTCCCTCAGCTGGCCTGGGTTCATCTCCTGGTATAGCAAAGTACATCAATCAGTGGTGATCTAGAATTGTTTATGTTGGTTTTCAGTGACTGAACACATAAAAATCTTAATGTAGTTTCATGCTGAGTGATAATACTTTCTCATACAGCCAGCTAACTTCCTGTTCTCTTATTTCATACAATATACAACTATTGTCCTGGTCTGACGTAAACTAGTGTATTAGTTGAGATATGTAGCACTGTTTGACATGCTTTGGGCACTCAATTCCTGTGAGATTTACTTTACCTGATTGTTAAGAGCAAAGTATGTTCCCATACCGGGAGTTGAACCCAGGCCGCCTGGGTGAAAACCAGGAATCCTGACCGCTAGACCATATGGGACTTAGTTTGTTATTCTCAGAGCAGCCTTCTTGTGTTCTAGTGACTTTCAAGCTGAGCTATTTAAACTCAGAAGTTGTTAGCAACCCAAGAAAGCTGCTTTCAGTGTCTGAAACCAGGTCCCATATGGTCTAGCAGTCAGGATTCCTGGTTTCTTCTGTGTGTTAAACTGTAGTTTCACTAAATGCCACCAGATGTTCCAACTCCCAGTATGTCACACATGTCCAAACTAGTCCATAAAGAGATGTATGCCTGCAGATTTTTGTTACAATCAAGATCACATGGTTTGCTCTATTGACTGCCTGAAGACTGATATCAGTTGGTTAAGTGAGTTACGCCCGGTGTTTCCCTGCTTGGTTGGAATGACCATGTCCAGCCACATGTCGTTTCATAGAGTAGTTTGAACATCTCAAGTCTCATAGTACAATTATATCTACATCTTAATGACAAATACATGTGAACTTTATCTGACAATGACTTGGAACATCCCTCCAAAGGACGTGCAATGTGATACATGCAATTCAGTTCCCATACCGGGAGTTGAACCCGGGCCGCCTGGGTGAAAACCAGGAATCCTGACCGCTAGACCATATGGGACTACGTCAGAAATCCTGAGAGCTGTTTTCTTGGGATTCTGCTCGACTCTTGTGAGCTTCGTTATAAATAATCAAGTCATCCCAAGTAAACAGCTGTAACGAGTCTTTCCTAATGTCAGAGCAGCTTTCTTGATAAATTAATAGTTATTTCAGTATATGAAAGTCCTAATGTCATCATTCTCAGGCAACTATGACCAAGATCCTCTTCTGTGTTTATGTCCCATATGGTCGAGCTGTCCTGGTTTTCCCTCAGCTGGCCTGGGTTCATCTCCTGGTATAGCAAAGTCTACATCAATCAGTGGTGATCTAGAATTGTTTATGTTGGTTTTCAGTGACTGAATACATAAGAATACTTATGTAGTTTCATGCTGAGTGATAATACTTCATACAGCCAGCTAACTTTATGTTCTCTGTACTACTATACAATTATAACTATTGTCCTGGTCTGAGGTAAACTAGTGTATTAGTTGAGATATGTAGCACTGTTTGACATGCTTTGGGCACTCAATTCCTGTGAGCTTTACTTTACCTGATTGTTAAGAGCAAAGTATGTTCCCATACCGGGAGTTGAACCCGGGCCGCCTGGGTGAAAACCAGGAATCCTGACCGCTAGACCATATGGGACTTAGTTTCTTGCTCTCAGAGCAGCTTTCTTGTGTTCTAGTGACTTTCAAGCTGAGCTATTTAAACTCAGAAGTTGTTAGCAACCCAAGAAAGCTGCTCTCTGTGTCTGAAACCAGGTCTCATATGGTCTAGCAGTCAGGATTCCTGGTTTCTTCTGTGTGTTAAACTGTAGTTTCACTAAATGCCACAAGATGTTCCAACTCCCAGTATGGCAGGCATGTCCAAACTAGTCCATAAAGGGCTGTATGCCTGCAGATTTTTGTTACAATCAAGATCACATGGTTTGCTCTATCGACTGCCTGAAGACTGATATCGGATGGTTAGGTGAGTTAAGCCTGGTGTTTTGCTGCTTGGTTGGAATGACCATGTCCAGCCACATGTCCTTTCATAGAGTAGTTTGAACATCTCAAGTCTCAGAGTACAATTATATCTACATCTTAATGACAAATACAGGGGAACTTTATCTGACAATGACTTGGAACATCCCTCCAAAGGACGTGTAATGTGATACATGCAATTTAGTTCCCATACCGGGAGTTGAACCCGGGCCGCCTGGGTGAAAACCAGGAATCCTGACCGCTAGACCATATGGGACTACGTCAGAAATCCTGAGAGCTGTTTTCTTGGGATTCTGCTCGACTCATGTGAGCTTCGTTATAAATGATCAAGTCATCCCAAGGTAACAGCTGTAACGAGTCTTTCGCAACTCTGTGAACCAGGTTCTGTATGGTCAGGCGGCTGTGGCTCAGGAGGTAGAGCGGTCGTCCTTCAATTGGAAGATTGGTGGTTCGATTCCCGGCTCCTCCAGTCCACATGTTGATGTGTCCTTGGGCAAGACACTTAACCCTTAATTGCTCCTGTTGCTGTGCCATCAGTGTGTGAAAGGATAAATGATGTCATGTGATGTACAGCGTTTTGAGTGGTCGCACAGACGAGAAAGGTGCTATATAAGTACAGTCCATTTACCATTCAGGTTACCAAACCGGGAGTTGAAGCTGGGCCGCCTGGGTGAAAACCAGGAGTCCTGACCGCTAGACCATATGGGACCTGTGTTTATGCTGTCAGAGCAGCTTTCTTGATAAATTAATAGTTATTTCAGTATATGTTTCATGTATGTTATATATAATTTCATCATTCTCAGGCAAATATGACCAAGATCCTCTTCTGTGTTTATGTCCCATATGGTCGAGCTGTCCTGGTTTTCCCTCAGCTGGCCTGGGTTCATCTCCTGGTATAGCAATGTCTACATCAATCAGTGGTTTTCTAGAATTGTTTATGTTGGTTTTCAGTGACTGAATACATAAGAATACTTATGTAGTTTCATGCTGAGTGATAATACTTTCTCATACAGCCAGCTAACTTTATGTTTTCTGATTTTATACAATATACAACTATTGTCCTGGTCTGAGGTAAACTAGTGTATTAGTTGAAGTATGTAGCACTGTTTGACATGCTTTGGGCACTCAATTCCTGTGAGATTTACTTTACCTGATTGTTAAAAGCAAAGTATGTTCCCATACCGGGAGTTGAACCCGGGCCGCCTGGGTGAAAACCAGGAATCCTGACCGCTAGACCATATGGGACTTAGTTTCTTGTTCTCAGAGCAGCTTTCTTGTGTTCTAGTGACTTTCAAGCTGAGCTATTTAAACTCAGAAGTTGTTAGCAACCCAAGAAAGCTGCTCTCTGTGTCTGAAACCAGGTCCCATATGGTCGAGCAGTCAGGATTCCTGGTTTCTTCTGTGTGTTAAACTGAAGTTTCACTAAATGCCACAAGATGTTCCAACTCCCAGTATGTCACACATGTCCAAACTAGTCCATAAAGGGCTGTATGCCTGCAGATTTTTGTTACAATCAAGATCACATGGTTTGCTCTATCGACTGCCTGAAGACTGATATCGGATGGTTAGGTGAGTTAAGCCTGGTGTTTTGCTGCTTGGTTGGAATGACCATGTCCAGCCACATGTCCTTTCATAGAGTAGTTTGAACATCTCAAGTCTCAGAGTACAATTATATCTACATCTTAATGACAAATACAGGGGAACTTTATCTGACAATGACTTGGAACATCCCTCCAAAGGACGTGTAATGTGATACATGCAATTTAGTTCCCATACCGGGAGTTGAACCCGGGCCGCCTGGGTGAAAACCTGGAATCCTGACCGCTAGACCATATGGGACTACGTCAGAAATCCTGAGAGCTGTTTTCTTGGGATTCTGCTCGACTCATGTGAGCTTCGTTATAAATGATCAAGTCATCCCAAGGTAACAGCTGTAACGAGTCTTTCGCAACTCTGTGAACCAGGTTCTGTATGGTCAGGCGGCTGTGGCTCAGGAGGTAGAGCGGTTGTCCTTCAATTGGAAGATTGGTGGTTCGATTCCCGGCTCCTCCAGTCCACATGTTGATGTGTCCTTGGGCAAGACACTTAACCCTTAATTGCTCCTGTTGCTGTGCCATCAGTGTGTGAAAGGATAAATGATGTCATGTGATGTACAGCGTTTTGAGTGGTCGCACAGACGAGAAAGGTGCTATATAAGTACAGTCCATTTACCATTCAGGTTACCAAACCGGGAGTTGAAGCTGGGCCGCCTGGGTGAAAACCAGGAGTCCTGACCGCTAGACCATATGGGACCTGTGTTTATGCTGTCAGAGCAGCTTTCTTGATAAATTAATAGTTATTTCAGTATATGTTTCATGTATGTTATATATAATTTCATCATTCTCAGGCAAATATGACCAAGATCCTCTTCTGTGTTTATGTCCCATATGGTCGAGCTGTCCTGGTTTTCCCTCAGCTGGCCTGGGTTCATCTCCTGGTATAGCAATGTCTACATCAATCAGTGGTTTTCTAGAATTGTTTATGTTGGTTTTCAGTGACTGAATACATAAGAATACTTATGTAGTTTCATGCTGAGTGATAATACTTTCTCATACAGCCAGCTAACTTTATGTTTTCTGATTTTATACAATATACAACTATTGTCCTGGTCTGAGGTAAACTAGTGTATTAGTTGAAGTATGTAGCACTGTTTGACATGCTTTGGGCACTCAATTCCTGTGAGATTTACTTTACCTGATTGTTAAAAGCAAAGTATGTTCCCATACCGGGAGTTGAACCCGGGCCGCCTGGGTGAAAACCAGGAATCCTGACCGCTAGACCATATGGGACTTAGTTTCTTGTTCTCAGAGCAGCTTTCTTGTGTTCTAGTGACTTTCAAGCTGAGCTATTTAAACTCAGAAGTTGTTAGCAACCCAAGAAAGCTGCTCTCTGTGTCTGAAACCAGGTCCCATATGGTCTAGCAGTCAGGATTCCTGGTTTCTTCTGTGTGTTAAACTGTAGTTTCACTAAATGCCACCAGATGCTCCAACTCCCAGTATGGCAGGCGTGTCCAAACTAGTCCATAAAGGGCTGTATGCCTGCAGATTTTTGTTACAATCAAGGTCACATGGTTTGCTCTATCGACTGCCTGAAGACTGATATCGGATGGTTAAGTGAGTTAAGCCTGGTGTTTTGCTGCTTGGTTGGAATGACCATGTCCAGCCACATGTCCTTTCATAGAGTAGTTTGAACATCTCAAGTCTCAGAGTACAATTATATCTACATCTTAATGACAAATACATGTGAACTTTATCTGACAATGACTTGGAACATCCCTCCAAAGGACGTGTAATGTGATACATGCAATTCAGTTCCCATACCGGGAGTTGAACCTGGGCCGCCTGGGTGAAAACCAGGAATCCTGACCGCTAGACCATATGGGACTTCGTCAGAAATCCTGAGAGCTGTTTTCTTGGGATTCTACTCGACTCTTGTGAGCTTCGTTATAAATAATCAAGTCATCCCAAGGTAACAGCTGTAACGAGTCTTTCCTACTGTCAGAGCAGCTTTCTTGATAAATTAATAGTTATTTCAGTATATGAAAGTCCTAATTTCATCATTCTCAGGCAACTATGACCAATGTCCTCTTCTGTGTTTATGTCCCATATGGTCGAGCTGTCCTAGTTTTCCCTCAGCTGGCCTGGGTTCATCTCCTGGTATAGCAAAGTCTACATCAATCAATGGTGATCTAGAATTGTTTATGTTGGTTTTCAGTGACTGAATACATAAGAATACTTATGTAGTTTCATGCTGAGTGATAATACTGTCTCATACAGCCAGCTAACTTTATGTTCTCTGTACTACTATACTATTATAACTATAGTCCTGCTCTGAGGTAAACAAGAGCATTTGTTTTTCTACTAGTTGAAGTATGTAGCACTGTTTGACATGCTTTGGGCACTCAATTCCTGTGAGATTTACTTTACCTGATTGTTAAAAGCAAAGTATGTTCCCATACCGGGAGTTGAACCCGGGCCGCCTGGGTGAAAACCAGGAATCCTGACCGCTAGACCATATGGGACTTAGTTTCTTGTTCTCAGAGCAGCTTTCTTGTGTTCTAGTGACTTTCAAGCTGAGCTATTTAAACTCAGAAGTTGTTAGCAACCCAAGAAAGCTGCTCTCTGTGTCTGAAACCAGGTCCCATATGGTCGAGCAGTCAGGATTCCTGGTTTCTTCTGTGTGTTAAACTGAAGTTTCACTAAATGCCACAAGATGTTCCAACTCCCAGTATGTCACACATGTCCAAACTAGTCCATAAAGGGCTGTATGCCTGCAGATTTTTGTTACAATCAAGATCACATGGTTTGCTCTATCGACTGCCTGAAGACTGATATCGGATGGTTAAGTGAGTTAAGCCTGGTGTTTTGCTGCTTGGTTGGAATGACCATGTCCAGCCACATGTCCTTTCATAGAGTAGTTCGAACATCTCAAGTCTCAGAGTACAATTATATCTACATCTTAATGACAAATACATGTGAACTTTATCTGACAATGACTTGGAACATCCCTCCAAAGGACGTGTAATGTGATACATGCAATTCAGTTCCCATACCGGGAGTTGAACCCGGGTCGCCTGGGTGAAAACCAGGAATCCTGACCGCTAGACCATATGGGACTACGTCAGAAATCCTGAGAGCTGTTTTCTTGGGATTCTGCTCGACTCTTGTGAGCGTCGTTATAAATGATCAAGTCATCCCAAGGTAACAGCTGTAACGAGTCTTTCGCAACTCTGTGAACCAGGTTCTGTATGGTCAGGCGGCTGTGGCTCAGGAGGTAGAGAGGTCGTCCTTCAATTGGAAGGTTGGTGGTTCGATTCCCGGCTCCTCCAGTCCACATGTTGATGTGTCCTTGGCCAAGACACTTAACCCTAAATTGCGCCCGTTGCTGTGCCATCAGTGTATGAAGTGTGTGAAAGGGTAAATGATGTCATGTAAAGCGCTTTGAGTGGTCGCACAGACGAGAAAGGTGCTATATAAGTACAGTCCATTTACCATTCAGGTTACCAAACCGGGAGTTGAACGTGGGCCGCCTGGGTGAAAACCAGGAGTCCTGACCGCTAGACCATATGGGACCTGCGTTTATGCTGTCAGAGCAGCTTTCTTGATAAATTAATAGTTATTTCAGTATATGTTTCATGTATGTTATATATAATTTCATCATTCTCAGGCAAATATGACCAATATCCTCTTCTGTGTTTATGTCCCATATGGTCGAGCTGTCCTAGTTTTCCCTCAGCTGGCCTGGGTTCATCTCCTGGTATAGCAAAGTCTACATCAATCAGTGGTGATCTAGAATTGTTTATGTTGGTTTTCAGTGACTGAACACATAAAAATCTTAATGTAGTTTCATGCTGAGTGATAATACTTTCTCATATAGCCAGCTAACTTCCTGTTCTCTGATTTCATACAATATACAACTATTGTCCTGGTCTGAGGTAAACTAGTGTATTAGTTGAGATATGTAGCACTGTTTGACATGCTTTGGGCACTCAATTCCTGTGAGATTTACTTTACCTGATTGTTAAAAGCAAAGTATCTTCCCATACCAGGAGTTGAACCCGGGCCGCCTGGGTGAAAACCAGGAATCCTAACCGCTAGACCATATGGGACTTAGTTTCTTGCTCTCAGAGCAGCTTTCTTGTGTTCTAGTGACTTTCAAGCTGAGCTATTTAAACTCAGAAGTTGTTAGCAACCCAAGAAAGCTGCTCTCTGTGTCTGAAACCAGGTCCCATATGGTCTAGCAGTCAGGATTCCTGGTTTCTGTATGCCTGCAGATTTTTGTTACAATCAAGATCACATGGTTTGCTCTATCGACTGCCTGAAGACTGATATGGGATGGTTAAGTGAGTTAAGCCTGGTGTTTTGCTGCTTGGTTGGAATGACCATGTCCAGCCACATGTCCTTTCATAGAGTAGTTTGAACATCTCAAGTCTCAGAGTACAATTATATCTACATCTTAATGACAAATACATGTGAACTTTATCTGACAATGACTTGGAACATCCCTCCAAAGGACGTGTAATGTGATACATGCAATTCAGTTCCCATACCGGGAGTTGAACCCGGGCCGCCTGGGTGAAAACCAGGAATCCTGACCGCTAGACCATATGGGACTACGTCAGAAATCCTGAGAGCTGTTTTCTTGGGATTCTGCTCGACTCTTGTGAGCTTCGTTATAGATGATCAAGTCATCCCAAGGTAACAGCTGTAACGAGTCTTTCGCAACTCTGTGAACCAGGTTCTGTATGGTCAGGCGGCTGTGGCTCAGGAGGTAGAGCGGTCGTCCTTCAATTGGAAGATTGGTGGTTCGATTCCCAGCTCCTCCATTCCACATGTTGATGTGTCCTTGGCCAAGACACTTAACCCTTAATTGCTCCCGTTGCTGTGCCATCAGTGTGTGAAAGGGTAAATGATGTCATGTCATGTAAAGCGCTTTGAGTGGTCGCACAGACTAGAAAGGTCCATTTACCATTCAGCTTACCAAACCACGAGTTGAACCTGGGCCGCCTGGGTGAAAACCAGGAGTCCTGACCGCTAGACCATATGGGACCTGCGTTTATGCTGTCAGAGCAGCTTTCTTGATAAATTAATAGTTATTTCAGTATATGTTTCATGTATGTTATATATAATTTCATCATTCTCAGGCAACTATGACCAATGTTCTCTTCTGTGTTTATGTCCCATATGGTCGAGCTGTCCTAGTTTTCCCTCAGCTGGCCTGGGTTCATCTCCTGGTATAGCAAAGTCTACATCAATCAGTGGTGATCTAGAATTGTTTATGCTGGTTTTCAGTGACTGAACACATAAAAATCTTAATGTAGTTTCATGCTGAGTGATAATACTTTCTCATATAGCCAGCTAACTTCCTGTTCTCTGATTTCATACAATATACAACTATTGTCCTGGTCTGAGGTAAACTAGTGTATTAGTTGAGATATGTAGCACTGTTTGACATGCTTTGGGCACTCAATTCCTGTGAGATTTACTTTACCTGATTGTTAAAAGCAAAGTATGTTCCCATACCGGGAGTTGAACCCGGGCCGCCTGGGTGAAAACCAGGAATCCTGACCGCTAGACCATATGGGACTATGTCAGAAATCCTGAGAGCTGTTTTCTTGGGATTCTGCTCGACTCTTGTGAGCTTCGTTATAAATGATCAAGTCATCCCAAGGTAACAGCTGTAACGAGTCTTTCGCAACTCTGTGAACCAGGTTCTGTATGGTCAGGCGGCTGTGGCTCAGGAGGTAGCTCGGTCGTCCTTCAATTGGAAGATTGGCGGTTTGATTCCCGGCTCCTCCAGTCCACATGTTGATGTGTCCTTGGCCAAGACACTTAACCCTTAATTGCTCCCGGTGCTGTGCCATCAGTGTATGAATGTGTGTGAAAGGGTAAATGATGTCATGTAAAGTGCTTTGAGTGGTCGCACAGACTAGAAAGGTGCTATATAAGTACAATCCATTTACCATTCAGGTTACCAAACCGGGAGTTGAACCTGGGCCGCCTGGGTGAAAACCAGGAATCCTGACCGCTAGACCATATGGGACTTAGTTTCTTGTTCTCAGAGCAGCTTTCTTGTGTTCTAGTGACTTTCAAGGTGAGCTATTTAAACTCAGAAGTTGTTAGCAACCCAAGAAAGCTGCTCTCTGTGTCTGAAACCAGGTCCCATATGGTCTAGCAGTCAGGTTTCCTGGTTTCTTCTGTGTGTTAAACTGTAGTTTCACTAAATGCCACAAGATGTTCCAACTCCCAGTATGTCACACATGTCCAAACTAGTCCATAAAGGGCTGTATGCCTGCAGATTTTTGTTACAATCAAGATCACATGGTTTGCTCTATCGACTGCCTGAAGACTGATATCAGATGGTTAAGTGAGTTAAGCCTGGTGTTTTGCTGCTTGGTTGGAATGACCATGTCCAGCCACATGTCCTTTCATGGAGTAGTTTGAACATCTCAAGTCTCATAGTACAATTTAGCTCCCATACCGGGAGTTGAATACATAAGAATACTGATGTAGTTTCATGCTGAGTGATAATACTTTCTCATACAGCTAGCTAACTTTATGTTTTCTGATTTTATACAACTATAGTCCTGGTCTGTTTCTGTACTTGCTGAAGTATGTAGCACTGTTTGGCACTCAGTTCCTGTAAGATTTACTTTACCTGATTGTTAAGAGCAAAGTATGTTCCCATACCGGGAGTTGAACCCGGGCCGCCTGGGTGAAAACCAGGAATCCTGACCGCTAGACCATATGGGACCTGCGTTTATGCTGTTAGAGCAGCTTTCTTGATATATTAATAGTTATTTCAGTATATGAAAGTCCTAATTTCATCATTCTCAGGCAAATATGACAAATGTCCTCTTCTGTGTTTATGTCCCATATGGTCGAGCTGTCCTAGTTTTCCCTCAGCTGGCCTGGGTTCATCTCCTGGTATAGCAATGTCTACATCAATCAGTGGTGATCTAGAATTGTTTATGTTGGTTTTCAGTGACTGAATACATAAGAATACTCATGTAGTTTCATGCTGAGTGATAATACTTTCTCATACAGCCGGCTAACTTTATGTTTTCTGATTTTATACAATATACAACTATTGTCCTGGTCTGAGGTAAACTAGTGTATTAGTTGAGATATGTAGCACTGTTTGACATGCTTTGGGCACTCAATTCCTGTGAGATTTACTTTACCTGATTGTTAAGAGCAAAGTATGTTCCCATACCGGGAGTTGAACCCGGGGCGCCTGGGTGAAAACCAGGAATCCTGACCGCTAGACCATATGGGACTTAGTTTCTTGTTCTCAGAGCAGCTTTCTTGTGTTCTAGTGACTTTCAAGCTGAGCTATTTAAACTCAGAAGTTGTTAGCAACCCAAGAAAGCTGCTCTCTGTGTCTGAAACCAGGTCCCATATGGTCTAGCAGTCAGGATTCCTGGTTTCTTCTGTGTGTTAAACTGTAGTTTCACTAAATGCCACAAGATGTTCCAACTCCCAGTATGTCACACATGTCCAAACTAGTCCATAAAGGGCTGTATGCCTGCAGAGTTTTGTTACAATCAAGATCACATGGTTTGCTCTATCGACTGCCTGAAGACTGATATCGGATGGTTAGGTGAGTTAAGCCTGGTGTTTTGCTGCTTAGTTGGAATGACCATGTCCAGCCACACGTCCTTTCATAGAGTAGTTTGAACATCTCAAGTCTCATAGTACAATTTAGCTCCCATACCGGGAGTTGAACTCGGGCCGCCTGGGTGAAAACCAGGAATCCTGACCGCTAGACCGTATGGGACCTGCGTTTATGCTGTTATAGCAGCTTTCTTGATATATTAATAGTTATTTCAGTATATGAAAGTCCTAATTTCATCATTCTCAGGCAAATATGACCAATGTCCTCTTCTGTGTTTATGTCCCATATGGTCGAGCTGTCCTAGCTTTCCCTCAGCTGGCCTGGGTTCATCTCCTGGTATAGCAAAGTCTACATCAATCAATGGTGATCTAGAATTGTTTATGTTGGTTTTCAGTGACTGAATACATAAGAATACTTATGTAGTTTCATGCTGAGTGATAATACTGTCTCATACAGCCAGCTAACTTTATGTTCTCTGTACTACTATACTATTATAACTATAGTCCTGCTCTGAGGTAAACAAGAGCATTTGTTTTTCTACTAGTTGAAGTATGTAGCACTGTTTGACATGCTTTGGGCACTCAATTCCTGTGAGATTTACTTTACCTGATTGTTAAGAGCAAAGTATGTTCCCATACCGGGAGTTGAACCCGGGCCGCCTGGGTGAAAACCAGGAATCCTGACCGCTAGACCATATGGGACTTAGTTTCTTGTTCTCAGAGCAGCTTTCTTGTGTTCTAGTGACTTTCAAGCTGAGCTATTTAAACTCAGAAGTTGTTAGCAACCCAAGAAAGCTGCTTTCAGTGTCTGAAACCAGGTCCCATATGGTCGAGCAGTCAGGATTCCTGGTTTCTTCTGTGTGTTAAACTGTAGTTTCACTAAATGCCACCAGATGTTCCAACTCCCAGTATGTCACACATGTCCAAACTAGTCCATAAAGGGCTGTATGCCTGCAGATTTTTGTTACAATCAAGATCACATGGTTTGCTCTATTGACTGCCTGAAGACTGATATCAGTAGGTTAAGTGAGGTTAGGTTAAGTAGGTTAAGTGAGCAGTGTTTCGCTGCTTGGTTGGAATGACCATGTCCAGCCACATGTCGTTTCATAGAGTAGTTTGAACATCTCAAGTCTCATAGTACAATTATATCTACATCCTAATGACAAATACATGTGAACTTTATCTGACAATGACTTGGAACACCCCTCCAAAGGACGTGTAACGTGAAAACCAGGAATCCTGACCGCTAGACCATATGGGACTCCGTCAGAAATCCTGAGAGCTGTTTTCTTGGGATTCTACTCGACTCTTGTGAGCTTCGTTATAAATAATCAAGTCATCCCAAGTTAACAGCTGTAACGAGTCTTTCCTACTGTCAGAGCAGCTTTCTTGATAAATTAATAGTTATTTCAGTATATGAAAGTCCTAATTTCATCATTCTCAGGCAACTATGACCAATGTCCTCTTCTGTGTTTATGTCCCATATGGTCGAGCTGTCCTAGTTTTCCCTCAGCTGGCCTGGGTTCATCTCCTGGTATAGCAAAGTCTACATCAATCAATGGTGATCTAGAATTGTTTATGTTGGTTTTCAGTGACTGAATACATAAGAATACTTATGTAGTTTCATGCTGAGTGATAATACTGTCTCATACAGCCAGCTAACTTTATGTTCTCTGTACTACTATTGTGATGGCCACAGCCACACAAGGGTAAAAAAACCCATCAAAGTGTGTCTTTGCTGCTGCAGAGACAGAGTACCTGGGCTACGTCATTGGAAAAGGGGTGATACAGCCACAGGTCAGTAAGATCCAGGCCATTGAGTCATATCCTTTGCCACAAACAAAGAAGCAACTTCGGTCCTTCCTGGGCATGGCAGGTTTCTATCACCGGTTCATCCCACAATTCTCTGCCAGGGCAGCTCAACTCACGGACTTAACAGCATCACGGTGTCCCAATCAGATCCAGTGGACAGAGGAGGCAATGGCAGCTTTTCAGGACATCCGGCAGTCACTGAGTAAGAAACCGGTGTTATACAGTCCAAATTTTGATGAAGATTTTGTCCTCCAAACAGATGCGTCTGACAGGGGTCTAGGGGCAGTGCTCCTCCAAGGACCACCAGGTGACCGCCATCCAATTGCCTACATCAGCAGGAAACTGTTCCCCAGGGAGGTTCGTTATTCGACAGTGGAGAAGGAGGCACTGGCCATCAAGTGGGCCCTTGACTCCTTCCGATACTACCTATTGGGTAGAGAATTCACCCTGCAGACTGATCACAGAGCATTTCAGTGGATGGAGAGGATGAAAGATACAAATGGGAGGATCACACGGTGGTACCTGGCCCTGCAGCCGTTCCGCTTCAGCATCCAACACATCCCGGGCAGGGATAACGTAACAGCTGACTACCTCTCTCGCTGTTCCAGCGAGAGTCCTGCTGGGGGGGCGTGTGTGAAGGCCACAGCCAAACAAGGGTAAAATTTAATCCACTCACACTCCACTTTAGTTTGATTTCCTATATAGGTTCATTTAATTTGCAGCCAACTACACCAAACTAACATTACATGATATCACATCACACAGTTGTTTTGATTTAAAAGTTTGTTTATTTTGTATTAATACTTTCTTTCTTTTGTTTGAGTTACTGTGGCTGTGAGGCCTCTTCCTGGTGGACCAGAAGGCGGAGCTAAGGGGAGTGCTCAAAGGTGGCCAAGCTAATTAGGCTGGACTACTTCCTGCTGTGCCATGGGGGGATTTGGGGTTTGGTTAGGTTGCTTTGTATTTAGTTGCAGTTGGCATCCATTTTGGTTTCCCCTTTTTTGTATTATTTGGTTTGGCTAAGCCACTATATATGTGTTCCCTTACGTTGTTTTGGTAGGTCTGTTCTGTTGAGTTAACACCTCAGTTTTTTTGTTGTTATATTGAGTTACGTTATCTTTTGTTGACCTCTTTTATAGTTTGCCTTGGTTTTTGTACAAGATTTCATTTTTGGGTGTAAATAAAACCCTATTCTTTTGAATTTATATTCCTGTGTTCTCATTTCTCACTGCTCGATCCCTGACAACTATACTATTATAACTATAGTCCTGCTCTGAGGTAAACAAGAGCATTTGTTTTTCTACTAGTTGAAGTATGTAGCACTGTTTGACATGCTTTGGGCACTCAATTCCTGTGAGATTTACTTTACCTGATTGTTAAGAGCAAAGTATGTTCCCATACCGGGAGTTGAACCCGGGCCGCCTGGGTGAAAACCAGGAATCCTGACCGCTAGACCATATGGGACTTAGTTTCTTGTTCTCAGAGCAGCTTTCTTGTGTTCTAGTGACTTTCAAGCTGAGCTATTTAAACTCAGAAGTTGTTAGCAACCCAAGAAAGCTGCTTTCAGTGTCTGAAACCAGGTCCCATATGGTCTAGCAGTCAGGATTCCTGGTTTCTTCTGTGTGTTAAACTGTAGTTTCACTAAATGCCACCAGATGTTCCAACTCCCAGTATGTCACACATGTCCAAACTAGTCCATAAAGGGATGTATGCCTGCAGATTTTTGTTACAATCAAGATCACATGGTTTGCTCTATTGACTGCCTGAAGACTGATATCAGTAGGTTACGCCCGGTGTTTCCCTGCTTGGTTGGAATGACCATGTCCAGCCACATGTCCTTTCATAGAGTAGTTTGAACATCTCAAGTCTCAGAGTACAATTATATCTACATCTTAATGACAAATACATGTGAACTTTATCTGACAATGACTTGGAACATCCCTCCAAAGGACGTGTAATGTGATACATGCAATTCAGTTCCCATACCGGGAGTTGAACCCGGGCCGCCTGGGTGAAAACCAGGAATCCTGACCGCTAGACCATATGAGACTCCGTCAGAAATCCTGAGAGCTGTTTTCTTGGGATTCTACTCGACTCTTGTGAGCTTCGTTATAAATAATCAAGTCATCCCAAGTTAACAGCTGTAACGAGTCTTTCCTACTGTCAGAGCAGCTTTCTTGATAAATTAATAGTTATTTCAGTATATGAAAGTCCTAATTTCATCATTCTCAGGCAACTATGACCAATATCGTCTTCTGTGTTTATGTCCCATATGGTCGAGCTGTCCTAGTTTTCCCTCAGCTGGCCTGGGTTCATCTCCTGGTATAGCAAAGTCTACATCAATCAATGGTGATCTAGAATTGTTTATGTTGGTTTTCAGTGACTGAATACATAAGAATACTTATGTAGTTTCATGCTGAGTGATAATACTGTCTCATACTGCCAGCTAACTTTATGTTCTCTGTACTACTATACTATTATAACTATAGTCCTGCTCTGAGGTAAACAAGAGCATTTGTTTTTCTACTAGTTGAAGTATGTAGCACTGTTTGACATGCTTTGGGCACTCAATTCCTGTGAGATTTACTTTACCTGATTGTTAAGAGTAAAGTATGTTCCCATACCGGGAGTTGAACCCGGGCCGCCTGGGTGAAAACCAGGAATCCTGACCGCTAGACCATATGGGACTCCGTCAGAAATCCTGAGAGCTGTTTTCTTGGGATTCTACTCGACTCTTGTGAGCTTCGTTATAAATAATCAAGTCATCCCAAGTTAACAGCTGTAACGAGTCTTTCCTACTGTCAGAGCAGCTTTCTTGATAAATTAATAGTTATTTCAGTATATGAAAGTCCTAATTTCATCATTCTCAGGCAACTATGACCAATGTCCTCTTCTGTGTTTATGTCCCATATGGTCGAGCTGTCCTGGTTTTCCCTCAGCTGGCCTGGGTTCATCTCCTGGTATAGCAATGTCTACATCAATCAGTGGTGATCTAGAATTGTTTATGTTGGTTTTCAGTGACTGAATACATAAGAATACTTATGTAGTTTCATGCTGAGTGATAATACTTTCTCATACAGCCAGCTAACTTTCTGTTTTCTGATTTCATACAATATACAACTATAGTCCTGCTCTGAGGTAAACTAGTGTACTAGTTGAGGTATCTAGCACTGTTTGACATGCTTTGGGCACTCAATTCCTGTGAGATTTACTTTACCTGATTGTTTAAAGCAAAGTATGTTCCCATACCGGGAGTTGAACCCAGGCCGCCTGGGTGAAAACCAGGAATCCTGACCACTAGACCATATGGGACTTAGTTTCTTGTTCTCAGAGCAGCTTTCTTTTTTTTGTGATCAAATGTTTATTAAGGATTTCAATGGTTACAACAAACAGTGAAGAATTAGCAAAACATAACTGAGTACAGTAGGTAGGTAACCATCCCACCCCCACCCCCACCACCCCTCATCTAAACCCACCTGTTACAAATCCCTCCACATCTCCCCTAAAAATAAAACCCACATCAGCACCAAAACAGATAGTGCATGACATTAAAAACAAAAAAACAACAATAACAACAAAAACAATAGCAGCCAAAAGCACACCCGCCAAGTCGTGCTAATGGAACATACATAACCAAAAACAACGAAACACACTAAAACATAGACAAAGACATACAAGTACCGGGGAAGGATCCAAAATAAACAGGAACAGGAAGAAGTACTACAACTAAATAATATTGGTAAATCACCTAAGAATCTCTTTTAGAGAGTCAGCTGCAAGAAGACAGCAATTTAAAGTCTTTTCAGTGGCTCCATGGACCCGAGCTGTAGACAGTTCCAAATATACTACATCTAGAAAAGACAGAATCCACTGTCTAGTGCTGAGCACCTGGGGGGGTTTCCATCGTAGTACAATCATTTTTTTAGCAGCTGTCAGGCCAGCTAACACAATGCGCTTCTTCAGCCTATCAATATTCAATTCAGATAGGTCATTAAGTAACAACACTGGGACATCAACTGGTACCGTAACTGATAGTAAAGTAGATAGTGTGGCTGCAACCTTAGTCCAAAACTGGGCAACTGGTGGGCAACCCCACATCATATGGAGGAAAGTTCCAGGTACATTTTGTGTACAAAGAGAGCACAAGGGAGAGTCTCTTAAACCCATGACATGTAGCTTGCGAGGTGTGAGGTAGGTTCTGTGTATGAAATTAAAATGGATCAGCTGATGATTAGGATTACGAGAAGCCTCCTTAATATTGACCCACACAACCTCCCATTCAAATTCGGTATCCAAATTAGGACAGTCAAGCCGCCACACACTATCCAATGGTAACTCTGCGTTAGAAAATTCAAGAATAAATTTGTATAGTGAAGTTACCAAACCCTTAGTTTTGCTCTGTACAGTAATCCGTCTATATAGGGGATGAACAGGAAGAGGTTGTTGCCAAGGAACACCATGAGCCCTGAGGGCTGACCTGATCTGCAAATAAAAGAAAAAGGACGAACCTGGTAGGTTGAAAGAATGTTTGAGTTCTTGAAAGGAACATAAAGCAGCTTCATTAAAGAGGTCTTTTACATAATGAATACCAGTATTGCTCCAGTAAGAAGAGGAGATAGGTCTTCCTCCAATCAGCAATCCATTGTTGTTGAAGAGAGGGGAAAAAGTGTGCCATTTGAAGGACAGTTTACACTCAGATTCCACCTGACGCCATGTACGAAGAACATTGGATATAATAGGGCCAAAGCGTAGAGAAGCTTGTTTGTTAGAGATGTTGGAAAAAAGTACATCTTCCAGACTCAATGGTTTCACCATGTTGTTTTCCAAATCACGCCAAGATACAGGTGTATCTGCGTCACGCCAAACCAAAAGTGCACGAAGGACAAAGGACCAAAAATAATACTTAAAATTAGGAACTGCTAAACCACCATCCTCCCTACTCCTTTGCAAAGTGGATAGTTTAAGACGTGGGCGCTTTCTATTCCAAATGAATTTGGAAATATCAGAATTGAGTGTTTTCCAATAATTCGTAGGAGGGCATAAGGGAACCATAGAGCTAATAAAATTAATTCTAGGTAAAATATTCATTTTAACCATAGCAATTCGCGCCTGAAGAGAAGCAGGGAGAGAGGTCCATCTGTCCATATCAGATTTAACGTTTCTATATATCTCAGAAAAATTGTGGGATGTGATACGGCTCAACGAAGGGAAAATTTGAATGCCAAGATATTGGAAGTGTTGGACTACAGGGATATCAGTAGGAAAAGGCAACTCTCTCGCAGCATTGTTAAGGGGTAGTAGAGCTGATTTGGACCAGTTGATCTTAAATCCAGAAAGAGCACCAAACTGTTTACAGACTGATAATAGTCAGAGCAGCTTTCTTGTGTTCTAGTGACTTTCAAGCTGAGCTATTTAAACTCAGAAGTTGTTAGCAACCCAAGAAAGCTGCTCTCTGTGTCTGAAACCAGGTCCCATATGGTCTAGCAGTCAGGATTCCTGGTTTCTTCTGTGTGTTAAACTGTGGTTTCACTAAATGCCACCAGATGTTCCAACTCCCAGTATGTCACACATGTCCAAACTAGTCCATAAAGGGCTGTATGCCTGCAGATTTTTGTTACAATGAAGATCACATGGTTTGCTCTATCGACTGCCTGAAGACTGATATCGGATGGTTAAGTGAGTTAAGCCTGGTGTTTCGCTGCATGGTTGGAATGACTACATGTCCTTTCATAGAGTAGTTTGAACATCTCAAGTCTCAGAGTACAATTATATCTACATCTTAATGACAAATACATGTGAACTTTATCTGACAATGACTTGGAACATCCCTCCAAAGGACGTGTAATGTGATACATGCAATTCAGTTCCCATACCGGGAGTTGAACCCGGGCCGCCTGGGTGAAAACCAGGAATCCTGACCGCTAGACCATATGGGACTACGTCAGAAATCCTGAGAGCTGTTTTCTTGGGATTCTGCTCGACTCTTGTGAGCTTCGTTATAAATGATCAAGTCATCCCAAGGTAACAGCTGTAACGAGTCTTTCGCAACTCTGTGAACCAGGTTCTGTATGGTCAGGCGGCTGTGGCTCAGGAGGTAGAGTTCAATTGGAAGATTGGTGGTTTGATTCCCGGCTCCTCCAGTTCACATGTTGATGTGTCCTTGGCCAAGACACTTAACCCTTAATTGCTCCCGTTGCTGTGCCATCAGTGTATGAATGTGTGTGAAAGGGTAAATGATGTCATGTATACTATATAAGTACAGTCCATTTACCATTCAGGTTACCAAACCGGGAGTTGAACCTTGGCCGCCTGGGTGAAAACCAGGAGTCCTGACCGCTAGACCATATGGGACCTGCGTTTATGCTGTCAGAGCAGCTTTCTTGATAAATTAATAGTTATTTCAGTATATGTTTCATGTATGTTATATATAATTTCATCATTCTCAGGCAAATATGACCAATATCCTCTTCTGTGTTTATGTCCCATATGGTCGAGCTGTCCTGGTTTTCCCTCAGCTGGCCTGGGTTCATCTCCTGGTATAGCAATGTCTACATCAATCAGTGGTGATCTAGAATTGTTTATGTTGGTTTTCAGTGACTGAATACATAAGAATACTTATGTAGTTTCATGCTGAGTGATAATACTTTCTCATACAGCCAGCTAACTTTATGTTTTCTGATTTTATACAATATACAACTATTGTCCTGGTCTGAGGTAAACTAGTGTATTAGTTGAGATATGTAGCACTGTTTGACATGCTTTGGGCACTCAATTCCTGTGAGATTTACTTTACCTGATTGTTAAAAGCAAAGTATGTTCCCATACCGGGAGTTGAACCCGGGCCGCCTGGGTGAAAACCAGGAATCCTGACCGCTAGACCATATGGGACTTAGTTTCTTGTTCTCAGAGCAGCTTTCTTGTGTTCTAGTGACTTTCAAGCTGAGCTATTTAAACTCAGAAGTTGTTAGCAACCCAAGAAAGCTGCTCTCTGTGTCTGAAACCAGGTCCCATATGGTCTAGCAGTCAGGATTCCTGGTTTCTTCTGTGTGTTAAACTGTAGTTTCACTAAATGCCACCAGATGCTCCAACTCCCAGTATGGCAGGCGTGTCCAAACTAGTCCATAAAGGGCTGTATGCCTGCAGATTTTTGTTACAATCAAGGTCACATGGTTTGCTCTATCGACTGCCTGAAGACTGATATCGGATGGTTAAGTGAGTTAAGCCTGGTGTTTTGCTGCTTGGTTGGAATGACCATGTCCAGCCACATGTCCTTTCATAGAGTAGTTTGACCATCTCAAGTCTCATAGTACAATTATATCTACATCTTAATGACAAATACATGTGAACTTTATCTGACAATGACTTGGAACATCCCTCCAAAGGACGTGTAATGTGATACATGCAATTCAGTTCCCATACCGGGAGTTGAACCTGGGCCGCCTGGGTGAAAACCAGGAATCCTGACCGCTAGACCATATGGGACTTCGTCAGAAATCCTGAGAGCTGTTTTCTTGGGATTCTGCTCGACTCTTGTGAGCTTCGTTATAAATAATCAAGTCATCCCAAGGTAACAGCTGTAACGAGTCTTTCCTACTGTCAGAGCAGCTTTCTTGATAAATTAATAGTTATTTCAGTATATGAAAGTCCTAATTTCATCATTCTCAGGCAACTATGACCAATGTCCTCTTCTGTGTTTATGTCCCATATGGTCGAGCTGTCCTAGTTTTCCCTCAGCTGGCCTGGGTTCATCTCCTGGTATAGCAAAGTCTACATCAATCAATGGTGATCTAGAATTGTTTATGTTGGTTTTCAGTGACTGAATACATGAGAATACTTATGTAGTTTCATGCTGAGTGATAATACTGTCTCATACAGCCAGCTAACTTTATGTTCTCTGTACTACTATACTATTATAACTATAGTCCTGCTCTGAGGTAAACAAGAGCATTTGTTTTTCTACTAGTTGAAGTATGTAGCACTGTTTGACATGCTTTGGGCACTCAATTCCTGTGAGATTTACTTTACCTGATTGTTAAAAGCAAAGTATGTTCCCATACCGGGAGTTGAACCCGGGCCGCCTGGGTGAAAACCAGGAATCCTGACCGCTAGACCATATGGGACTTAGTTTCTTGTTCTCAGAGCAGCTTTCTTGTGTTCTAGTGACTTTCAAGCTGAGCTATTTAAACTCAGAAGTTGTTAGCAACCCAAGAAAGCTGCTCTCTGTGTCTGAAACCAGGTCCCATATGGTCTAGCAGTCAGGATTCCTGGTTTCTTCTGTGTGTTAAACTGTAGTTTCACTAAATGCCACAAGATGTTCCAACTCCCAGTATGTCACACATGTCCAAACTAGTCCATAAAGGGCTGTATGCCTGCAGATTTTTGTTACAATCAAGATCACATGGTTTGCTCTATCGACTGCCTGAAGACTGATATCGGATGGTTAAGTGAGTTAAGCCTGGTGTTTTGCTGCTTGGTTGGAATGACCATGTCCAGCCACATGTCCTTTCACAGAGTAGTTTGAACATCTCAAGTCTCAGAGTACAATTATATCTACATCTTAATGACAAATACATGTGAACTTTATCTGACAATGACTTGGAACATCCCTCCAAAGGACGTGTAATGTGATACATGCAATTCAGTTCCCATACCGGGAGTTGAACCCGGGTCGCCTGGGTGAAAACCAGGAATCCTGACCGCTAGACCATATGGGACTACGTCAGAAATCCTGAGAGCTGTTTTCTTGGGATTCTGCTCGACTCTTGTGAGCTTCGTTATAAATGATCAAGTCATCCCAAGGTAACAGCTGTAACGAGTCTTTCGCAACTCTGTGAACCAGGTTCTGTATGGTCAGGCGGCTGTGGCTCAGGAGGTAGAGCGGTCGTCCTTCAATTGGAAGATTGGCGGTTTGATTCCCGGCTCCTCCAGTCCACATGTTGATGTGTCCTTGGCCAAGACACTTAACCCTTAATTGCTCCCGTTGCTGTGCCATCAGTGTATGAATGTGTGTGAAAGGGTAAATGATGTCATGTAAAGCGCTTTGAGTGGTCGCACAGACTAGAAAGGTGCTATATAAGTACAATCCATTTACCATTCAGGTTACCAAACCGGGAGTTGAACCTGGGCCGCCTGGGTGAAAACCAGGAATCCTGACCGCTAGACCATATGGGACTTAGTTTCTTGTTCTCAGAGCAGCTTTCTTGTGTTCTAGTGACTTTCAAGCTGAGCTATTTAAACTCAGAAGTTGTTAGCAACCCAAGAAAGCTGCTCTCTGTGTCTGAAACCAGGTCCCATATGGTCTAGCAGTCAGGATTCCTGGTTTCTTCTGTGTGTTAAACTGTAGTTTCACTAAATGCCACAAGATGTTCCAACTCCCAGTATGTCACACATGTCCAAACTCGTCCATAAAGGGCTGTATGCCTGCAGATTTTTGTTACAATCAAGATCACATGGTTTGCTCTATCGACTGCCTGAAGACTGATATCAGATGGTTAAGTGAGTTACGCCCGGTGTTTCCCTGCTTGGTTGGAATGACCATGTCCAGCCACATGTCCTTTCATGGAGTAGTTTGAACATCTCAAGTCTCATAGTACAATTTAGCTCCCATACCGGGAGTTGAATACATAAGAATACTGATGTAGTTTCATGCTGAGTGATAATACTTTCTCATACAGCTAGCTAACTTTATGTTTTCTGATTTTATACAACTATAGCCCTGGTCTGTTTCTGTACTTGCTGAAGTATGTAGCACTGTTTGGCACTCAGTTCCTGTAAGATTTATTTTACCTGATTGTTAAGAGCAAAGTATGTTCCCATACCGGGAGTTGAACCCGGGCCGCCTGGGTGAAAACCAGGAATCCTGACCGCTAGACCATATGGGACCTGTGTTCATGCTGTTAGAGCAGCTTTCTTGATATATTAATAGTTATTTCAGTATATGAAAGTCCTAATTTCATCATTCTCAGGCAAATATGACCAATGTCCTCTTCTGCTGTCACACATGTCCAAACTAGTCCATAAAGGGATGTATGCCTGCAGATTTTTGTTACAATCAAGATCACATGGTTTGCTCTATTGACTGCCTGAAGACTGATATCAGTAGGTTAAGTGAGGTTAGGTTAAGTAGGTTAAGTGAGCAGTGTTTCCCTGCTTGGTTGGAATGACCATGTCCAGCCACATGTCGTTTCATAGAGTAGTTTGAACATCTCAAGTCTCATAGTACAATTATATCTACATCCTAATGACAAATACATGTGAACTTTATCTGACAATGACTTGGAACAACCCTCCAAAGGACGTGTAACGTGAAAACCAGGAATCCTGACCGCTAGACCACATGGGACTCCGTCAGAAATCCTGAGAGCTGTTTTCTTGGGATTCTACTCGACTCTTGTGAGCTTCGTTATAAATAATCAAGTCATCCCAAGTTAACAGCTGTAACGAGTCTTTCCTACTGTCAGAGCAGCTTTCTTGATAAATTAATAGTTATTTCAGTATATGAAAGTCCTAATTTCATCATTCTCAGGCAACTATGACCAATGTCCTCTTCTGTGTTTATGTCCCATATGGTCGAGCTGTCCTGGTTTTCCCTCAGCTGGCCTGGGTTCATCTCCTGGTATAGCAATGTCTACATCAATCAGTGGTGATCTAGAATTGTTTATGTTGGTTTTCAGTGACTGAATACATAAGAATACTTATGTAGTGTCATGCTGAGTGATAATACTTTCTCATACAGCCAGCTAACTTTCTGTTTTCTGATTTCATACAATATACAACTATTGTCCTGGTCTGAGGTAAACTAGTGTATTAGTTGAGATATGTAGCACTGTTTGACATGCTTTGGGCACTCAATTCCTGTGAGATTTACTTTACCTGATTGTTTAAAGCAAAGTATGTTCCCATACCGGGAGTTGAACCCAGGCCGCCTGGGTGAAAACCAGGAATCCTGACCACTAGACCATATGGGACTTAGTTTCTTGTTCTCAGAGCAGCTTTCTTTTTTTTGTGATCAAATGTTTATTAAGGATTTCAATGGTTACAACAAACAGTGAAGAATTAGCAAAACATAACTGAGTACAGTAGGTAGGTAACCATCCCACCCCCACCACCCCTCATCTAAACCCACCTGTTACAAATCCCTCCACATCTCCCCTAAAAATAAAACCCACATCAGCACCAAAACAGATAGTGCATGACATTAAAAACAAAAAAACAACAATAACAACAAAAACAATAGCAGCCAAAAGCACACCCGCCAAGTCGTGCTAATGGAACATACATAACCAAAAACAACGAAACACACTAAAACATAGACAAAGACATACAAGTACCGGGGAAGGATCCAAAATAAACAGGAACAGGAAGAAGTACTACAACTAAATAATATTGGTAAATCACCTAAGAATCTCTTTTAGAGAGTCAGCTGCAAGAAGCCAGCAATTTAAAGTCTTTTCAGTGGCTCCATGGACCCGAGCTGTAGACAGTTCCAAATATACTACATCTAGAAAAGACAGAATCCACTGTCTAGTGCTGAGCACCTGGGGGGGTTTCCATCGTAGTACAATCATTTTTTTAGCAGCTGTCAGGCCAGCTAACACAATGCGCTTCTTCAGCCTATCAATATTCAATTCAGATAGGTCATTAAGTAACAACACTGGGACATCAACTGGTACCGTAACTGATAGTAAAGTAGATAGTGTGGCTGCAACCTTAGTCCAAAACTGGGCAACTGGTGGGCAACCCCACATCATATGGAGGAAAGTTCCAGGTACATTTTGTGTACAAAGAGAGCACAAGGGAGAGTCTCTTAAACCCATGACATGTAGCTTGCGAGGTGTGAGGTAGGTTCTGTGTATGAAATTAAAATGGATCAGCTGATGATTAGGATTACGAGAAGCCTCCTTAATATTGACCCACACAACCTCCCATTCAAATTCGGTATCCAAATTAGGACAGTCAAGCCGCCACACACTATCCAATGGTAACTCTGCGTTAGAAAATTCAAGAATAAATTTGTATAGTGAAGTTACCAAACCCTTAGTTTTGCTCTGTACAGTAATCCGTCTATATAGGGGATGAACAGGAAGAGGTTGTTGCCAAGGAACACCATGAGCCCTGAGGGCTGACCTGATCTGCAAATAAAAGAAAAAGGACGAACCTGGTAGGTTGAAAGAATGTTTGAGTTCTTGAAAGGAACATAAAGCAGCTTCATTAAAGAGGTCTTTTACATAATGAATACCAGTATTGCTCCAGTAAGAAGAGGAGATAGGTCTTCCTCCAATCAGCAATCCATTGTTGTTGAAGAGAGGGGAAAAAGTGTGCCATTTGAAGGACAGTTTACACTCAGATTCCACCTGACGCCATGTACGAAGAACATTGGATATAATAGGGCCAAAGCGTAGAGAAGCTTGTTTGTTAGAGATGTTGGAAAAAAGTACATCTTCCAGACTCAATGGTTTCACCATGTTGTTTTCCAAATCACGCCAAGATACAGGTGTATCTGCGTCACGCCAAACCAAAAGTGCACGAAGGACAAAGGACCAAAAATAATACTTAAAATTAGGAACTGCTAAACCACCATCCTCCCTACTCCTTTGCAAAGTGGATAGTTTAAGACGTGGGCGCTTTCTATTCCAAATGAATTTGGAAATATCAGAATTGAGTGTTTTCCAATAATTCGTAGGAGGGCATAAGGGAACCATAGAGCTAATAAAATTAATTCTAGGTAAAATATTCATTTTAACCATAGCAATTCGCGCCTGAAGAGAAGCAGGGAGAGAGGTCCATCTGTCCATATCAGATTTAACGTTTCTATATATCTCAGAAAAATTGTGGGATGTGATACGGCTCAACGAAGGGAAAATTTGAATGCCAAGATATTGGAAGTGTTGGACTACAGGGATATCAGTAGGAAAAGGCAACTCTCTCGCAGCATTGTTAAGGGGTAGTAGAGCTGATTTGGACCAGTTGATCTTAAATCCAGAAAGAGCACCAAACTGTTTACAGACTGATAATAGTCAGAGCAGCTTTCTTGTGTTCTAGTGACTTTCAAGCTGAGCTATTTAAACTCAGAAGTTGTTAGCAACCCAAGAAAGCTGCTCTCTGTGTCTGAAACCAGGTCCCATATGGTCTAGCAGTCAGGATTCCTGGTTTCTTCTGTGTGTTAAACTGTAGTTTCACTAAATGCCACCAGATGTTCCAACTCCCAGTATGTCACACATGTCCAAACTAGTCCATAAAGGGATGTATGCCTGCAGATTTTTGTTACAATCAAGATCACATGGTTTGCTCTATCGACTGCCTGAAGACTGATATCGGTTGGTTAAGTGAGTTAAGCCCGGTGTTTTGCTGCTTGGTTGGAATGACCATGTCCAGCCACATGTCCTTTCATAGAGTAGTTTGAACATCTCAAGTCTCAGAGTACAATTATATCTACATCTTAATGACAAATACATGTGAACTTTATCCGACAATGACTTGGAACATCCCTCCAAAGGACGTGTAATGTGATACATGCAATTCAGTTCCCATACCGGGAGTTGAACCCGGGCCGCCTGGGTGAAAACCAGGAATCCTGACCGCTAGACCATATGGGACTACGTCAGAAATCCTGAGAGCTGTTTTCTTGGGATTCTGCTCGACTCTTGTGAGCTTCGTTATAAATGATCAAGTCATCCCAAGGTAACAGCTGTAACGAGTCTTTCCTACTGTCAGAGCAGCTTTCTTGATAAATTAATAGTTATTTCAGTATATGAAAGTCCTAATTTCATCATTCTCAGGCAACTATGACCAATGTCCTCTTCTGTGTTTATGTCCCATATGGTCGAGCTGTCCTAGTTTTCCCTCAGCTGGCCTGGGTTCATCTCCTGGTATAGCAATGTCTACATCAATCAATAGTGATCTAGAATTGTTTATGTTGGTTTTCAGTGACTGAACACATAAGAATACTTATGTAGTTTCATGCTGAGTGATAATACTTTCTCATACAGCCAGCTAACTTTATGTTCTCTGATTTCATACAATATACAACTATAGTCCTGGTCTGAAGTAAACTAGTGTACTAGTTGAGGTATGTAGCACTGTTTGACATGCTTTGGGCACTCAATTCCTGTGAGATTTACTTTACCTGATTCTTAAGAGCAAAGTATGTTCCCATACCGGGAGTTGAACCTGGGCCGCCTGGGTGAAAACCAGGAATCCTGACCGCTAGACCATATGGGACTTAGTTTCTTGTTCTCAGAGCAGCTTTCTTGTGTTCTAGTGACTTTCAAGCTGAGCTATTTAAACTCAGAAGTTGTTAGCAACCCAAGAAAGCTGCTTTCAGTGTCTGAAACCAGGTCCCATATGGTCTAGCAGTCAGGATTCCTGGTTTCTTCTGTGTGTTAAACTGTAGTTTCACTAAATGCCACCAGATGTTCCAACACCCAGTATGGCAGGCATGTCCAAACTAGTCCATAAAGGGATGTATGCCTGCAGATTTTTGTTACAATCAAGATCACATGATTTGCTCTATCGACTGCCTGAAGACTGATATCGGATGGTTAAGTGAGTTAAGCCTGGTGTTTTGCTGCTTGGTTGGAATGACCATGTCCAGCCACAGAGTAGTTTGAACATCTCAAGTCTCAGAGTACAATTATATCTACATCTTAATGACAAATACATGTGAACTTTATCTGACAATGACTTGGAACATCCCTCCAAAGGACGTGTAATGTGATACATGCAATTCAGTTCCCATACCGGGAGTTGAACCCGGGCCGCCTGGGTGAAAACCAGGAATCCTGACCGCTAGACCATATGGGACTACGTCAGAAATCCTGAGAGCTGTTTTCTTGGGATTCTGCTCGACTCTTGTGAGCTTCGTTATAAATGATCAAGTCATCCCAAGGTAACAGCTGTAACGAGTCTTTCGCAACTCTGTGAACCAGATTCTGTATGGTCAGGCGGCTGTGGCTCAGGAGGTAGAGCGGTCGTCCTTCAATTGGAAGATTGGTGGTTCGATTCCCGGCTCCTCCAGTCCACCAAGACACTTAACCCTTAATTGCTCCCGTTGCTGTGCCATCAGTGTATGAATGTGTGTGAAAGGGTAAATGATGTCATGTATACTATATAAGTACAGTCCATTTACCATTCAGGTTACCAAACCGGGAGTTGAACCTGGGCCGCCTGGGTGAAAACCAGGAGTCCTGACCGCTAGACCATATGGGACCTGCGTTTATGCTGTCAGAGCAGCTTTCTTGATAAATTAATAGTTATTTCAGTATATGTTTCATGTATGTTATATATAATTTCATCATTCTCAGGCAAATATGACCAATGTCCTCTTCTGTGTTTATGTCCCATATGGTCTAGTGGGCAGGATTCCTGGTTTTCCCTCAGCTGGCCTGGGTTCATCTCCTGGTATAGCAAAGTCTACATCAATCAGTGGTGATCTAGAATTGTTTATGTTGGTTTTCAGTGACTGAACACATAAGAATACTTATGTAGTTTCATGCTGAGTGATAATACTTTCTCATACAGCCAGCTAACTTCCTGTTCTCTGATTTCATACAATATACAACTATTGTCCTGGTCTGAGGTAAACTAGTGTATTAGTTGAGATATGTAGCACTGTTTGACATGCTTTGGGCACTCAATTCCTGTGAGATTTACTTTACCTGATTGTTAAAAGCAAAGTATGTTCCCATACCGGGAGTTGAACCCGGGCCGCCTGGGTGAAAACCAGGAATCCTGACCGCTAGACCATATGGGACTACGTCAGAAATCCTGAGAGCTGTTTTCTTGGGATTCTGCTCGACTCTTGTGAGCTTCGTTATAAATGATCAAGTCATCCCAAGGTAACAGCTGTAACGAGTCTTTCGCAACTCTGTGAACCAGGTTCTGTATGGTCAGGCGGCTGTGGCTCAGGAGGTAGAGCGGTCGTCCTTCAATTGGAAGATTGGTGGTTTGATTCCCGGCTCCTCCAGTCCACATGTTGATGTGTCCTTGGCCAAGACACTTAACCCTTAATTGCTCCCGTTGCTGTGCCATCAGTGTGTGAATGTGTGTGAAAGGGTAAATGATGTCATGTCATGTAAAGCGCTTTGAGTGGTCGCACAGACTAGAAAGGTGCTATATAAGTACAGTCCATTTACCATTCAGGTTACCAAACCGGGAGTTGAACCTGGGCCGCCTGGGTGAAAACCAGGAGTCCTGACCGCTAGACCATATGGGACCTGCGTTTATGCTGTCAGAGCAGCTTTCTTGATAAATTAATAGTTATTTCAGTATATGTTTCATGTATGTTATATATAATTTCATCATTCTCAGGCAAATATGACCAATGTCCTCTTCTGTGTTTATGTCCCATATGGTCGAGCTGTCCTAGTTTTCCCTCAGCTGGCCTGGGTTCATCTCCTGGTATAGCAAAGTCTACATCAATCAGTGGTGATCTAGAATTGTTTATGTTGGTTTTCAGTGACTGAATACATAAGAATATGTAGTTTCATGCTGAGTGATAATACTTTCTCATACAGCCAGCTAACTTCCTGTTCTCTGATTTCATACAATATACAACTATTGTCCTGGTCTGAGGTAAACTAGTGTATTAGTTGAGATATGTAGCACTGTTTGACATGCTTTGGGCACTCAATTCCTGTGAGATTTACTTTACCTGATTGTTAAGAGCAAAGTATGTTCCCATACCGGGAGTTGAACCCGGGCCACCTGGGTGAAAACCAGGAATCCTGACCGCTAGACCATATGGGACTTAGTTTCTTGTTCTCAGAGCAGCTTTCTTGTGTTCTAGTGACTTTCAAGCTGAGCTATTTAAACTCAGAAGTTGTTAGCAACCCAAGAAAGCTGCTCTCTGTGTCTGAAACCAGGTCCCATATGGTCTAGCAGTCAGGATTCCTGGTTTCTTCTGTGTGTTAAACTGTAGTTTCACTAAATGCCACAAGATGTTCCAACTCCCAGTATGTCACACATGTCCAAACTAGTCCATAAAGGGCTGCATGCCTGCAGATTTTTGTTACAATCAAGATCACATGGTTTGCTCTATCGACTGCCTGAAGACTGATATCGGATGGTTAAGTGAGTTAAGCCTGGTGTTTTGCTGCTTGGTTGGAATGACCATGTCCAGCCACATGTCCTTTCATAGAGTAGTTTGAACATCTCAAGTCTCAGAGTACAATTATATCTACTTCTTAATGACAAATACATGTGAACTTTATCTGACAATGACTTGGAACATCCCTCCAAAGGACGTGTAATGTGATACATGCAATTCAGTTCCCATACCGGGAGTTGAACCCGGGCCGCCTGGGTGAAAACCAGGAATCCTGACCGCTAGACCATATGGGACTCCGTCAGAAATCCTGAGAGCTGTTTTCTTGGGATTCTGCTCGACTCTTGTGAGCTTCGTTATAAATGATCAAGTCATCCCAAGGTAACAGCTGTAACGAGTCTTTCGCAACTCTGTGAACCAGATTCTGTATGGTCAGGCGGCTGTGGCTCAGGAGGTAGAGCGGTCGTCCTTCAATTGGAAGATTGGTGGTTCGATTCCCGGCTCCTCCAGTCCACATGTTGATGTGTCCTTGGCCAAGACACTTAACCCTTAATTGCTCCCGTTGCTGTGCCATCAGTGTATGAATGTGTGTGAAAGGGTAAATGATGTCATGTATACTATATAAGTACAGTCCATTTACCATTCAGGTTACCAAACCGGGAGTTGAACCTGGGCCGCCTGGGTGAAAACCAGGAGTCCTGACCGCTAGACCATATGGGACCTGCGTTTATGCTGTCAGAGCAGCTTTCTTGATAAATTAATAGTTATTTCAGTATATGTTTCATGTATGTTATATATAATTTCATCATTCTCAGGCAAATATGACCAATGTCCTCTTCTGTGTTTATGTCCCATATGGTCTAGTGGGCAGGATTCCTGGTTTTCCCTCAGCTGGCCTGGGTTCATCTCCTGGTATAGCAAAGTCTACATCAATCAGTGGTGATCTAGAATTGTTTATGTTGGTTTTCAGTGACTGAACACATAAGAATACTTATGTAGTTTCATGCTGAGTGATAATACTTTCTCATACAGCCAGCTAACTTCCTGTTCTCTGATTTCATACAATATACAACTATTGTCCTGGTCTGAGGTAAACTAGTGTATTAGTAGAGATATGTAGCACTGTTTGACATGCTTTGGGCACTCAATTCCTGTGAGATTTACTTTACCTGATTGTTAAAAGCAAAGTATGTTCCCATACCGGGAGTTGAACCCGGGCCGCCTGGGTGAAAACCAGGAATCCTGACCGCTAGACCATATGGGACTACGTCAGAAATCCTGAGAGCTGTTTTCTTGGGATTCTGCTCGACTCTTGTGAGCTTCGTTATAAATGATCAAGTCATCCCAAGGTAACAGCTGTAACGAGTCTTTCGCAACTCTGTGAACCAGATTCTGTATGGTCAGGCGGCTGTGGCTCAGGAGGTAGAGCGGTCGTCCTTCAATTGGAAGATTGGTGGTTCGATTCCCGGCTCCTCCAGTCCACCAAGACACTTAACCCTTAATTGCTCCCGTTGCTGTGCCATCAGTGTATGAATGTGTGTGAAAGGGTAAATGATGTCATGTATACTATATAAGTACAGTCCATTTACCATTCAGGTTACCAAACCGGGAGTTGAACCTGGGCCGCCTGGGTGAAAACCAGGAGTCCTGACCGCTAGACCATATGGGACCTGCGTTTATGCTGTCAGAGCAGCTTTCTTGATAAATTAATAGTTATTTCAGTATATGTTTCATGTATGTTATATATAATTTCATCATTCTCAGGCAAATATGACCAATGTCCTCTTCTGTGTTTATGTCCCATATGGTCTAGTGGGCAGGATTCCTGGTTTTCCCTCAGCTGGCCTGGGTTCATCTCCTGGTATAGCAAAGTCTACATCAATCAGTGGTGATCTAGAATTGTTTATGTTGGTTTTCAGTGACTGAACACATAAAAATCTTAATGTAGTTTCATGCTGAGTGATAATACTTTCTCATACAGCCAGCTAACTTCCTGTTCTCTGATTTCATACAATATACAACTATTGTCCTGGTCTGAGGTAAACTAGTGTATTAGTTGAGATATGTAGCACTGTTTGACATGCTTTGGGCACTCAATTCCTGTGAGATTTACTTTACCTGATTGTTAAGAGCAAAGTATGTTCCCATACCGGGAGTTGACCCTGGGCCGCCTGGGTGAAAACCAGGAATCCTGACCGCTAGACCATATGGGACTACGTCAGAAATCCTGAGAGCTGTTTTCTTGGGATTCTGCTCGACTCTTGTGAGCTTCGTTATAAATGATCAAGTCATCCCAAGGTAACAGCTGTAACGAGTCTTTCGCAACTCTGTGAACCAGGTTCTGTATGATCAGGCGGCTGTGGCTCAGGAGGTAGAGCGGTCGTCCTTCAATTGGAAGATTGGTGGTTCGATTCCCGGCTCCTCCAGTCCACATGTTGATGTGTCCTTGGCCAAGACACTTAACCCTTAATTGCTCCCGTTGCGTCAGTGTGTGAAAGGGTAAGTCATGTCATGTAAAGCGCTTTGAGTGGTCGCACAGACTAGAAAGGTGCTATATAAGTACAGTCCATTTACCATTCAGGTTACCAAACCGGGAGTTGAACCTGGATCGCCTGAAAACCAGGAGTCCTGACCGCTAGACCATATGGGACCTGCGTTTATGCTGTCAGAGCAGCTTTCTTGATAAATTAATAGTTATTTCAGTATATGTTTCATGTATGTTATATATAATTTCATCATTCTCAGGCAAATATGACCAATGTCATATGACCAATGTCGGGTTGATGCTGTGCCATCAGTGTATGAATGTGTGTGAAAGGGTAAATGATGTCATGTCATGTAAAGCGCTTTGAGTGGTCGCACAGACTAGAAAGGTGCTATATAAGTACAGTCCATTTACCATTCAGGTTACCAAACCGGGAGTTGAACGTGGGCTGCCTGGGTGAAAACCAGAGGCCTGTACTACGAAGCTGGATTTTCTCTTATCGAGGTAACTTCAGGGTTAACCCTGGGTTTTCCGTACTACGAAGCTGGTTCACTTCTTACCGGGGTAAATCACCATGGTAACTTATGCTGAACGGCTAACCTGCTCCGGAGCAGGTTATGTTCTGGATAAGAGATCAATGAGTACAAAAGCACCACCTCCTGACCAATCAGTTCTCTTAGAAAATGACCCGCCCATTCTTATAAGATCCTGTCAACATTGGTGCGGATCGTGAGAGGAGCGCTTAGGGGAGAATGAGCTTTTAGGGATAGATGCAATTTTTTAATTGGCCAAAATATATATTTAAAAAATAATCATTGAGGCACGTGGGGGATATTATTCTATATGTTATACAGTTGGTTTGAAATCATTCACTCAAATGGTTGAAGCGCATAATAGGTTTGTATTTTGAATGTTGAATATTAAACTAACTTAATGTCTCTTATGAAAGGAAGGACACTGAGGAAGCGATCTGCCCCAAACGTCTGTACCGTAATAAAGTGGCATTGTGTGATCAGAGTGCTGTCCGTTTATATTGTCTGATAAATTAATATTGTATGATCTCGTGAATTTACACATTAACAGAGTCGGCAATTTTCTGCCAGCATTCCTTCCTGGCTTTTGCTGCAGCAACAGTGTTGCTTTTGGCCTGGATGATGTGTTTGAATTCTTCATATTTATGAATAATAATTGTCTGCTCCTCCATGGTAAAGTAGGCTGCTCTGCAGGGTTTCTGCATGTTTGTGATTGGTCAGACGCTGCAAACACCTCCCCTTTATGTGAGCGCGCAGAGATCCAGATTGGAAAACCCTGGGTTGATTTACCGAGTTGATAACCAGCTTCGTAGTACCGTTTATCCTGGACTGCGAAGATCTGGTTAAGTCAACCCAGGTAACGGAGAGAGATCCTGGATAGGTTAATCCAGCTTCGTAGTACAGGCCTCTGGAGTCCTGACTGCTAGACCATATGGGACCTGCGTTTATGCTGTCAGAGCAGCTTTCTTGATAAATTAATAGTTATTTCAGTATATGTTTCATGTATGTTATATATAATTTCATCATTCTCAGGCAAATATGACCAATGTCCTCTTCTGTGTTTATGTCCCATATGGTCGAGCTGTCCTGGTTTTCCCTCAGCTGGCCTGGGTTCATTCCTGGTATAGCAAAGGCTACATCAATCAGTGGTGATCTAGAATTGTTTATGTTGGTTTTCAGTGACTGAACACATAAAAATCTTAATGTAGTTTCATGCTGAGTGATAATACTTTCTCATACAGCCAGCTAACTTTATGTTTTCTGATGTTATACAATATACAACTATTGTCCTGGTCTGAGGTAAACTAGTGTATTAGTTGAGATATGTAGCACTGTTTGACATGCTTTGGGCACTCAATTCCTGTGAGATTTACTTTACCTGATTGTTAAGAGCAAAGTATGTTCCCATACCGGGAGTTGAACCCCGGCCGCCTGGGTGAAAACCAGGAATCCTGACCGCTAGACCATATGGGACTTAGTTTCTTGTTCTCAGAGCAGCTTTCTTGTGTTCTAGTGACTTTCAAGCTGAGCTATTTAAACTCAGAGGTTGTTAGCAACCCAAGAAAGCTGCTTTCAGTGTCTGAAACCAGGTCCCATATGGTCTAGCAGTCAGGATTCCTGGTTTCTTCTGTGTGTTAAACTGTAGTTTCACTAAATGCCACAAGATGTTCCAACTCCCAGTATGTCACACATGTCCAAACTAGTCCATAAAGGGATGTATGCCTGCAGATTTTTGTTACAATCAAGATCACATGGTTTGCTCTACCGACTGCCTGAAGACTGATATCAGATGGTTAAGTGAGTTACACCCGGTGTTTTGCTGCTTGGTTGGAATGACCATGTCCAGCCACATATAGTTTCATGGAGTAGTTTGACCATGTCAAGTCTCAGAGTACAATTATATCTACATCTTAATGACAAATACATGTGAACTTTATCTGACAATGATTTGGAACATCCCTCCAAAGGATGTGTAATGTGATACATGCAATTCAGTTCCCATACCGGGAGTTGAACCCGGGCCGCCTGGGTGAAAACCAGGAATCCTGACCGCTAGACCATATGGGACTCCGTCAGAAATCCTGAGAGCTGTTTTCTTGGGATTCTACTCGACTCTTGTGAGCTTCGTAATAAATGATCAAATCATCCCAAGTTAACAGCTGTAACGAGTCTTTCCTACTGTCAGAGTAGCTTTCTTGATAAATTAATAGTTATTTCAGTATATGAAAGTCCTAATTTCATCATTCTCAGGCAACTATGACCAATGTCCTCTTCTGTGTTTATGTCCCATATGGTCGAGCTGTCCTAGTCTTCGCTCAGCTGGCCTGGGTTCATCTCCAGAGGCCTGTACTACGAAGCTGGATTTTCTCTTATCGAGGTAACTTAAGGGTTAACCCTGGGTTTTCCGTACTACGAAGCTGGTTCACTTCTTACCGGGGTAAATCACCATGGTAACTTATGCTGAACGGCTAACCTGCTCCGGAGCAGGTTATGTTCTGGATAAGAGATCAATGAGTATAAAAGCACCACCTCCTGACCAATCAGCTCTCTTAGAAAATGACCTGCCCATTCTTAAAAGATCCTGGCTGTCAACATTGGTGCGCGGATCGTGAGAGGAGCGCTTAGGAGAGAATGAGCTTTTAGGGATAGATGCAATTTTTTAATTGGCCAAAATATATATTTAAAAAATAATCCTTGAGGCACATGAGGGATATTATTCTGTATGTTATACAGTTGGTTTGAAATCATTCACTCAAATGGTTGAAGCATAATAGGTTTGTATTTTGAATGTTGAATATTAAACTAACTTAATGTCTCTTATGAAAGGAAGGGCACTGAGGAAGCGATCTGCCCCAAACGTCTGTGCTGTAATAAAGTGACATTGTGTGATCAGAGTGCTGTCCGTTTATATTGTCTGATAAATTAATATTGTATGATCTCATGAATTTACACATTAACAGAGTCGGCAATTTTCTGCCAGCATTCCTTCCTGGCGTTTGCTGCAGCAACAGTGTTGCTTTTGGTCTGGATGATGTGATTGAATTCTTCATATTTATGAAGAATAATTGTCTGCTCCTCCATGGTAAAGTAGGCTGCTCTGCAGGGTTTCTCCATGTTTGTGATTGGTCAGACGCTGCAAACACCTCCCCTTTATGTGAACGCGCAGAGATCCAGATTGGAAAACCCTGGGTTGATTTACCGAGTTGATATCCAGCTTCGTAGTACCGCTTATCCTGGACTGCGAAGATCTGGTTAAGTCAACCCAGGTAACGGAGATAGATCCTGGATAGGTTAAACCAGCTTCGTAGTACAGGCCTCAGGTCACATATGGTCTAGCAGTCAGGATTCCTGGTTTCTTCTGTGTGTTAAACTGTAGTTTCACTAACTACCACAAGATGTTCCAACTCCCAGTATGTCACACATGTCCAAACTAGTCCATAAAGGGCTGTATGCCTGCAGATTTTTGTTACAATCAAGATCACATGGTTTGCTCTATCGACTGCCTGAAGACTGATATCGGTTGGTTAAGTGAGTTAAGCCTGGTGTTTTGCTGCTTGGTTGGAATGACCATGTCCAGCCACATGTCCTTTCATAGAGTAGTTTGAACATCTCAAGTCTCAGAGTACAATTATATCTACATCTTAATGACAAATACATGTGAACTTTATCTGACAATGACTTGGAACATCCCTCCAAAGGACGTGTAATGTGATACATGCAATTCAGTTCCCATACCGGGAGTTGAACCCGGGCCGCCTGGGTGAAAACCAGGAATCCTGACCGCTAGACCATATGGGACTACGTCAGAAATCCTGAGAGCTGTTTTCTTGGGATTCTGCTCGACTCTTGTGAGCTTCGTTATAGATAATCAAGTCATCCCAAGTAAACAGCTGTAACGAGTCTTTCCTACTGTCAGAGCAGCTTTCTTGATAAATTAATAGTTATTTCAGTATATGAAAGTCCTAATTTCATCATTCTCAGGCAACTATGACCAATGTCCTCTTCTGTGTTTATGTCCCATATGGTCGAGCTGTCCTGGTTTTCCCTCAGCTGGCCTGGGTTCATCTCCTGGTATAGCAAAGTCTACATCAATCAGTGGTGATCTAGAATTGTTTATGTTGGTTTTCAGTGACTGAATACATAAGAATACTTATGTAGTTTCATGCTGAGTGATAATACTTCATACAGCCAGCTAACTTTATGTTCTCTGTACTACTATACAATTATAACTATTGTCCTGGTCTGAGGTAAACTAGTGTATTAGTTGAGATATGTAGCACTGTTTGACATGCTTTGGGCACTCAATTCCTGTGAGCTTTACTTTACCTGATTGTTAAAAGCAAAGTATGTTCCCATACCGGGAGTTGAACCCGGGCCGCCTGGGTGAAAACCAGGAATCCTGACCGCTAGACCATATGGGACTCAGTTTCTTGTTCTCAGAGCAGCTTTCTTGTGTTCTAGTGACTTTCAAGCTGAGCTATTTAAACTCAGAAGTTGTTAGCAACCCAAGAAAGCTGCTCTCTGTGTCTGAAACCAGGTCCCATATGGTCTTGCAGTCAGGATTCCTAGTTTCTTCTGTGTGTTAAACTGTAGTTTCACTAAATGCCACAAGATGTTCCAACTCCCAGTATGTCACACATGTCCAAACTAGTCCATAAAGGGCTGTATGCCTGTAGATTTTTGTTACAATCAAGATCACATGGTTTGCTCTATCGACTGCCTGAAGACTGATATCGGATGGTTAAGTGAGTTAAGCCTGGTGTTTTGCTGCTTGGTTGGAATGACCATGTCCAGCCACATGTCCTTTCATAGAGTAGTTTGAACATCTCAAGTCTCAGAGTACAATTATATCTACATCTTAATGACAAATACATGTGAACTTTATCTGACAATGACTTGGAACATCCCTCCAAAGGACGTGTAATGTGATACATGCAATTCAGTTCCCATACCGGGAGTTGAACCCGGGCCGCCTGGGTGAAAACCAGGAATCCTGACCGCTAGACCATATGGGACTACGTCAGAAATCCTGAGAGCTGTTTTCTTGGGATTCTGCTCGACTCTTGTGAGCTTCGTTATAAATGATCAAGTCATCCCAAGGTAACAGCTGTAACGAGTCTTTCGCAACTCTGTGAACCAAGTTCTGTACGGTCGGGCGGCTGTGGCTCAGGAGGTAGAGCGGTCGTCCTTCAATTGGAAGATTGGTGGTTCGATTCCCGGCTCCTCCAGTCCACATGTTGATGTGTCCTTGGCCAAGACACTTAACCCTTAATTGCTCCCGTTGCTGTGCCATCAGTGTATGAATGTGTGTGAAAGGGTAAATGATGTCATGTATACTATATAAGTACAGTCCATTTACCATTCAGGTTACCAAACCGGGAGTTGAACCTGGGCCGCCTGGGTGAAAACCAGGAGTCCTGACCGCTAGACCATATGGGACCTGCGTTTATGCTGTCAGAGCAGCTTTCTTGATAAATTAATAGTTATTTCAGTATATGTTTCATGTATGTTATATATAATTTCATCATTCTCAGGCAAATATGACCAATGTCCTCTTCTGTGTTTATGTCCCATATGGTCGAGCTGTCCTAGTTTTCCCTCAGCTGGCCTGGGTTCATCTCCTGGTATAGCAAAGTCTACATCAATCAGTGGTGATCTAGAATTGTTTATGTTGGTTTTCAGTGACTGAACACATAAAAATCTTAATGTAGTTTCATGCTGAGTGATAATACTTTCTCATACAGCCAGCTAACTTCCTGTTCTCTGATTTCATACAATATACAACTATTGTCCTGGTCTGAGGTAAACTAGTGTATTAGTTGAGGTATGTGGCTCAGGAGGTAGAGCGGTCGTCCTTCTATTGGAAGATTGGTGGTTCGATCCCTGGCTCCTCCAGTCCATGGGCAAGACACTTAACCCTTAATTGCTCCCGTTGCTGTGCCATCAGTGTATGAATGTGTGTGAAAGGGTAAATGATGTCATGTAAAGCTCTTTGAGTGGTCGCACAGACTAGAAAGGTGCTATATAAGTACAGTCCATTTACCATTCAGGTTACCAAACCGGGAGTTGAACCTGGGCCGCCTGGGTGAAAACCAGGAGTCCTGACCGCTAGACCATATGGGACCTGCGTTTATGCTGTCAGAGCAGCTTTCTTGATAAATTAATAGTTATTTCAGTATATGTTTCATGTATGTTATATATAATTTCATCATTCTCAGGCAAATATGACCAATGTCCTCTTCTGTGTTTATGTCCCATATGGTCGAGCTGTCCTAGTTTTCCCTCAGCTGGCCTGGGTTCATCTCCTGGTATAGCAAAGGCTACATCAATCAGTGGTGATCTAGAATTGTTTATGTTGGTTTTCAGTGACTGAACACATACAAATCTTAATGTAGTTTCATGCTGAGTGATAATACTTTCTCATACAGCCAGCTAACTTTATGTTCTCTTATTTCATACAATATACAACTATTGTCCTGGTCTGACGTAAACTAGTGTATTAGTTGAGATATGTAGCACTGTTTGACATGCTTTGGGCACTCAATTCCTGTGAGATTTACTTTACCTGATTGTTAAAAGCAAAGTATGTTCCCATACCGGGAGTTGAACCCGGGCCGCCTGGGTGAAAACCAGGAATCCTGACCGCTAGACCATATGGGACTTAGTTTGTTATTCTCAGAGCAGCCTTCTTGTGTTCTAGTGACTTTCAAGCTGAGCTATTTCAACTCAGAAGTTGTTAGCAACCCAAGAAAGCTGCTTTCAGTGTCTGAAACCAGGTCCCATATGGTCTTGCAGTCAGGATTCCTGGTTTCTTCTGTATGTTAAACTGTAGTTTCACTAAATGCCACAAGACGTTCCAACTCCCAGTATGTCACACATGTCCAAACTAGTCCATAAAGGGCTGTATGCCTGCAGATTGTTGTTACAAACAAGATCACATGGTTTGCTCTATCGACTGCCTGAAGACTGATATCGGATGGTTAAGTGAGTTAAGCCTGGTGTTTTGCTGCTTGGTTGGAATGACCATGTCCTGCCACATGTCCTTTCATAGAGTAGTTTGAACATCTCAAGTCTCAGAGTACAATTATATCTACATCTTAATGACAAATACATGTGAACTTTATCTGACAATGACTTGGAACATCCCTCCAAAGGACGTGTAATGTGATACATGCAATTCAGTTCCCATACCGGGAGTTGAACCCGGGCCGCCTGGGTGAAAACCAGGAATCCTGACCACTAGACCATATGGGACTACGTCAGAAATCCTGAGAGCTGTTTTCTTGGGATTCTGCTCAACTCTTGTGAGCTTCGTTATAAATGATCAAGTCATCCCAAGGTAACAGCTGTAACGAGTCTTTCGCAACTCTGTGAACCAGGTTCTGTATGGTCAGGCGGCTGTGGCTCAGGAGGTAGAGCGGTCGTCCTTCAATTGGAAGATTGGTGGTTCGATTCCCGGCTCCTCCAGTCCACATGTTGATGTGTCCTTGGCCAAGACACTTAACCCTTAATTGCTCCCGTTGCTGTGTGTCCCGTTGCGTCAGTGTGTGAAAGGGTAAGTCATGTCATGTACAGCGCTTTGAGTGGTCGCACAGACTAGAAAGGTGCTATATAAGTACAGTCCATTTACCATTCAGGTTACCAAACCGGGAGTTGAACCTGGGCCGCCTGGGTGAAAACCAGGAGTCCTGACCGCTAGACCATATGGGACCTGCGTTTATGCTGTCAGAGCAGCTTTCTTGATAAATTAATAGTTATTTCAGTATATGTTTCATGTATGTTATATATAATTTCATCATTCTCAGGCAAATATGACCAATGTCCTCTTCTGTGTTTATGTCCCATATGGTCGAGCTGTCCTGGTTTTCCCTCAGCTGGCCTGGGTTCATCTCCTGGTATAGCAATGTCTACATCAATCAGTGGTGATCTAGAATTGTTTATGTTGGTTTTCAGTGACTGAACACATAAAAATCTTAATGTAGTTTCATGCTGAGTGATAATACTTTCTCATACAGCCAGCTAACTTCCTGTTCTCTGATTTCATACAATATACAACTATTGTCCTGGTCTGAGGTAAACTAGTGTATTAGTTGAGATATGTAGCACTGTTTGACATGCTTTGGGCACTCAATTCCTGTGAGATTTACTTTACCTGATTGTTAAAAGCAAAGTATGTTCCCATACCGGGAGTTGAACCCGGGCCGCCTGGGTGAAAACCAGGAATCCTGACCGCTAGACCATATGGGACTTAATTTCTTGTTCTCAGAGCAGCTTTCTTGTGTTCTAGTGACTTTCAAGCTGAGCTATTTAAACTCAGAAGTTGTTAGCAACCCAAGAAAGCTGCTCTCTGTGTCTGAAACCAGGTCCCATATGGTCTAGCAGTCAGGATTCCTGGTTTCTTCTGTGTGTTAAACTGTAGTTTCACTAAATGCCACAAGATGTTCCAACTCCCAGTATGGCAGGCATGTCCAAACTAGTCCATAAAGGGCTGTATGCCTGCAGATTTTTGTTACAATCAAGATCACATGGTTTGCTCTATCGACTGCCTGAAGACTGATATCGGATGGTTAAGTGAGTTAAGCCTGGTGTTTTGCTGCTTGGTTGGAATGACCATGTCCAGCCACATGTCCTTTCATAGAGTAGTTTGAACATCTCAAGTCTCAGAGTACAATTATATCTACAAGTTAATGACAAATACATGTGAACTTTATCTGACAATGACTTGGAACATCCCTCCAAAGGACGTGTAATGTGATACATGCAATTCAGTTCCCATACCGGGAGTTGAACCCGGGCCGCCTGGGTGAAAACCAGGAATCCTGACCGCTAGACCATATGGGACTACGTCAGAAATCCTGAGAGCTGTTTTCTTGGGATTCTGCTCGACTCTTGTGAGCTTCGTTATAAATGATCAAGTCGTCCCAAGGTAACAGCTGTAATGAGTCTTTCGCAACTCTGTGAACCAGGTTCTGTATGGTCAGGCGGCTGTGGCTCAGGAGGTAGAGCGGTCGTCCTTCAATTGGAAGATTGGTGGTTCGATTCCCGGCTCCTCCAGTCCACATGTTGATGTGTCCTTGGCCAAGACACTTAACCCTTAATTGCTCCCGTTGCTGTGCCATCAGTGTGTGAAAGGGTAAATGATGTCATGTCATGTGAAGCGCTTTGAGTGGTCGCACAGACTAGAAAGGTGCTATATAAGTACAGTCCATTTACCATTCAGGTTACCAAACCGGGAGTTGAACCTGGGCCGCCTGGGTGAAAACCAGGAGTCCTGACCGCTAGACCATATGGGACCTGCTTTTATGCTGTCAGAGCAGCTTTCTTGATAAATTAATAGTTATTTCAGTATATGTTTCATGTATGTTATATATAATTTCATCATTCTCAGGCAAATATGACCAATGTCCTCTTCTGTGTTCATGTCCCATATGGTCGAGCTGTCCTAGTTTTCCCTCAGCTGGCCTGGGTTCATCTCCTGGTATAGCAATGTCTACATCAATCAGTGGTGATCTAGAATTGTTTATGTTGGTTTTCAGTGACTGAATACATAAGAATACTCATGTAGTTTCATGCTGAGTGATAATACTTTCTCATACAGCCAGCTAACTTCCTGTTCTCTGATTTCATACAATATACAACTAAAGTCCTGGTCTGAGGTAAACTAGTATATTAGTTGAGATATGTAGCACTGTTTGACATGCTTTGGGCACTCAATTCCTGTGAGATTTACTTTACCTGATTGTTAAGAGCGAAGTATGTTCCCATACTGGGAGTTGAACCCGGGCCGCCTGGGTGAAAACCAGGAATCCTGACCGCTAGACCATATGGGACTTAGTTTGTTATTCTCAGAGCAGTTTTCTTGTGTTCTAGTGACTTTCAAGCTGAGCTATTTAAACTCAGAAGTTGTTAGCAACCCAAGAAAGCTGCTTTCAGTGTCTGAAACCAGGTCCCATATGGTCTAGCAGTCAGGATTCCTGGTTTCTTCTGTGTGTTAAACTGTAGTTTCACTAAATGCCACCAGAGGCCTGTACTACGAAGCTGGATTAACCTATCCAGGATCTCTCTCCGTTACCTGGGTTGACTTAACCAGATCTTCGCAGTCCAGGATAAGCGGTACTACGAAGCTGGTTATCAACTCGGTAAATCAACCCAGGGTTTTCCAATCTGGATCTCTGCGCGCTCACATAAAGGGGAGGTGTTTGCAGCGTCTGACCAATCACAAACATGGAGAAACCCTGCAGAGCAGACTACTTTACCATGGAGGAGCAGACAATTATTCTTCATAAATATGAAGAATTCAAACATCATCAGGCCAAAAGCAACACTGTTGCTGCAGCAAAAGCCAGGAAGGAATGCTGGCAGAAAATTGCCGACTCTGTTAATGTGTAAATTCATGAGATCATACAATATTAATTTATCAGACAATATAAACGGACAGCACTCTGATCACACAATGTCACTTTATTACGGCACAGACGTTTGGGGCAGAGCGCTTCCTCAGTGCCCTTCCTTTCATAAGAGACATTAAGTTAGTTTAATATTCAACATTCAAAATACAAACCTATTATGCTTCAACCATTTGAGTGAATGATGTCAAACCAACTGTATAACATACAGAATAATATCCCTCATGTGCCTCAAGGATTATTTTACAAATATATATTTTCGTCAATTTTTTACAATTACAATAAATAAATACAGTTATTATGCTCCCTGACACTTTGATGTCAGGATGTCAAACCTACAGAATAATATCCCCCACGTGCCTCAAGGATTATTTTTTAAATATATATTTTGGCCAATTAAAAAATTGCATCTATCCCTAAAAGCTCATTCTCTCCTAAGCGCTCCTCTCGTGATCCACGCACCAATGTTGACAGGATCTTTTAAGAATGGGCAGGTCATTTTCTAAGAGAGCTGATTGGTCAGGAGGTGGTGCTTTTATACTCATTGATCTCTTATCCAGAACATAACCTGCTCCGGAGCAGGTTAGCCGTTCAGCATAAGTTACCATGGTGATTTACCCCGGTAAGAAGTGAACCAGCTTCGTAGTACGGAAAACCCAGAGTTAACCCTGAAGTTACCTCCATAAGAGAAAATCCAGCTTCGTAGTACAGGCCTCAGGTGTTCCAACTCCCAGTATGTCACACATGTCCAAACTAGTCCATAGAGGGATGTATGCCTGCAGATTTGTGACAATCAAGATCACATGGTTTGCTCTATCGACTGCCTGAAGACTGATATCAGTTGGTTAAGCCTGGTGTTTTGCTGCTTGGTTGGAATGACCATGTCCAGCCACATGTCCTTTCATAGAGTAGTTTGAACATCTCAAGTCTCAGAGTACAATTATATCTACATGTTAATGACAAATACATGTGAACTTTATCTGACAATGACTTGGAACATCCCTCCAAAGGACGTGTAATGTGATACATGCAATTCAGTTCCCATACCGGGAGTTGAACCCGGGCCGCCTGGGTGAAAACCAGGAATCCTGACCGCTAGACCATATGGGACTTAGTTTCTTGTTCTCAGAGCAGCTTTCTTGTGTTCTAGTGACTTTCAAGCTGAGCTATTTAAACTCAGAAGTTGTTAGCAACCCAAGAAAGCTGCTCTCTGTGTCTGAAACCAGGTCCCATATGGTCTAGCAGTCAGGATTCCTGGTTTCTTCTGTGTGTTAAACTGTAGTTTCACTAAATGCCACAAGATGTTCCAACTCCCAGTATGTCACACATGTCCAAACTAGTCCATAAAGGGCTGTATGCCTGCAGATTTTTGTTACAATCAAGATCACATGGCTTGCTCTATCGACTGCCTGAAGACTGATATCGGATGGTTAAGTGAGTTAAGCCTGGTGTTTTGCTGCTTGGTTGGAATGACCATGTCCAGCCACATGTCCTTTCATAGAGTAGTTTGAACATCTCAAGTCTCATAGTACAATTTAGCTCCCATAACCGGCAGTTGAACCCAGGAATCCTGTCCGCTAGACCATATGGGACTACATCAGAAATCCTGAGAGCTGTTTTCTTGGGATTCTGCTCGACTCTTGTGAGCTTCGTTAGAAATAACCAAGTCATCCCAAGGTAACAGCTGTAACGAGTCTTTCACAACTCTGTGAACCAGGTTCTGTATGGTCAGGTTACCAGTTGCATGTAGACATTCCCATACCAGGAGTTGAACCCGGGCCGCCTGGGTGAAAACCAGGAATCCTGACCGCTAGACCATATGGGACCTGTGTTTATGCTGTTATAGCAGCTTTCTTGATATATTAATAGTTATTTCAGTATATGAAAGTCCTAATTTCATCATTCTCAGGCAACTATGACCAATGTCCTCTTCTGTGTTTATGTCCCATATGGTCGAGCTGTCCTGGTTTTCCCTCAGCTGGCCTGGGTTCATCTCCTGGTATAGCAAAGTCTACATCAATCAGTGGTGATCTAGAATTGTTGGTTTTCAGTGACTGAACACATAAGAATACTTATTTTGTATTATCGCTTCAACCGGGAATGGTTTGGGTCCATGGGAGAAAGCTCCAGAAGGGCAGTATGTACAATAATTAGCATTTTGTCATTTATCATCAGGTGAAAACAGACCTCAGGAACAGACTTCAAGGAGAACACCTGGCAGCTTGCCTGAGGATCTCCATCAATGGACCCTGTCCTGAGACCTTCCCTTATGAGAAGGCATTACAATCTTTTTTTAGCAAGACCTGCAAAATGAGGTGCTCTGACAAAACATGCAGACTTTACAGCAAGTAGGCTTCACAAAATGTAGCATAGTATAGTATTTTGTAGAGGTAAAGACATTTGAATGGGGTGTGAATCATTTGTGATTAATATGATAGAGTTGTGTATGACCAATTATTAATGAAGGAATGTACAAAATGTAGCATAATAGCTGTTGTGAAGGTGTGAATATTAATACAATAAAGTTGGGTGTGTTATTAACGAAGGAATCATTATTATTATTTTTACCCCCCCCCCCCCCCCCCCCCCTTGACTGAAGTGTAGGTAAGATACTGTCAGACATAAAGCAGGCAGTGTTTTGTATTAGCTTATTATTAGTGGATCTAGCTCCAGTACACTGATCACATAACTGAAGACCTGATGTTTGAAGGTCTCACCTACTTTTATTTTGTATTGTTCCATCTGTTGTTCAGTACTGGTCTAATATGGTTGATGGTTTGAACTGGATCCATGTGTGGAACCTAACATACAGATACTTCATTACAGACAAAGTGAGAGAAGTGTCTTACAAACTGATTGATAGATACTACCCTGCAAAGATTTATGTGTGAACTGTTCTCTGTGTGAGTCTGAGCCTGAAACTGTGATACACCTGTTCTGTTACTGTCACTCCACTGCCACCTTCTGGAGAGTATGTCATGTCACATTGAAGATTGATTCAGATTTCTCTTTGGACTGGAACAATGTACTTTTTGGTGTCCATGATGTCAAAAGTAAAAAACATAAAGAATTGCATGTCATAAATCTGATAATAATACTAGGGAAATATCATAGGCTATATGTAGTGGTATGATGTTGTTTTGCGCCATATTATGAAGGCAGTGAAGCGCAAACTTTTATTTTGAAGGAGAAACGGTTTTGCTGTCATGTTTTTTTTTCTTTATTCCTTTTAGTGTTGTTAATATAGGAAATGTTGTTAGTAGGAAATTGTGTAATTGTGAAGGTTAATGTTTTAAGCACACATGTCAGGGGAAATGTATTACTAGATAAATATGCATTACTGGAAGTATAGTGAGTATTTTATTTTCTAAACTGCACTTACCGCGTTCGTCGGGTGTTACTTCCTGTTTGCGTTGTGATTTTCCCCAGAAAGAGCACAGAGAGCATGTATGAGAAAACCTGTGAACACCTGTGAATGTTTCTTCTCCATAATGCAGGTATGGAAATAAAGCAGGAGTGTGTCTCTGCCTACCTGATAACACAACGCAGAATTAGACCGACTTAAATTTAGTCACTCAAAGCTGTTTTTTGGCATTTTCAAAGGGAAACTGAACAATACATCCATAAGAAAGCTGTCAAAACATATAATTTATGTCTTTATTTACTGTATTTATTTGAATAACCCCCCGGCTGCTGTTCATTGCTTTGTAATGTACATTAATAACTGCTTTTGTAATAAAATGTTATAAAAGAAAATTTAAAAAAAGACTGAAGTGAGAGAAATCCATACTTTATTATTATTATTATTGATACCTCCACAGACTGTGTTGCAGCAGGGGGCGCTGTGCGGGTTTAAAAGCGGGAAATGAGCCGCTAAGAAACAGAGAAGAAGAAGAAGATGAAGAAGCCGCGGGCCGGAAGTGTTGTTGTTGTTAGCGGAAGTAGCAGAGTTAGCAGAGTTAGCATGTGTGGATAACCGATGGCAGCTAGCGTCAGTCAGCGGTGAGTTTCATCTTTTTAAAGGTTTTAAAAGTGATCAGATGTTTGCAGCAGCTGCTCGTTATAAAGTCTGTATGTTATAAAACAGAGGAACAGTTTAACCCGGATGCTAAGCTAACGAGCTAATGAGACTGATAAGGAGACAACCAATCAGCTGACTGGTTTATAAAGAACATTAAACATATATATTAATGATTCCTCCTGTTCATACTGACCATTAGATCCTTCATCATGTTTACAGGAAGTGTAAACATGGATTATAAAGTTGATGTGAAGCTAATATGAAGCTTCAGAGTCTGAATGAGTCAAATCTTCATCTTCTATGTTTCAACGTTACAGTGTTTTTAGTATCAATGCTTTTTGTTACTATACTTCCACC